>JANVCC010000074.1:11440857-11525568 GCA_025345505.1 Todiramphus chloris collaris
TGATCTGGCCATGTGTAAGCACAACACGACTGGCATCCCCATGATCTAGGCATGTGTAAGCACAACACGACTGGCATGCCCATGATCTAGGCATGTGTAAGCACAACACGGCTGGCATCCCCATGATCTAGGCATGTGTAAGCACAACACGACTGCCATCCCCATGATGTAGGCAGTAAATGACACGTGCCATCTTCATGCAGTAGCTTCTGGGCAGATTCAAAAAAACTGTTCTACAGAACAGTGGCAGAAAGGCTACCAGAGCAGTTTTGACATCTCACACATTGGTGCTAAACTTCTGAATAACTTATACTAACCCATCACCGGATTTAGTAGCAAAGGTGATGGGCAAGCTGCACCTTGGCCGCAGGACCCTCCAGTGGGGTGGGAACAGCTGGCACCAGGCAGCAAGTTCCTCTGGAGCAGGGAGAAGGATAGAGCTCGGGACTGGGACCTACCTGCACTGAACACAGCAAACAAGGAACAGAGCAACCCAGGAGCAGTGTTTCAGTACATTCTGTTCCCAGGGACTGTCAGCTTTTCTTCATTCATCCACGCATCGATTTTATTTTCTGGGTTTTTTTAAAGGGCACCAACACAGCCCTTGCTTTAACATGAACCCACGGTGAAAAAAAGGAGATTGTTTTACTGAGGCAACAGCTACGCAAACAATTTATTTTGATTTTTTTTTTCCCCAGCTGGTTTACCCGGGCTGTGAAGAAACCGCAGCACGGCTGCAGACACACAATGCTAGCCCAGGCACAGCTTCTCCCGTCCTCGGCAAGCGAGGACAGACAGCGATGGGTGTGCTCTGCCCCGTATTCCTCTGCACCAAGGAGGGGCCTGAGTATACATGTTCTGACTACTCCAGAGGAAAAAAAACCCTTCCTGTTACAAGCAAGAGGTATGTGTGCACTCACTTCCCTGCTTGCAGGGCCCAGGCACGCAGCCAGCTCAGGCGTAACAGCATTCATTAGCTCAGACACATCCCCATTCAGACAGGCCTCTCATTTTTTGAGGGACATTTCCTCAATGGAAATGTTTCAGTGCAGAACCCCAGCAGATCTGCCCAGCAGACATGTCTTGTCTCAGCACCATATGCCCAGACCCATGAACTGTGGAGAGCACTGTGCAGAGACTGCAGGGCTCGGTGGCAGGGCAGCTCAGATCAAGCAGAAATCATTACCTGCCATTCACTGCTGGCACAGAGGCGGCTCCCCCAGCTCTGTGCCACGTCTGCCCCGGACAAGGACTGCTGGCAGCACTGTACCGTGGCCACCCTGCTCTCTGCATGGCATCTTTGGGACATACTGAGCACAGAGCACCTTGGGCTAAACACGCACTTCTTCCCTGCTGCTCTCCTTCCATAACCAGTACGGATAAAAGAGGGTGAATTCGCCTTTGAAAAGCGTTTAATCTCTGGCCTCTTCCCAGATGCCAAACAGGCAGCCCAGCAAGTGTTCATCAGCTGCACGTTTTGTGAAATCCAAACTTCCCACTGGAAACCGAATTCAAACAGCAGGCTCGACTCGTACAGCTCATCCAACAGCTCTTTAGCGGCCACACTTTTGGTAGCCACTTGAAGGCTGAGCATCCCCAACAGCAATATTGCTTACTCTGTACTGTTCCTCCTCTTCATCCTCACAAGATTCAAGGCAGATGTTACCAACACTAAATCCCTCCCCCAGTCCGCAGTTGGGCACTGCTGTTTAAACGTCCCTGGCATGGTGAGACTGCGTCACCGTGCTTCAGGCTACAGCGGTTTCCTGCCCTGGCAGTGGCACACAGCAGCAGCTCGCTGGCAGCCCAGTTCAGCTTTGTGTTAGCTCCAATAGTTCAGGTCAGAAAAGAGCAAACTGTAATGCAGTGGTTCTGCTTATCTGAATCTATCCATGTGGTAGGCACAAGAACACAGTGTACACACATACGCTATCTAACGGGAGGAACATTTGTGCCGTTTAATTCCAGCTGGAGTATTAGGCAAGTGAACTCATTCCAACAGTAAAAATATGTGGCTTTTATACAGCCCCTTCAAGTCAAAGCCTACAAAGTGATAGATATACACGTAAGCACACAACAGGTATCAAAAGAAGTCTGAAATTCCCTGCACCACTTTTTTTTTTACTATCAATCTGCTAACTGTCTGAGGTCTGTGCAGGAGAAAGCAGCTACAAAGACTTCCACAACGTAGAACTCCATTGCAAACACGTGAACTGTCTCTCTAAACCAGTAACTACAAACTGTAGAAAGCCGTCCCCAAATCGCATCTGATGTGTCAAGACAAGAGAAGGGCTTCTTGAGGTCATCAGCTGTACCAGAGTAAACTTGAGATACACTTCACTAACAACAGGACTTAAACCTGGCAGTACTTTCAACATCCCAGTACTTCCACTGATGACTTTTCATGGTACTAAGACAAGAGGCACGTAGTGTTGCATACATACAAAACAAAAGGAAAGAAGAGAAAGACCGGATGCATGGTCCCTCCCTAACAACTTCAGGAAAACCTGGCATGTGTTAAATGTAAGCTCTGTAAAGCCCTTAAGGCCTCTTTTTATAACAAGATATAAATAAAATACATAATATTTGGACTCTTCATTTACATGGTAGTTTTGGAGCCTTCAGGGATTTTTTTTTTTTTTTTTCCTTCAAGCTTTTCTTCACAACCACGAGTTTGTTTTTTCAGAATATAAGCTTAGTTCCCAACATAACCCCAGGGCTTGGAAAGTTGGAACATTAATTTAAAAAAACAATTATGACAAAAAAAATGGGCCACATTTTGCAGTAACCGTGCATTGACCATTTTGATTCAAACTCGAGTTTGCTGCAGAGGAAGCAATAAAGCCTGAAGATACAGGCTAACCCACACCAAAGGAAAACGGTCCTTGAAAGATTCAGTGTGCTGTCCAAAGGCAAGCAGGAAAATAAATACAGTTGTTATAGAGGGCTGATCTTCACTTTGTGGCTTCACTTTTGATGCCCGTTCACAGGGGGCCAGACAGTGTCTTCAAGGCCAAAAACCAGTAACTACTACAGTGAGTTCTAATTCTCCTGACCCTTGCATAAGCATTACGATGTGGCCCTTCAAAAACAACATCCAGAGAAAACCTGTTCTTCCCTCTGGGAGGTAAAAGATAGAAATGACATCCATGTCTCCAACTGCACTTCAACACTTCTGTGAAGAACTCCAAAACAGAGTCATCCACTTAACTGCAAACTCGGGGTCTGAGGTCTCCCTGGGGCACCTTTCCCTTCCCAGTGGGCTGGAGAAAGATCATTCCTTAAGCCCATTCAAGAGCAAAGCATCAATTCTGATGGTTGCCCTTTCATCAAGAGATCACAAGAGCGTGAGTTGACTTAACTTCAAAATTCACAACGTAGCTTCCCTTTAGAGGTGCATCACTCAGTAACGGAAAGCTGATCCTGCCTCTTCTGTGACTTTTCAATTCTCTTCCCTTCAGCATTCTCAACATTTCATTTCTTCAGGCTATAAAATCAGCTAAATTCCCTGGGGAAACAGCAACGTTTTTACAGTTATATTCCCAAGTGATAATGGCAACTATTGCCAATTCTGGTCAAATGTAAGATTCTAGTGGAAACTAGTTCAGAAATCTCCCTCAGACTCAAGAAGAAACAACCATCTCGTGTTAATACCTACTCTGAACAGAACTAATGGCTACACATGCTTGTGCTTCTTGCTTATTTATTAAAGGAAGAACTCAGAAAGCACAACACAAATATGCTCTGAGTAGGAAAATCACCTATACAGCGTACAACTAACAAAACAAGGAAATGTTGGAGAATTAAAGCAGAAAAGAGACACCTTATTATCAAGCAGATCCAGTCAAACGTAGGGAAGGTATCTTCATGTGGTACTTCAGCCTCTATAAAGAGCTGGAAGAGTTGCAAATAAGCTTACTTTTCTGATAGTTTTTCTTTGGGGCAGCTGTAAATTTCAGTTATGATGTCCAAGTGAGTATTTTTTCTCAGAGATAAAGTATTGCTCATGCCAAGAAAGTTAATGTGGAAGAAAAAAAACTATGCAAGAAAAGAACACGCACAAAAAGAGAAGAGATTTTCTCCCAGTAACGTTTTGATATGCCAACTTTTGCATGCCTGAAAACTCAACTTTTTCACTGAAGATGAATGACCTCTCTCCCCATGAGACCAATGAAACCACTGCTGAAACATGGTTCTTCCCAGAAGCGCTAACACAAAAGAAAACATCCCAATAAAACCAAGTACAGGAACAATTATCCACTGCACAATACATCTATTAGCTCCGGGGCTCTGGGCAAAGACTTGATTTCTTTGTCACCAATTCTAGATGTTCCTCTTGTATCAGATAAGAAGTCTCCTGGGCAGTAGTACCCACTACATCTGATAAAACTGTAGCACTTCAAACATGTTCTTAATATCGTCTTATCACTGAGGGGGGAGAAATTGCTTCTGATTCCTGGTGGGAGGTAACTTCTGAGATGGTGACAAGACAGTCACTCCCTAAGAAACAAATATCACCTTCAAAGGCAAACTGAGTCAGGGCCAACGAAGCAGCCGCTCAGTTTGAAACAATCAAGCAGGAACGGAGGTAGAAGTGAAGACTTACAATTACTGCTAAGCAATGACACAATTACTGACTAAATGCATGGAAGAGGTATTACATGGGTCGTGTCTGTTCAGTTTTTTAGTGTGTGCTGTACCATATGTTTTCACTTAACTTCTAAAAACACTGCAGTAATTCTCCCGTCCTCATTACACAGAGAGGATGCCAGATACTAGCTACTCTCTCTTATGAAAACCTTTTATATTCTTCAAGCCACATGTACTGAGAAATTCTATTAATAGTCAGGTATTTCTCCAGTCTTGTTTGTTGCCCTTCTCCAAATAACTCTTTCCTTTTGCTTTAGCTACAGAGGTAAAGTTGGGGAGGAGGCCCTCTGGGATTAATAATCTCACTAACACTATGAACAGTTTTTCCACTGCTTCCTCATTGACAAATTTAACCCTGACAGCAGTGACACATGCTAGAGAAGCTCTGAGACAATACGGGCAGAATGTGCATATTCATGCTTCCATAAGCTACGCCGACAGAAGCACTGCTACAAAAGGGTGCAAATACAAAAGAAGAAAATTCAATTTTAATTAAAAATAAATATATAAATAAAAAATCTCCACGTAAATCGTTTAAGAACCTGAGATTGCTGCAGTCTCCTTGCTCTTCGCTGAAAAGGCTGCAAGATCAGGCTGGGTGGTCGCTGGGAAAGAATTCCTACAAGCAAATTAGACCCGTGCAAAGGGTGAAGCACTCCAACAGCCCAGCTAATGCCGAAACAACGGCCTGGGACACAGGACAGTGCTTGGCAGCCTGAGCTGTCCCCGCACAGGACCGCTTGAGATCTGTCGTTTTAGAGTCCCAAATTCTTGTCACTGTTTGCTCCTCAACAAGTCTTAAGAGCTGACTCACTTCACCGCATTCCTGAGCGACACCCCCCCCCCGGCCCTACGCCCGCTGCTCGCCCGTCGCTGCCCGGCACGCGTGCCTGCGCGGCACCGGCAGCACGGCCCCGAGAAACATCCTCCCCTGTCATTCTCACGCATTCGCAGGGGCCCGGGCTAACAGTGGCCGGTGACCTTTCTCCATAGGAAGCCTGGACACAGCCTGGATGCGGCCACCCTCCATCGGCGCGGCGGGGGAAGAAATTAACCTTTCTGAACAATGAGCTCAGCTGCCTTCAGGACCAGAGGATAACCAGTTTATTTATTAATAGGGACAGAGTCATCATTTCCAAGCGCTCACAGTGGCACATCCTGTTTCCAGATTTTGTCAAGTCACATCAGTGAGAGACAGCAAGCTCAACGTGGCACTAACGGTCCCTTTTTTTAGCGCAGTCAAATACGACGCTGGGCTGTTTGACACCATGGTCATTCTTCATCCTTTAGAAAATCTTGCTTCAGATTCTGAAAGGTAACTTCATACATTCCTAGCCAGATGCAGAAGTCACTGGCTGACACCTGAAGCTGCTGTTACACAGAAGGCCAAACTAGATACTCGCTGTGACCCTTTGTGGTGTCAAAACCTAATATCCTCACGCCTCTTCAGAAATATGAAGTATCTCTTACTTTCCCTATTCTCTGCACAGAGAGCAAGTAAGAGTTCCCACAGAGGGCTATGGACACCTGTGATGAATGCAAGGATACCTTCAATCTGCTGGATCAGCTCGAACACTCCTGACAGTTCTCAGCTCCACTTTTGCTCCAGGTTGCTGAGGATTGGGATCAAGTAATCAGGATCAATCCTTGGTCCGTATCTTTGGTCAACAGAGGTAGGGTCAACAGCATGTACTAAAACTCACTCCACATTTTAGACCGTTTAAGAGAAAGGTACAACCTCTTCTCAAGCCCCTTCTCATCTATCTCTGCCACCTCGTAGAGGACACTCACAGACTACTGTTCAAAAAGAGTTTGCACAAGACTTCCTAAAGCATGCCTCATCTCAGGAAGTCCTGTTTATAAAGCAGCAGGGTCACCACCTGCTAATTCGTGTGCTTCTTGCACTTAGCAGACAAGTAATCACTGTGGTGGGTAAGCAATCATCGCAGCAGTTTCCAGACATGAGACACACGTTACTCCTACTGTGACAGGCCACTTCAGAACCAGCAGCATTCAAAGGAACGTCTGAAAACTTTCATATTCAGAACCACAGTCACCTTGAGGGCTTCCACACACAAGTGCTCCTGGAGAGAGCGGAGCCCCTGGCCATAAACCCCCTTGCCCAGGCTGATGACCAACGGGAAAAAGGAGTGAGCGCTCTCTCTCTCAAAGAAATACTATTCAGCTTGCTGTGTTACACTGAGTATTTGATAACATCTGAAGAGGGGAGAACTGTCTTCACAATTGGATTCTTTTTGAAGAAAATGAAGATCCCTGATGAATTGTGTCGAAACGATCAACATACTGCCTTCTCCTTGGTATGATCACCTTTAAAGAGCAGCATCCTGCCCTGAAAATTTCTGAGCCATTTCTAATCTTGTACATCTAATTTATATAGACAGCTCAGCAGACAACGCTCCTCAAAAGCTGTCTTCCCCTAAAGGTTGCAAGAGCTGTTGCACTCTTGAAATTGTTCTTTCTTGGAACAGTAAACACCAAGTGATGGGTAAAAAAGGACTACTTTATTTTTTTCAGAGACAAAGCAAAGAAAAGCTTAGCTAAAAGTCTGAAGAATGAGAGAAACTTTAACAAGAGGAAGCAGAGAAGGGGGATTAGCCCCCAAGCTGCTAAGAACCTCTTGATTTCATAACTTTCATACTTTCAAGTTACCACAATCTACCTTCTAGTTTCTAGAAGTTTCTTGGAATATGCAACATTACTGAAAGCAAGCTCATCCTGTAGCTGTATTTCCCACCAAAAAAACCAAAACAAAAGCCACTTTGCACTTGGACTATAGGAAAGTGGCTTGAAAAGGCCAGATGATTTCACCAAAGTTCTCAGCAAAAATTTCCCATGGCCAACCCAGCTACAGGCGGTGTCTGGGAACACCAACCGCCTTTCCCAGCGTGATGCACGACAGAAATCCCTGCTGATGTTGTCACGGGGCTTCCTAACACACAGAGCCAAACTCCTGCCCTGCCTGTTTCAGCACAGGCATGTCTCTCTACACTTTCTCAGCCACCCCAACTACTCTTTTTCCCATGGCCATCCTAGTTCCGATAGTCTTCATCTCGCACTAGCACGTGACTTGATCTCCATGCTGCCTGCCTGGGTGAGCTGTTGGGATATCATTAAGACTGTCCTGACCGAAAGCCCTAATGAGGTGCTGATCCCATCATCCAATCACTCAGCTGAGCCAGAATGCATCCTGTGGGATGGCCAGAAAAGACTGATGCAGGAATTCCGAGGGATGTGTAACATGAAAGGGGGCCATTCGCATCGCTAGGACTCACAGCCTGTCAGCACAGCCATTAGAAATCCTGGGCTACAGAGATTTATAATTCAACCCTCCCACACACAGAACTTGCTCCAGACTGAAACTTGGCACAAAATTCAGTCCCAGGAGGGCATTAAAAAAATAACCCATTCAACGGTTTCCGTCCCATGGCTTCAGCTCACAGCCGTTTGAATAAAGGCAATTTCTCGTTTCTCTTTCTAACTGAGGAAATCCAATATAAAACACCAGATTTACATAACACTGCAGTGGTGATACAAGCTGGCAAAAAACCCAGGGAGAAGGCTGCCAGAGCCATTCTGTCATTCCCTTTTGGTGAATTTCTCCATTTGGATTCAGTTTAACGGAACAGTTTTTATTATGTCTAGCTGACATCATGTGTAATCTGCAAATCCCACCTCCACACTGGGCAGGCAGCTTGCCCGAGCTTTGTACACCTTGTGTGCCTGTTAGAAGGGGACAAGCAGCCTTCCACTTGCTGCCGCTGTTAATTTTTTTCTGCAAACTCTTCTGGGCTTATTTAGAGGACAGTAATTAGTTGCCTATTGAGCTGTAAAAGAGCGACTGGACAAGGAGAAGCCATGTACAAAACAAAGAAGGGAATTGATGCAAGCCAAAAGGAATCCATCAGTAGAGCCCTTGATTTGACCAGAGATTGTTCTGACAACTACCATGCTTCCAGGGGGAGCTTCCAGGGGGAGAGACAGACCTGCTATGGCTGCAGTCCTTTCCCCAGCAGGTATTTCAATTCCTATGTAATCTTGAGTTTGTCAGTGAGAAAAAAAAAAAAAAAAAAAAATCTTTGAAGGTGATCAATGCCACCAACATTTCTTAAAAAATACACCAGACTCTGGGAAGTCTGCAGCAAATCACCGAGGTGAGCAAAAGCCTTTTGCTCCCCTACCACCCACCCAGAGAGGCCTTTGCTGGCACACGTGGCATACCAAGGAGCTTGTGTCACCTGCAGAACATATCGCCTGCTGGGTGGGCTACTGGCTCCCATCTCATCCCCACCAGCACCATTCCTGCTCTCCCAAAGCATACCTGAGACACAGTCCCTGCTGCCACGCTCCAGCTGGGGGACAGGGTATATTACAAATCATCACCAAAGCATCTCAGCAGATTTTTTCCTTTGTTACCCAACTCGACAAGTAGCACAGCAATAAAATAATGACATGACCAAATACTAGAAGAAGAAAAGGAGGATTTGTAACAGTGGTCAATCCCAAGACTCCAAAACTCAGAAAGGGGAGTCTTTTCCTGTCCCTTAGAGAATTCCTGATTTAAAGGTACTTTAAAATCAGTTTGGACTCTCTGCCACTGTCAGCAAAGATCCTACAAGAAGCTATGGCAGTCAGTGTCAGAAGACCTCTTCCAAAACACTGTGCTAGAATTGCCAGTGCTGCACTGACTCTCTCCTGTACCAGCCTTTGAGGTCCACATTCCACCTGTGAAAACCCTTCTGGGTTTCTGAGAGCCACATGGACAGTATTTCTCTTGAATAGGGTGGAAAAAAAGCTGAGCCCAAGGGACCACCTCAGCTTTCAAAATGGAAAATCCAGATGTGGACAGCACCTGCAGAGCCATCTGCTTTTCCAACAGCTGGACAGTTTTCTCATACCTTGTCCTTTAATTCCAAAGGGTGGTACGAAGTCCCTGATACGTGCCCATTTCCTGAAGGAGTCATCCAAGAACATTGGTGCCGGCTTCGAGAACCTGGAAAAACCAAAATTAGAGAGAAATTAACTCCTGAACTCAGAAAGATAAATTTCTGTAGGGAGGTTGAGAGAATTTGTACTGAAGTATGGACTCTACATCCTCACTGGCAATACATGAAATATTTCACTTTTACCCACAGCTGCCTGCAGTGAAACCACTCTGCCAGAATTTGTGCCATGAGTACACTCAAAGCACTCAGGTCATGAGCCTGGCAATCACTCCCACTCCATAATTAGAGCTTCCCCGTTATTGACCATTTAGCTACAATAAGCTGTACATTTCAACTAGAATTTAGTGAGTTTAACTTCCAGCTTTGTAAGCACAAGCCAATTTATGTGCTGTCCACTCAAGTGGGTGAGAAAGAGGCGCAGAGGAGCCTTCACATCGCTCATGACATTTCTGTGTGCTGCTCTGGGAAGGTGTGAACGCACTGGGCAAGGGCACATGGAGAGCTCGCCTGGGGTTAGGGGCAAGGGCACGTGGAGAGCTTGGCTGGGGTTAGGGGCATGGGCACGTGGAGAGCTCGGCCGGGGTTAGGGGCAAGGGCACGTGGAGAGCTCAGCTGGGGTTAGGGGCATGGGCACGTGGAGAGATCGGCTGGGGTTAGGGGCATGGGCATGTGGAGAGATCGGCTGGGGTTAGGGGCATGGGCACGTGGAGAGATCGGCTGGGGTTAGGGGCATGGGCACGTGGAGAGCTCAGCCGGGGTTAGGGGCATGGGCACGTGGAGAGCTTGGCTGGGGTTAGGGGCATGGGCACGTGGAGAGATCGGCCGGGGTTAGGGGCAAGGGCACGTGGAGAGCTCGCCTGGGGTTAGGGGCATGGGCACGTGGAGAGCTCGGCTGGGGTTAGGGGCATGGGCATGTGGAGAGATCGGCCGGGGTTAGGGGCAAGGGCACGTGGAGAGCTTGGCTGGGGTTAGGGGCATGGGCACGTGGAGAGAACGGCCGGGGTTAGGGGCATGGGCACGTGGAGAGCTTGGCTGGGGTTATCTGTTCTCACGGTGGCTTCTTCCTCCCTTGTGCACAGACACGGCAGCAACACAGACAAGAAAGGAAATGGTTCAGGAGTCATGAAGCAGCACTTAGTTTACAGAGAATGGAAATTCAAGACACAGATGGAGGTGTTTTCTTCCGCATTCATTAACATACAAATGATTCAAGAGAGGTCCTTGCCAAACTGAAGAGTTGTGATCTATCCAAAAATCACTTCCAAAAGAAAGAACTAGTCCTTCTTAACCGTGTCATTATGGAAATACATTAGCCTAATTACACCATCAACACACAAAACCACAGCAGCTACTGCAAAATTGTCTCTCTAGAAACAAATAGTACAGTGGCCAGATAGAAGGAAACAATTAGGATAAGAAACTACAGAAATACTAACTCTCGTACGGGACCATTTCTCAGTGTTTCAAGACCACTGCTAGAAAATATGCTAATATTATTAGAAATGTGTTCATTCCATCACATCAGGAGAGCAGCAGGGATGTTCTGGATCAAAATCAATCACTACAGAAATGAAGAGAGGAATGTGGTGCATGGTCAGGGCCAGAAGCACATCTCCACTGCAGGCACAGTGCAAGTGCAGTGTACACACATCTGAAACAGATCCAGCCTGGCTGGCAGCAGGACAGACACAATGCACTGCTTTAACCCGCCCCTCAGGCTGTTTCTGCACTCAGCATGCAACTCCATGCTACTGCAATCAGATAACTTCTGGACTTGAACTACCTGATTGAAGATAAACTCATCTACACTATGCCCCAGCCACGTACAGAGCAACAGTTTCAGACGGCAGCACAGTGAGGAAAGGAGGGAATGAATTCTGAATTATCAACTGCTCCAAGTACAGTCCTACCATGGGGGCCCAGTAAATTAAAATTAGAAGTCGTAGAAACCTCTGGGAAGGGGGAATAGAGACCAAGAGTATTGAACAAAACAGGACGACTCAGACTCACCCGTGCATACTGCTTCACATCCACTCATGCAAGCTTTAGTAAGATCTATAACCACAAAAGCAGGATGCACAGATCACATGGCTCATCTAGAGGCAAAGGAATATTTTTCTGGAACTAAGGATGCAAAAGGATCTATAAAACTTTATCTGGGTTAAAAGGTGGGGAAGGCGTGTTAGAGCTTCTGAAGACCGTAAGTAAAAAAAAACCCAACAAAAACCCCACAGACCCCTTTAAAAAAAAAAAAAGGAAGAAGATACAATAATACTCTGAAAATACCCCAAAAACTTCAATAACTTGACCAATTAGTTCAACATTTTTTCAAGCATCCTGGTGCTCTGGAACGTAAGTTCCTCTGGTAGGTCTCCAAGGAGTTGTCTCCAGCCCTTTCCAACACCAGGAGGAGGCATCTTTGCAGGGTTCTCATATGAAGCAAGAGCTTTTACAACCTGAATGGCTACAGCACAGCTGTTCAGAGCTCTTTCTTTACAGCCAGCAGCAGAAGCGAGGTGCCACAGAATGGCCCCCTTCTCCCCCGCAGCAACCGCAGGGAAGGGCAGGGCACTGCTTGGGCCACCAGCACCTTTGGGCTGGTTGCTTGGGTGACTGAGCCACTCTGGTCGCTGCTGTGACATGCAATCTTCAGGAAAAACTTAAGACACTTCAGAAAACACGTGAGCAGGTTTTAGTCTCCTCTTGACAATCAAGAGATTCCCTACAACAACGCTGCAAAGTCGGGCAGTGTAACCGAGGAAGAGCGGCCGGGTCGGTTGGCACACTGCAGGAGGCAGAGGGTACAGGCTGGGAGGGCAGGCCTAACTCAGAACTTGGTATTATTTATAGAGGCAATTGGCTGGTTTATTTGCTAGTCATACACCAGGAAAATGCGGCTTGCAGTAGTCTGACATGGAGTTGGAGTGCCTCTCCACATGCAGATTCCCCCGTACAAGGTGCCCGGTGACACCAGGGGAAGGTCAGACCTCCTGGGGCTCCCTGGGACCCAAGGGAGTCCCCAGCATCAGCTGAAGCACTAGCAGGACTGATCTGATGCTCTGTGGTGTCCCTTCTGCATGTGACGACCAGGGGACCAAAAGTGATGCCCAAAGAGAAGGGTGCAGTGACCACTGCCCTTTGTGTTGTATTTGCTACAAGCAAACTTAGGGATTTTTCTTGCAAAAACACAGCCTTAGACCACACACAGTTACTTGGTAATATCTGACACTGCCGGACGCAGAGCTAAGAGACTGACTTTTAATTCGTACTTTTGCATCCTTTAAGAGGGAGGAGGAACAGTTTTGGGGAAAATATTATAACCATATGGGGGGGGAAAAAGCAAATTAGAGGATATTTAACTCCCATTAGAGGATATTTAACTCCCATTAGAGGATATTTAACTCCCATAAATCTTGTAGGCAATTTCATTTTGGAAATATTCAGAAATCAAGAATGTGGTAAGCTCATGAGCTATGAAAAGTGCTTTGCCACCTCAATAATAAGAGCAGGGCAGAACCGGTGTCCAGCAGTGATGGGCAGGAGCCGTCTGCCAGCCCGCTCCAGAGCACGGCTGCTCTCTCTGGTGTACTCTGGGACCGTGCAGGGACTATCAGGATATGCCTCAAACAGGCCATGGGAATGCTCTCTGCACAGCACCTAAAATACATTCCAAGGAATGCGTGGGATTCTGTCAAACAGAACAAGTAAATGTTTCCAAGTGATGTGAAAGCTGATCTGCAGCAGGCTGGGATGGGATGCTGCGCTCTCCCGGAGTCATCCCTCACGGCGACCCAGAGGCAGGTCTGCTCGGCCGACAACCACGGCTCCAGATCTGAAAGAGGCTCGTGCTCTGTGGGCAAACAGCACGTCGAGGGGAGTTTTGATTTTCTGCATCCAAGCTGTAAGCACTTCCTCTCTACCCCACCTCAAATTTCACAACAGACACGATGCCACCTCACAGTTCACAACAGCCAGGAGAAGATGAGAAATTTGGGTGCTTGTGGCAACGCTTGTGACCCGAGTGATTCTGGAGAACAATGCCAAGTGTCTGAAATCTCCAGTCCGAATGGAATACCCCAATAGACCAGCAAATCACTTCTGACCAGACTAAATGCTGGCTACGACAGTTAAGAGCTACAGCCCAAATCTCTCCCAGCTCTCACGTCTGTGTTCTTTATACAAAGACACCAGTAAAATCTCTACCACAATTTGTCACCGTGCACAGTGGAAGGAAGTGTATGGCCAGAAAACTATTCCTAAACAGAAATCAGATACACAAGAAAGTGTGATATATATCTGTGCCTAGGGGACCCCAACTTACGTGACAAAAAAATTAACATTTCCATTTATTTTCTCCCTGACAAGTGAGAAGAGTTGTGGCTCCGACACACTCCTAGCAGGAAGGCTGAACCAACCTGCCAGAAGCTCCCCAGCCAAGTTTCCTGACCATTTCCATCCTGCCCTTGATACAGAGGTCCCTTCAGAGCAGCTCCTCTTGGATGGTGCTGAGGGACTGAGCACCAGCAGCACTAACCTCTAATCCCAGACTAGCACTGCCACTATTCCAGGTAGCTACTGGCCAGCTTCAGGCATTTCATCTTGACTAGAATCTGCTCCCTACCCTTTACCTGCTGCTTTCAAGACAATTAACATGTAAATGTGTGGAAGAGAATAAGCTAGACCAGAGAGAATGGGAATTAAAGAAACCAAAGGATAGCCTTTGGCTTTAAAAAGGAGGGAAGAAGACAAGGCCAAGTCTCAGAACGAGCAGAGATGACGGCACCAGAAATCACAACACTAAGGAAAGGCAGATTAGCAGCCACTGAGTTCCACTGTGGGCTTATTCCTTATATATTTTCTTCCTTCCCCCTCGTCCTCCTTTAAGCCTCCCTGACCTTTTCTTTCTTCTTTAGTTAGGGAGAATCAGCAGTGAAGCAAAACTGGAAGGTGAAGGAACAGAAACCAAAGGGTGCTAGACCCTGATGTACGTAACCTGCACACGGCACTTGTAAAAGGGCAGGAACCACCTTTTCTTCAACACATGAAAGAATGATTTTTTTGTTCTGGCATGACTGTTATCTTCTGTTTGCTCAAGCTCAAAAGCATCCACAGTTAAACAGAAGGCACAAATATCTACCAAGTTTATCAATAAAAGGGCCAAAATACAAACTAGAGCACTCTAGCACAGAATAATTATCTCTGAGAGAGGCATTTATAAAAGCGTGGAAAGAAAATCTAAACTGCATTTTCCTTTTGCCCTGGTCAGCCCTGGGTGCACGTTCTCCCCCTTGCCTCTCTTCTCTGGTGGAGCAGCATGGCGACGGGATACGGAACAAGGAGGCTTGCCATGTCCTGATTTCACGTTTGTTATTGGCATTAATCCTCCGTCAAAAATCCAAGCAGCTCAAAGATTCCTCAAGCAGTTGAAAAATTAAAGGAACTGCTTTAGTGAGGATTAACCCCATCCTACAACCAACACACTACTTTTCTTAAATCAGCAAACAAATGAGCACAAAAAAACCCGGATGGCCACCACGGGGAAAAATCTTTACAGTAGAGATCAGGCCAAAAATTAAGGTGATCCTATAAAATTGAAGAAATGGTCTAAAATAAATCAAGACAGTATGGTAGTGACAACATAGCACCGAAGAATGTTTGCTCAGTGCGTTCAACCGCTGCCACTCGAGACCCCTAGCTCTTCTCTTCTTTTGGAAGAGACTGGGAGCCACTGATCCCCATCCATCCTCTCCCACGTTATTCATGCCTGCAGACCCCGAGTGTACCTGCAGTTGTCCCTTCCATGCTGAAAAATCCACAACTGCCTGGCCATTCTCTACAGGGATGCCACTGACCTCTGCAGCGCTACAACACCGCTTTGGCTTTGTTCCTTGTCCTTTTCTGCTCTACCATTTGGGTTTTGCCTGTCCCTGAACTGGTGGAATCACTTGTTCTGTCACAGGTCTGCAAGAATGACCAGGAGGTGACCCAGTTACCGCAGGCTTCTCCGCTGGGAATCACTGCTCTGCACCTTTGGAGCACTCTGGAGCACCAGCAGCCTTCCTCACTCTCCATCACTAGTGGCTGTTTGAACTCGCTGGTGCAGGCTTTCCCATTGCCTGCTCACTCATCTACTTAGAGCCAGACCAGCTGCTCCAATGTATCTGAAAAGGCCTCCACGCACTGTGCTGCAGTTCATACACAGAACGTTGTCATACTGTTGCAGAAAAGATAAACATCCTATCATGACTGAAAAATGTAACTTTCACAGCTGTAAATCCTGCTAAGCGCTCCACTCCATTCAGGGATGGAAAGCATCGTGCCCGGTTCGGGGCCTCATGCACAAACCATGAACACACTGGGAAAAGGCCGTAGGAGAGCAGTGAAAATGGCTAAGGTCTAGAAAACGTGATCTCTGAGGAAAGCTAGAAATAAATTAGTTTGTTTAGTCTAGAGGAGAGAATATTGAAAGAGGACACGATAAGCCATTAAATATTACAAAGCTGCTGCAAAAGAGAAATGTACTATCTCCACAACCCCAGTAAAAAGAAGCAGCCGCCATGGGCTTAAATTAAACATCAGAAAAAGGTTTCTTATGCTTGGGATTACTACACATAGAAATCTATAGCCTGGGCGTGGGTTACAGGACTTGCATCAACCACACTGGTTTCTGATTTTACTGCATCATTTTTAAGAACAATTTTCCATCGGTTAAGCATGGATTAGACATAGCTGTGCCTGCTTTCAAGAGGGAGAACTACACAGATGATCTTCAGAAGCTCTGCAAAGGTCTGTTTCTTTCTAAACTATTTTCACTCTGGGCTAACAGTGCTAGGAGGTGGCCAGTGTGCTGGGAATTGAGAGCTCCCCTTCAGACTCCTTGGGCTTCTTAAGTATTTACCTTCACGTACAGTAACCAAATGTCAGTACAAACACAACTGCAGATAAGCAGCACATGGATTCTGCAAGCCTGCTGCCTGCCAAGCCTGCTTTCTGTTTGTACCCTGTACCTTTGTGATAAACAGGAAGACACGTAAAGTTTAACCTTTCTGCAGTCGTTAATATCTCGGGCTGACGCAGCACCAAGGCACAAAATCCAGGACTGATTTTCAGCTCAGCCCCTCGTGGTACCTGACTGCGTTTGACAGGCATCAGCTCCAACCACGGTCCTGAAGAGCTTCCTATAGAATGCAAATAATCATTATGGGAACGGGACAATTTGGAGATAAACTGGAAATATTAAAGACAAAAAGAAATCAGTTTCCCTGCTCTGACAGAATCCTTGGACTTTCCTACCAATTCTCCAAACACACACGCACGCACAAAAACAACAAGAAGCTTAGAAGCTTAGTTTAAAGTTTGTCTTCCTTTGGCGGGGCCGGGGACATGCAGGCTGTGGGAAGTTTCTGCCTTGTCTGAATTTCTCAGCTTTGCCCTGGCCTGCCTCGTGGTTCAGCTTGTAACAAAACGTGCAGAATTTGTCATTGTTCACCAAACCCTGTAATAGCACAGCACGTTTGTGCCAGGCTGAAGAGCTGACTTCCAGACAGCAGAGAACAATGGTAGTTTAAAACCAGTCTCCTAACAATTTCCACGTCAGAGTTTGCTTTTCATGTGTTATTGTCAAAGATGCGAGATTGAATTTCAGCCAGTTTTTCCTTCCAAAAGCCAGGTGGGGTGTTCGAGGCCTCTGAGGAAGCTCTGAGACAAAGAGATGAGATTCCGTGGTATTTGGCAACATGATGAAGGTGTGCAAACACGGGCTGTAATTACTGCCCGAGTTTTCAAAGCCTTCTGTGCAAATAAAACATAAGCTGAGGAGGGAAGGAGAAAGGGTCCAGTCCTCCACAGCAGAAAGAGTTATCTCACATGAAAGATGCCAGCCACCAGCTCTGCCAGATGGCCAAAGTTTAGCACAGTTCCGTTCCTGCTGAGCCTCCGCTGGGACAGGACAGAGGTGGCTGTTGCTAACGCCACAGCACAGGGGAGCAGACATCCAGAGCAGCTGCTGCTGTGCAGCACCGCACTCCTCAAAGGCCGGGTGTCCGTATTTGCTGGGGAAGAGCTAACACCTTCCAGAAGACTGCAGATGATGGGCACAGTTCCCATTCCTGATCTGTTGTAGTTCATCATAGATACTAATTAACTGCTCTGTTAAAATGCAGTCAATGCACTCTGCTTTTATAAAGCCACCTTACTGTTCTCTTTATTCCACTTGCAGAAGAAAGTTAATCCACAGCCCTGACATTGCCAGCAACCCACTCCACCCACTGCTCTCTCCTGCCTCCGCCGGCACGTCTGACTGGCCCACGCTGCCAGCACTCTCACATTACCCTTCACTGCTTCCAAAGACATTGATCTTGTTTCCTCCTACCACATTATTTAGTGTATATATCTATCCTGAGGTTATCCTACCACATTATTTAGTGTATATATCTATCCTGAGGTTATCCTACCACATAATTTAGTGTATATATCTATCCTGAGGTTATCCTACCGTATCAGACCAATTTTCAGATTGCAAAGCATTGAATAGTCAAATTTTTAGCAGCCTTTGTAACAACGACACTTCAGAAGGAGCCTGGAATGCTTCATTCCTCCATCTCAAACAAAGAACACATATAATTTTTGTGCACGTATGTCAAGAAAGCTGCAAAGAAACCGGTACATATGTAGGGAACAGGACAATGATGAAGAAGAGCTTTCCACCACCAGCTAAACCAAAACTGCACATGCTGCTCAGCACAGCCAAGCACAGCAGAGCACAGATGTGACTGCTCTGTCCAAGTACAGCACAGGGGATGCTGCGAGCAAAGCAAAGACCTATTGAAGCTGCAGAACAGACAGGCTCAAAAGTCAAATTAGTATGACCTGATTATGATACAGTCAGCTGAAGATGAAAATAAGGTCATTAACATTTAAAATGGGTAAGCTCCAAACCAGCCTTGTGATGGAAGCTGAGGAAGACAGTAAAGTGCAAAACCAAATCACTCGAGGTGAAGCTTGGTCAATTTATGAAAGGGGCTGTATGATTTGGTGTCTGCATAGGCAGGGGACTGGACTTTGTAAATCATTCACAGAATCACTGAGGCTAGAGAAGACCTCTGAGATGATCAAGTCCAGCCCACCCAAGTTGAACCAAGGCATCCTGAATGTCTGATGTTCCTTCACCTCGGGCATATTGCTCTTGTCCAGGTCAAAAATCTGCCCGGGGCAAAACTGTCCCACTGAAGTCTTACTGGAGTGAGGATGCTGGCAGAAGAATTGTCAATGTTTCAAGCATGGTACATTTCAGAATCTAGACAAAAAATGCCACAAAGATTTGGAAATTGTTAATCTGCTGCGAAGCACACGGCATTAACAGACATATTGTCAGCTCTTCTGGTTTTCTTACGTGCAATGCAATACTCTGAAAAGTTCTACGGGACATAGTTCTTCATATCACACTCCTGGGAAAATATCAGCTTTCATGTTAATAAAAACACCGAAGCAAATGAAAATATTTTCCTAGCCTTATAGTTGGAAATGAGACCTCAATAAGCAATAAAGGCTCAGAAACCTGAGGAAAAATAAAAAGAAACCATTGTTTTCTAACTGCAGGCATCTTCTGTCCTGGCTCATTATTAAGGAATATTTGTAGGTTGCAGCTCTCACCAGTGCAACTCCCTGCAGTGACTTTAAGGTGTTTGAGAGAAAGCCTCCCCAGTGAAAACGCAGGTGAAGGACAAGCTGCTCTCAGACACAAACAGGAAATGAAAGTAAAACAGTAAAAGTGAGGAGGAAAAAAAAGTCTGTAGAAACTATTGCACCAATCATTGCCTACAGCACGCAAGACAGGCAGATAATTAAATGCAAAGAAACAAAGGCAAGAAATTGTTCAGCTTCTTAGTACACTATATAAATGGATGCTCAAAGACAATCACACAGTCCATTGTGATGTTTCTTAGATTTTTTTGCCAGTTATTTTCAACAGATTTTTTTTTTTTTAAGTCATCACAATCTGGGTTTGATTGGCACAGCAATGACAATATCAAATCAAGCCTCCAGTTTTGTTGAGAAAACAGGAAGCTGTGAACCAGAATCAAGAATGAAATCCGCAGTGAAAACAAGGGACTGAAAGCAGGGGAGATGCTGGGCAAACACAGGTCTCTCTGATTAGGCTTCTTGGTTGGAATCAATTTGCACCATTCAGAAGATGGACATCCTAACTGAAAAAAAACAGCGAGGGTGGAAATATTCTCCACTGCACAAATTCCTAATGCCTAAACAATTTTACCTTGGCACGCTCCTTCCTGTAGGAAGTGGTTCAAGAAACCGTTATGTGATTCTCAAGCCTGCCTAACAGTAAAGCAGTGTGATTCATTGGACCCGAGAAGGAGCTTTTTTTTTTCTTCCATGAAGTGAAATAGGGTAATATGGCTTTAGGTGCCATCTCCCAAGTACAGCCACCTGATGTGCATTTGTACAGTGTATAAAGAAAAAAATTAATAAAAGAAGTCATTACTACTCAGATTAGTATCACTGACTGAAAACCAGTTACAGACAGATTACAAAGGTTCTATTAATGAGATCCATAGCAATCCCAACGGGAAGAATTCCAGATGTGCTTCTGTTACTCTGCTGCACAATAGACTTCACATTGCCGTGGAGGACGAGCTGGGGGCAGCCAGTTGTTACTATTTAAGGTTCAGACAGAGGCTTTTTTCTTCCTTTAACCAGATGCAAAACCCTCCAAGGATTTTTGTATCTCGCAGGCTCTGACTGGGAACTCACACACAAAAAACAAGAACAAAACGTGCACCCCGAGTGGAAAAAGTGTTTTCAGAGGGGTCCTCTCCTCCCAGGTGCCAGTGCCAGAAGGTCCTTCTGTAACTGAAGGTAATGTCTGAAACTGGAGACACAGACCCTGTTCCCAGTTTCATGTAATTCTCTGCCACCTTGTTAATTCCAGCTCTTAGCCAGAGAATGATCTGTAAAACAACATGCATTAAAATCTTCCAGATAATATCAGCACTGTTTAATACAAGCCTCTCTCCTTTGGTCTCATCGTTTTTAAAAAAACAAGTATTTTATCAAAACAAGCATAAGACACGGAGCTTGTAAAACCTCTTTCTGGGTACTGCTTCCAGAGATAAGGCATAGGGACTGCACACTACAGAGAATTTCCGTGTAAGAGGCCACCTGACAAAACTGAAAGGATTTACTGTCTCAAGGAGCAAGTGTGTGCACCAGAGAGAACTGCAAAGAGTAGACAGCCTTTCTTCATCATCCCACACAGAAAGCGTCTGCCTTGAGTTAAGAGATGAGGCAGGGAAGCAGAGAGTGGAGGTGCCACTCGACTACTCTGACAAAGGCAAGAACCGTCAGCCGTGCTGCCCTCGCCTGTTCTTCTTGCAAAACAGGTGCAAAAAGCAAGACCTGTCCTTCCAGCCAGCACACTTACTGGCCTCCTCCGACCAGGGTCCTGTGCTCTGTTGTGTCCCCAAGTCAAAGTTCAACACGCATCTGGCAAGAGACCCAGCAGCAACAACAGCATCCACGGCACTACCTTCCAAGGCTCTGCCCCAGCACTTGATGGGTACCTGAAGCGCGAGGCTGAGTTCTTAAAAGCCTGCTCGCCAAAATGCTAGCAATCTTTTGCAGGAACTGATATACTCCCTGGTTCACCAATCAAAGCAGAGAGACCCTCCCAATTATTGTTTTTGCATCACCTGAGGAATGGCACAACAGTCCCCCCCGTGCCAGGAATGGAGCTTTTCAACGAGATGGTTCATTTCAACAAGTTCCCACAAGAAAAGCCACGAGAGAAAAAGGATGCTGCTGGTTTACGCGGCTGAGATTTGCGTTAGTCGCTGAAATAAATACTAAATATTATTAGCTGCTAAAGGAAATGGCTGTGGTGAAGATGAGGGGATAAAAACCTCACAGAAATATGCCCTCTCTTTCAGTACTCTTGATAAAGAAACCACTTTTCCTACAGCTGTGGGAAAGAAAACAAGGCATAACAGTAAAAGCTAAAAGTACATGTCTTTTGGCTGTTATCAAAGAGAGCTACTGCATATGGCCAAAGCGCAGCCGGAGTGATCCCAAAGCAAAGAAGTTCCAAGTTCCAAACCAAAGAAATGCTGCAGGCAGATTCATCAGCAGCATTTGTATTTGCTCTCGGCTATCACCAAGAGCCAGGAACACTGCTGACCCACTGTGTCTGTCCCAGCAGCAACGGGACTCAGTTCCATGAACTGCACTCAGCCTTTCCAGAAAGCAGCAGTCAATTCACTCCTAGCACTGACGTTCTCCCAGTGACCCCCTCGGGCAATCCAGCGTTAAGTAGTTCCAGCTCTGCTAGTTGAGGCAGAAATCCTGCCACACCCGGAGTTCTCCATGCCCTCCCTGAGCAAGTGGGTGGAACAAAGCACAGAGAGTGACCTTGTCACCCAGCATCTCCACGGATCCATCAAGAACCACAAAAGAAGGAGCTCACTCTGCGCCTCAGCCTGGAATCCAGTCTATTCACTGTATTTTCTTAGCATCATCCAGTTCGGGTTTATTTTCTCCTCCTTTTGTTTGCCTACCTCTGTTTGTCTAACCACTTAGATGGCCTACACAACCATTACAGTATTCAAGTGCTCCACAAACAATTTACATCTGTCACAGAGGATGTCTTTGTGTTTTCATTCCACTTCTTGAAAGTTTTAAAATGAATTCCATAAAGGTATTAAACTTTTCACTCCAGGCATTTTGGAAGTAGACATGCTTGGTGTGACATTGCAAGAAATCTCTCCATTACAATGACAAATTGCAGTCATTTTGCTCTCATTTAATCTTACTTTTAACAAAACAATCACCTTGGTAAGAAAAACTGAAGAAAGTCATGAAAGCTCACAGCCTACAAAGTGAAAGCTTTGGAATGCACTGGCAAAAGAAAACAAGGGCCATAATATAAATAGTCTTAAATCACCAGCTATTTCTAATATCTTGTTATCTTAAGTACTTCTATCCTCCAATAAATCAACAAATACAGTCACTTCTTTGAACTTACTGCAGTACAACAGAAGAAATAACAAGAAACAATAAGCAAGCTATGGTTCAAACTATCAGGTAAAGTTCATTAAAAGTAATAACACTAATTTATTATTCAAAGTCATAATAAAATCCCAGAAAACATTTTGACTGCCCTTCCAATTTTTTCCCCCAAACAGCTACCTTTCCAAAATCAATTTCCCCCATATTAGCTCACAGTGGTTAAAAGAAAAGATAAAGCTTATCAACCCCATCTAATTCAGGATAGGGTCAAATTTCCCTGCCTACACAGAAAAGTTGAAGAACTGCTTTAGCCAAGTATCCCTTGAGCCCAACGGCAAGAGAAGCAGCAGATTTTCATTCACCAGCCAAACAGCAATGCTGCTGGCCAAAGGAAGAACTTCCCCCAAGTATTTATGGGTGCTCTTTGAGCAAGTGTTTAAATAGATTCCAAACAGACAACCCTGGAGGGGGAAAGCAGTGCAGCATCATCCCACTCGGCTCTCTTTGCCTCTGGGACACTCATGCTTAGCCCTCCTGACCTTCCCGTTGGCCGTTTGGCTTCGCCCGAGCTGCAGACCTGGCAGTGAAGTTCACAAGTGAGACAGTTCTAAAACCTGCAGGTTCTCAGGCCAATGCTGTGTAAACATCACCAGCTAAACTTAACAAGTGACTGAAGCAAAGATTTTCCAGAGACGATCAGCACTTTGCTGAATTCAACAGGAACTCCACAGTAACCCATCTTCTGAACAAAGCAAGTCACCCCCATTCCCAGGCTTACCTTCCAGTGACACCTCCCGAGTGCTCAGTACGCGACAGCCTGCTGCGCGCTCTGCAGCAACGGTCTGCATCGTAGCAGCTGGGCCCGTCATGAAGCGAATCACATCAACAACCCCTCTGGTGATACCAAGCTTTAGAGGCAGGAAAGCAAGTCCACTCCCATCAGATTTTATCTGCTGACCTTTGAAAAAGGGCATCCCTAGCCATAAGGATTCGTATCTCCCATACTGAGAAGGAAGAAGGAGTGAAAATACAACAGCAGCTCCAGTAGGAACAAGAACAGGCTGATGTGCAGCAGTACCAACAAATTGCCTCCTAACCTGCCTGGGGCCAGCGCAGCCTTCTTTGCAGAATCTGTCACAGTCAGCACAAGCTCCCGTTCCCACCTACTCGCTGATATTGAGAGCGTGCCTGATGCTGCAAAGCACAACTCTGAACAAACCCTGCCTGCTTTGCTTACTGTTATCACCCACTGAAAGCTATCCTGGGTAGCTCTTGAAGCTCTTGAAGAGGGCAGCGACGTGGAGGTCCTGAGCTGTGCAAGGGCTAACCATCAACACTAACCCCAGAACAGAGGCAGAGGATCAGAGCCCTGTGCTTTCTTAGCAATTACAGTTACTGCATCAGAATTGCTTTCTCTGAGAAAAAAAAAAAAAAAAAAAAAATTGTTGCTTCATTTTTAGCTTGGGATTATTATTTTTTTTTGCAGAATTCATTGGATTGCTTGCCCAGCAGGAAGGAAAATCCTACCTAAGGACACGAGTGAGACTGTGCTGGGTCAGCTCAGGGTGCCAAATCTCTTTTCCATAAATGGCAATAAATGGGTGTCCAAGGTAAAGCAAGAACAGGGCAAAGAGATAAAATATTTCCTCCCTAACACACAGCTTTCAAACGTTTTCAGCTGCGTGGATATCCTGAGCTCGATGGACTCTGTCTACTCAGTAACCCCCCTTTCTCTCCCAGCAGTCTCTCCTTCAGATGCTTGTCCAACTGCCCTGGAATTTGCACAGATATTTTGCAGCCAACATGTCCTTGGGCCAGGAGTTGCCCAGGTATGTGACTTGATGCACAAAGAACTGAATCTTTTTTTGTTCTGTTAGGTGGAGATAGGAACACATTATGTGGAAAGGCCGTGTCAGTGGTTTTTTCCCTACCACCTTTCTTCCCTGTAGTAAAAGCCCAGAGAGAGTCCAGCACAGCTCACCTACAAGACACACCACAGAAAATGAGATCTCCCTCCGCTTTCCTGCTTCTGTCCCCTCAGGGACATACGTTTTTATCTCATTTGTTAGACGTCCAGCTGCCTCAGCAATCACATCACCTCCTACATCCCCCTTCGTCATCTCTTATTCCATTCTTGGGATTTTATGTTACCCAGCTTCAAGAAGTTTCGTTTCGTGTAGCTCTGACCTGTGAAGCGCACTATCTCTGTGCAGCTTTAAATCCATTTCTTACATTCCTCATGCGTTCCTCAGACTGTATCTCCCAAAGCTCCCAACTGGCTTCCCTGGTGTATACCTCAGGCTGCTTGCTCTCAGCTACGAGGGTGAGCAACGAGCCCTTTTTGGCCTAGCAGACACTTAGCAACGTTTAAATCGGGGAGTTCTGCAGGAAGAAGTCTCTCTCCCATCACACAAGGAGTCCAGCCTCCTCCTGTGCTCACACAGGGCAGCTTTCCTTAAAATGTCTGGCAGATGCAGGTGGCTGGGAAGTGTCAGATTTATTGCATATGACTGAAAATCTCTCTCTCGCAATGTAGTTCCCAACAGGACCAGCAGAAATAAAGTCTCTGTAAGGGACTCAATGGCCATAGGCATACAATGAGCCCCAGCTTCTTTCCGGGAAACCATGGCATGCTTGGGAAGTGGTCTGGTCTTCCAGACCATGAAGAACATTAAGTTACTGCCTCCACAGACTGTACTGAACAAGCAGCAGCAGCTATGGCAGCTATCAGCTGCTTCAAGGAGATGCTCTCCTGCTCTTTCAAGTTGGCCAACGACTTCAGCAGCTGCGTACAAGGAGTAAACCACTACCTTTCAAAAACACATATTTCATAAGGACATGAGGTCTATCCAGACACAAATGACAAATAGCCACAGTACTCCTCTTTACCCACTAGATAGCGTGGGAATAAAGCTCAGACACAGGACAACTGCCTCCGAAGCAATATCCAGCAGCTGTCAAAGAGCTGGCACGTGAACAAGTCAGGCAGAGGAAGAAGAGACGTGCTACGGGAACCCTGGCCAACTGAGCAAGTTCAGTCTCAACATGACAGCACAAAAGTAGGCGACCATACAGACACTCCCTCATTCCACTTTCTGTACAGCTTTGTCTTGGACATCCTCACGTTGTCTCTGCTGACCTGCAGGAAGAACAGTAACGTGTACGCTTTGATCCAGCAACTCTGACTCTAGACCCAGTCTTGTGTGGGAAGTGTTGACAAATTACCTCTGGTGGAAACTGAAATCATTCAACCAATTAACTGAGATTAGATCAGCCAGTAGGTTTGGGAAAATGCTGTGAATAAGATGTGTGCAGCCGCACATGTTTTTACTCAGTTACATGACAGTAGGACATGTATTACTTCAGGCATCAAGGCTACACAAAATCAGATAAGCAATCCCACCTAAAACAAAAGCCAGCAACATACTTCCCACAAAAGTAAAATAACTTTCTACTAAGTGACAGTGGAATAAATTGACCAGAGATACAGTTTTTTCCCAACCCTGATCAGCGTCAAAATCAATGCCTTAGAGTGCAAGCATTCACACGCTTATCTTCCAGAAAAAATCTGCTGTTACTACAGCTGGTTTATTGCTTGCATTAGCATACGAGGATGCATCTCCTACTCAGATCCTACCTCAGTAAAGTCTGCAAGGTTAGACCAGCTTGAAACATGGTTTACTGTCATTTAATTGAGAGCCAAGAAGGATTAATGTTAATGCAATTTACTACTTTCTGCCATTCAGTGAATTGCACACGTCTCTGGTATTTTCTCTGCAATCTGAACAACTCGCATTTTGCTCATACAGAACCCATCCCTCCAGAAACAGGCTGTGACTTTATTTTGGGGTAGATTGGCAAGCAGGTTTGAAGTAGGTGTGCAGGCACACAGCTCTTCTCCACCATTACCTCTTCTTAGCAAGGAGTGAAAGAGGAAGAGCAGAGGACCAAGGCCCCTGAGCTCTCCGTGGGTCTCCTTCTAGAGGAACTTTGGTAGAGGTAAGTGTGAAAGAGCTTCTGAAGAACCTGTGTAGGAATGCTGCAGTGAGAGAGCAAGAGAAGGGACAATGAAGTAAGGGAAAAACATTTTGAGAAGAGCCAGCTCGACGGTGGTAAAGGCTGTTGGCTGAAACAACCTAAAAGACTGTCAGTGCAGGAAAAGAAGCAGCTATAAGGTAATACAAGGAAAGCAAGTAAATTGTCATAAGTGGTGCCACAGGTCACAGAAAAATGAAAAGGGCACTGAATTGTGAGATTTGAGCCATTACATACATAGGAAAACTTCCAATAGGTTCATGCTGCATGACTTTCAGTTACAGGAGTCGTGCTGCTCTATGTCATCATCACCGACCTGGTAAGAAGTCTGTTTTTAATATTCCTTTTAAACAGTTTTCCTGGTAAGCAAGTTTATTGTGTTGTGGTTTCTCAAGTTCCTCTGGAAGTTTAGGTAAGATATTTACTCCCTCCCTCCCTGATTTTAGTGAGAGATTGCACTTTTTGGTCAGCAGCTCAATCATTACATTCCTAAGCCTCTTTAGAGCTCCTAGAGGTACCCAGTCCAGGACAGGCCATTTAGAACTCATTAGTTTAGCAGACAGAGAGACCACAGACGCTGCTGCCAAGAGATGTTACTCTACAGAAGGTGGTTCCTAAGTGTATGGAGCTTGAAAGCAAAAAGATAGAAGGACAGATTTACAACCCCACAACACGAAGGAGAGGTAAGGCTTGAATCACACACAGTCTATCTCCTTCCCCTCTGTACAAATGGAAGCAAAATGCCACTAACTTTCAAAAAACACTTGTTGCTATTATGGGCAGAAGCATGAAAAAGAATGAGCCCTCCAACTAGTTTTAGTGACAGTCTCCACGATGCTCCACCTCTTGATCAGTGGGATTCTTTTGAAATGATTAGCAAGGGTGTAATCAAGGAAACCAAGGGAAGAAAACAAACCCAAAGATGAATGAGGCCTTTATTTGAGGTATCTCTGAGAAGGAGCAGAGACAAGCAAAGATGAGGGTCCTGGAGGACAAGTTGAACACAAGGCAGCATTGTGCCCTTGCAGCAAAGGTAGCCAACAGCACCAGGCTGCCCCAGGGAGAGGGCATCCTTCCCTGGGAATGGGATCCCCTTCCCCTGGGAGGGGATCCTTCCCCCAGCTCAGCACTGGTGAGGCACTGCTGGAGGCCTGGGTCCTGGGCTGGGCTCCCCACTGCAAGAGAGACACGGACATGCTGGAGCAAGTCCAATGAGCTAAGATGATTAAGAGATTGGAGCATCTGCCACATAAGGGGAGGCTGAGAGAGCTGGGATTGTTTAGCCTTGAGCAGAGAAGGATCAGGGGACTCTTATCAATGTCCATAAATACACGACGGGGCAGTCATGAAGGCAGAGAGACTTTTCTAAGTGGTGCCCAAAGTACAAGACTATCTGAAAAAACTGGAATACAGGAAATTCCATTGAAAGTAAGAAAAACAACTTTCACTGCAAGGGTGGTCAAACATGGGAACAGCTTGCCCAGAGAGGTTATGGAGTCTCCATTTGTGGAGATATTCAAACCCAACTGAACATAGCCCTGAAGCAAACTGTCCCAACTGACTCTGATTTGAGCAGCAGGGTTGGACTGGACCATCTCCAGAGGTCCCTGCCCACCTCACCTAGTCACTGATTCTGTGATCCTTCTCCCCACGAAGCAAGGAACGTTAACATTGTAAGAGCCCAACAGCTCAATTCCTATCCAGGTCAAATCTAACAGAATGGCAGGGGTTGGAAAGGACCTCTAAAGATCATCTAGTCCAACCCCCTTGCCAGAACAGGATCATGTAGAGTAGATCGCACAGGAACAAGTCCAGGTGGCTTTTGGAAGTCTCCAGAGATGGAAGATTCCACCACCTCTGGGCAGCCTGCTCCAGCACTGTTACCTTCACAGTGAAAAGTATTTCCTCGTGTTGAGGTTGAACGCCCTGTTTTTCACTTTACAGCCACTGCCCCTCGTCCAGCCACTGGACACCACTGGGAAGAGCCTGGCCCCATCTTCCTGACACACACCCTTTAGCTATTGATCAGCACTGACCAGATCCCCACTCGGCCTCCTCTTCTCCAAACTACAGGGGCCAAGCTCGCTCAGCCTTTCCTGATGTGGTAGGTGTTCCAGGTCCTTGATCATCTCAGTGTCCCTGGGCTGGACCCTCTCCAGTATTTCCTTATCCTTCTTGAACCGGGGATCACAGAGCTGGAAAGCAACGATCTCAGTGACAAGGGCCTGAAAAAATTCCATTTTATACAAGTGCTGTAGTTCTTGCTGACCTCAATCAGCCTCATCAAGTTATAAGATTACAAAATGGAAAAAAGGCATTTAATCTGATCAATGCCAGTAGCTATCCCAGCGACCTAATGCCTGTCCAGAGAGACCCTGTGAAAACTGGACTGGTGCATGTGGCTATAGGATATCATCCTCTGGAAATCACAGCTTAAATGTGCCATTCAGCAAAACTGGAAACGCGTAGCTTTAATGTCATCCTGTTCCTAACGGGCATATTTACCTGCATAAAACACACAAGGATGGTTTGACCAGTTGAGGCACGTGTTCAGCTGCAAACCCCTAAACTCTTGGAACTGTGAGTGCCTGTGCACATTGGATGGAAACTACTCCTTCCAGCTGATGCTGAAGAGACGTTAACCACAATGGGATCCTGTGAGTCTCCACGGTTTAGTCCATGGTGCGCTAAGTATGCAAATGCCCAATGTCTACCCGCATCATTAACACCTTCCCAGTTTAAGTGAAGGGGTAGGACTGGTAAATAACATCAGTCTCGGGAGACTGATGACTGTGGGAGAGCCAGCAGTGCTGCTGCAGGCAAGGACAGAAGGACAGTGACAGAGACTAAAAGAAAAGGAAAGCCCAGCACGCCCAGCGAGCGTGCACATTATGGCAGTGCTGCCAAGCGCTGTACTGCAAAAGAAACAGATAGCAAAAGTGACAACTACTCCTCCCTAATGTTTTATTTTTTTCCTAAGCTTCAGCACAGTCCTCTGACAACCTCAGGAAACTGTAAAACTTAGAAACTAATAGAAACTCACAGAACTAATAAGCATAATTAAGGAAGCTGCTTCACTTTTGTCCTCGTGTCAAATTAATAATTCAACAGTCTGTCAATTCCTCTGTTAGTCACAGTTCCCAATAACCATATAAAACCTGTAGCCATAAGCAGAGAGGTCAGAAATTTGTAACTGATGCAGCTCAGACATGTGATCTGTTCTCATAATTTGTACCCACGAACTATCTTGGCCAGCACAAAAGCGGAACATTTCCTGAGTCCAAACACACTGTGGGAGCAATAGGGACTTCAGTTTCTTTGATCTGAGGTTTCATTTCTACATCATTTCAGCATCAAGCCAGCTGATCTGACAAAAGGTATTAAGCAAGAGACTGGAGAGAAGGAATAGCAGTCAGCACTTGGGTCACACGGGCAGCTGGATGGCAGGTTTTGTTCTCCAGGAGTACTACCAAAGCCCAAGTACAAAGAGATCTGAGGCCAGAGCCTCCCAGGCACGGAATGAGCCTGTGAACATCCAAAAAGTGTACCCAATCACTTAGGACTCTAACAATCCCTGGCAGAATCCTTCTGATGAAGGCAAGGTTCTTGACAACACAAGCATCACGTTTCTTTGATTGAGCAAAGGCTGTCAAACCCACAAACCTCTGCTGCTTCGGTAATTCACAGGGCACAGAACTGCTCTTCATCCAGAGCCTTGCCCGCCCTGCTTCCCAGCAGCCATCCGAGAGCAGGCCCTGTTACCTTCTTCTGGAAGCACATTAGTCTGCTTAGCCCTTGCTTCATTATCTTTGCCTATCTGAATGAGAGGAAGAAAAGATGAAGTTAATTCCTTGTGTGCTTGTGAAGTAGACACCAAATCCGTTACACTTATTCCTGAACCATCCATAGCTTTCCTGGATTATTTTCTCTTGAACAAGAGAACAACAATGACAAGACCAACTCAGAAACTATTTTGAGATCAGCTTTATCAGAAGAGTTCAACCATTACCCCACTGCATTTGAAGGGATGGGCAGCATGAAGGATGCCTTTCCATCTCCACATGAAATTTTGTGCTTTACTAAGTTTCAGTGATTGAGGCCAACATTTTCAATACAGGATACCCAGAGTTCAGTTTTCTAAGTCAATTTAAGTAAAATAAGTCTAAAAAATGAAAAAGATTTCAGAAGTATTGAATGCATTTAGCTCCTAGAGCTCTGTAGCATGTATAACTAAAGAATCGGACTTTAGGGCACATAAACCATGGATACAGACTAAACTCTGGAAATGCTGGTTTGAAGTCAAAGATTTGAAACTGATCACAAAAAAAACCAGAGTCAGCTTGTGAAATATTTTCTGTACATCTTTTTCTTAGCACATTTCTGCCACAGCAGCATAAAGCATCACATGCAGAGCAAAGAATTACTGAGGTCTGGTTTGTTGGGCACATTCTTCTCTCTTCTAAAATAAATTTTCAAAACTAACATTAATATTATATTGCAGTGGTGGAGGCATGCCCACAGCATCCCCTTTTTGAAGCATAATCCATAATGGATGAGCTTTTAATAAGCACCTTAAGACATCGTGGAAACGTCACCAGAAGTACTAACGGACTATTCAATGCCCTCTATGAAATACACGGCTGCTGCCACATAGCTGTGCTGCTTATTTTCCTACAGCATTCCCAGTGCTTGCAGCAGTGGGACACATCACTTCGGATACCGCTCTGGTACCTCAGCCGGCCTCTTTCCTTCTAGAGCTGCTTTTTACAGCACTTGCAGAAGATGGGCTCTTTGGGAAAGAAATGAAAAGGAATCTATATCTTTCTGTGGCACAGGTCTCAGCAGGCAGAGCTCTTATGTTGCAACTGAATTATTTCAGCTGCCTCTTCAGTCTTTCAGGTACCAAGCTGCAGACATCACCGCTGGGCTGTTTAAAAAATGCCTGTATTTCTCCCTCAGTGCTGGCAAAGCCAGACAGTGAATTCAGAGTTGCAGCGATTAATCTCAGATGGTACAAACAAGCACAGCAGAGAACACTGACACACCAACGAGTTAGCACCTTACACAAATTCCCAGTATTAGTTCTTTCATTTTCTGCCTGGTTCCAAACTGGAGGGCTAAGCCACACTGCTTAACTGGTGCAAGCGAGAAGGAAACCTCTTTTTCTGTAGCCAAAATGCTTTGCCAGTTGGCTACAAAGTGAAACACAATGAAGTAAGAGCTTCTCTTCCCTCCTCATCAGCGTAATTCAGAGAACCTATAAATTAAAACTGTAAGAAGAAATAGCAAAAGCAACAAAGGAGTCATCATTTAGAAATTTTAGACCTTTAACATTTATAGCCTTTATTATATTAGCACCACAGTCACTTTACAGTCATTTTCATCATTGTTGTGCATTTCTGTTACTTATTCATAAAATGTGGGGTTTCTCTTCTGCAAATCACAGAGTTGCCCTTCAGGATGGTCACAATGCCTTAGACACAACTGTGAAACACAACTGATGGATGCTCTAACCTACCTCGATGTCAGAGACCTTGCAGCACATCCACGTCATGTAACACAACACTGTGCAAGGACCTCAAGCTGCTGCTGAGACAACCTGGCACCCATGCTGACGGTAAGAGCTTGGTCCCAAAAGCAGGAGAGCCATGTCAGAAATAATAAAGCTACCCATGAGGCCTACGAGCTCCGGCACAAGAGCCACGTGCGAGCTCTTCCTCCTTCCAAAGGCGGGCTCATCTCCAGCACGTCATGCCCAGTGTATCCACCACACAACATGCTGCTCAAACGTCCAGCATTCAAACTCACAGGGTAGTTTGTGGCAACATCTGGCAGACAAAAGAGTATGCAATTCCAATCATGTTTCTTTTCCTTCTGCCAGACAGACAAGCTCTCTTCTGCCTCATCTCATTTTTCTCCCTAGTCTCAGGTACTCAGATACATGGATTCAACAAGGTCAAGTGCTGGGTCCTGCGCTTGGGACACAGCCCCATGCCACACAACAGGCCTGGGGAAGAGTGGCTGGAAAGCTGCCTTCTGGGAAAGGACCCGGGGGTGTTGGTCAATAGCCAGCTGAATGGCCAAGACCACCAACAGCATCCTGGCTTGTATCAGAAACAGTGTGACCACCAGGACTGGGGCAGGGATGATCCCCCTGAACTGGTACTGGTGAGGCTGCACCTTGAGTACTGTGGTCAGTTTTGGGTCCCCCTCTCTCTCGGGACACTGAGGTTCTGGAGAGTGTCCAGAGAAGGGCAATGGATCTGGGGAAGGATGTAGAGCACAAGTCTTATGAGGAGCAGTTGAGAGACCTGGGGTTGTTCAGCCTGGAGAAAAGAAGGCTTGGGGGAGACCATCTCACTCTCTACAACTCCTGGAAAGGAGGTTGCAGAGAGGTGGGGTCAGCCTGTTCTCCAAAGTAACAAGGGATAAGACAGGAGGAAACGGCCTCAAGTTGTGGCAGTGGAGGTTTAGATTGGACATTACAAAACATTTCTTCACTGGAAGGGTTGTCAAGCCCTGGAGCAGGCTGCCCAGGGAAGCGATGGAGTCACCACTGCAGGAGGTGCAGATGTGGTGCCGAGGGACATGGTTTAGTGGTGCTTTGGCAGTGATGGGTTAACAGCTGGATTTGATGATCTTAAAGGCCTCTTCCAACCAAAATAATGATATGATTCTTTGAATATTTTATAGGAAAGTACCATCTAATAATTTATCTTTGCAATTAAATCCACTACAGGCTTGCAAACGGCTGGAGTGAGCTGTCAGAATGTTCCACATTTGCTTGGAAATACAAAAGATTTTATGTTTAACTGGGCTAACAGTTAAGTGTTTGGCAGTAACTGTCTGCAGAGTGCTGTGGGGGCCAATAAGCCTGAATTTAATAGAGTGGCAAAGAGAAGGTTAGTGAAAGGAGGCAGGTCTTGTCGCTGAAAATAGGACAAACGAGGAGGATGAATTAAGAGCAGTTTTACAAGAGACTAAAAGGCACAATACGAGTGTAAACAAGAGGAGAAAGAACCACATTACTTAATAATACTAAAAAGAGAAAGTCCCTGCTCAGGGCTCAGCTATGTGAAGAGGAAGAAGCTTGATGTTTTCTGAAGTTCAGTTTTGGAGCAGAATCCCATGGGTTATGCCTCTACATGGGTATACTATTTGTGATACATTTAGCCATCGGGTCTTGTTATTTAGCAACACGGATGCAGGAGTTGCTGATTCATACCAGCCAACCCAGAATATGAAGTGTTTGGGTTCTCTTTTCCTGTTAAAGTCTTTGTTATTTATTGCCTGCAAGATTTCACTGAAGTTCCAGCCAAAATTCATTTCTCTGTTTCCAGTGTACATTCCAAACACAAAAACATGGCACATAACATCATAACATCAAATGTTAAAGCAAGATCATTATCACCCAGCTGCCAAATAGCTCCTACAGGTTCCTCACACAACGCGTGACCAGCGGTTCACCAGAAAGAGCCGACAAGTGCTTTCACACTTGCAGCACCACAGCAGCAGGAGACATGGTGGTCTGCAGGACAAACAGAAGATCTTACCATGAAAGGAAAAGGCAGTGGCTCATAACCTCAGAGCTGCCCAGAGAGGACAGCATGCAGAACAGCACAACAGGCAGAAAGTCTCGGCACAGAAAGGGTAGAATTATCTTTTGCCAGCAGAATAATCCAGTAGCCTCCAGGAATGTTCCTCACAACATTCATCACAAACCCAGGGACCAAAGCTGAGGTCCTATTGTGCTATGAGGCATAAAACCACTGACCAGCTCGTGCAATCCATTCCTCATTCATTTAGACAGATAAGGGTAAAGCAACACAAATCTCACAAGCAGAGGGAACTGTACAATGGCAGCAGTTATTTTTAGCTCCAGATTTTGAGAAATAGGTTTAGGTCAGAATGACATGACACAGTATGAAGGAACTAAGGCAACACTACGAGGATAATTTTAATGAAATACTGTAGTTTAAGAAAACCTGGAGAGTTCTAATGCAGCTGCAGGCAATGCAGCCAGGAAGGCCTTAGAATACAGATGCAAATGAGTCGGTTCAGTAATTTGGCAAATTTAAGGAAGTTCAGACTGAAAAGCTGAAAAGAACTCCACAGTCCAACAGCCTTCAGGATGTGTCCGAATTTCTTGCATTTCTGTAGCTGTTACAGCTCTTTAAATTTTCCTAAACCCAAGGTAACCTTTAAAAAAAAAAAAAAAATCCCTGAAAAAATTTGCCAGCACATACAAACATATTCTAAAATATGCTGTCCGGAACAAACAGTCTCCAAAACAGGGCACCAAATAGTCCCTATAATAAACCATGAGCAATTAGTCTGCTGGGAACCAAATTAGCTCATTTCATTTCAGCAGAGTAAAGGTGGCTGTCATGCCCAAGGGTGATGTGAACTGCAGGGCCTTTTCAGCAGAGACCCTTACTGGAAAGCCCATCAGTGTGGACCTGCCAGAGGGAATGGAGAGAGTTTCCAGGGCCTGAGAGGCAAAGCTTGGCACTGGTCTGCTACAGATCACTGAAGTGCTTCCTACCAAGCCCTTGTGCCGCCTTAAAATGCCCTGGAGAGCCAGAACCCTCTGGTCCACCAGCACTGCCCCTTCCATCACACTCCTCCTTGCTTCCTAAAACGAGAGAATTTGTAAAGTGAAAATCTATCAAGTCAGGGGTTTGGATACAAAGGTAGAAATATAGAATATACACATGAATAAACAAAGGTTAAATGGTAACTCAAATCTATGCCTCACAACATAATCCTCTCCTGGACCTCTTCATCACCACTCCTCTGAAATGCCTGTGCTCAAATTTACAGCTGAAAGCCACACACCCAGGATACAGCTTCACCTTCCAGTACACTTGCCATTTTCATCTGCTAGAGAGTTCAGGACTGGAGGTGACTTCCAGCTTTTTTATGCCCCCTTACATTGTTTCTGACCTAAGGTTTGGGGAGGCACGTGCTATCTGGAACCAGCTGTTTCCAAACGGGAGAGCTGGAGATCCAAGACTTCCCAAAAAAGGCTGAGAAGACAGACCTGTCTCAGGTTCTCATCTGTACCATGTGTGCTGTGGGAAGACTGCAGGCAGGTAAGCTCAGCTACGAAGCAGCACGACGAGGGACACATCCACACTACACGTGCTTCCTCACACAGGATTTACCAAGTGCTGTACAGACCGAAAAATGCTGTCAACAACAGAGGGTACTGTTTTCTTTATAAGTGATGTAGCCCAAGAGGGATAAAGGATGACTACGTCCTACACAATCTGTGTACTCCATCCACATGGAAAAGCTGATGGAGCCAAGAGAGGAGCTCTGAGGACAAGCAGGGGAAAAGGAGGGAAGTGACTGTCTTGTATAAGAGAGAAACCAGCCCAGCACTGTGGCATGGAGCAAAACCTGGAAAGTGGAGACAGGGAACAAGCATCCCCTTCCCTAGAATCGCTGTGAAAAGCAGTATCGTGGAGTCAGAGCACTGTAGAGTCAACACTTGGCTTCCACAGTCAAGACAAGCCCCAAAATGTTCTAGCAGCTGACAAAATGAAGAGATCAATGCTGAAACACAATGTAGCAGACACCCTCTCAGCATCTGCAAACTGGGACAAGTTTGGAAATACCCACTCTTGCATGTCTAACTCTTTAGCTAGGCTGACATGCCAGGTCTTAAGAAGACAACTCAGTGGCTGAAAGTCAGTGCCATGCTAAAAACGTAACTTAGAGGAGTGAGAGATTCCCACAACTCTAGAAAAAAAACTTAAAGTGCACCAGTGCTTAAACACTGATTCTCCCATTTAATTCTTTACTCATCAACAGCCACATGGGTTTTGCTAACAAGGTGCTAAGAGTCGCTCCTGGACCAGATGTCTCAGATGGAGGTCACCTCCCCTACAAGGCAGAAGGTCCCATCAGCAGTGGCTGCTGCACACTCTCCAGACACAGGCAGCAAACACTTGTGCACTTCTGGAGGTGCCAGACAACTTTATTTAACAAAGTCAGATCTAGTAATAAATGATTTTGTCCACAGGAACCTCTTCCATTTCCTCTCATGCTTCTCACCTCTCCTCTGCCTTTTGCTGCAGTTCTTGCATCTTCAGAGAGCATAGTTTCTTTAGATTAGCTAAAACCAGGATTATCTCAGAATAAACCGTCCTCCTAGTTATCCCTTTCTTTGAATTGCTGGATCTTCTAACTGTTTATCATAAAACAACATTCAAATATTTTGAGATCTGAACTGAATAAAGACAGTTCTGTCAGTGAAAATATTTACAGTATCCTCACAAACTGAGACTGATTTCAGCTTCCTGAATCTCAGTCATTATGGTAAACTGGGCACCGGTGCAAAAGGGAAACAAATAGGAAATGAATGAAAACAAACATGTGGAAACACAAAGAACTGCTTAGAATGACATTAATCATCACAAAAAATAAAAATAAAGAACCCCAAACCTGTCAAAACCATCCCTCCGACTGGCATCTGTCAACACATCCCAGCAGTTCATCACCGCACAGCCACTGCTGGATGGATGTGCAGCAGCCAGCACTGCACATCTCCCACAAGCTCTGGATTTCTACCTGGATTATTCTGCATCTCAGAGCACTCCAGACATGGCTTGTTTCACAGGGTTTTATACTCTTTCTCCTGGATGGCCTGGAATCATTACCATTCCCTCCTCCTTGGAGGGTGCAATGTCTGGCACTAATTACACAGAATGAAGTGCTGCTTCCCTTCGGTGTTCTCTGTCCAACAGCTAACAAGATAGTAAAACACTGGAACTCCAGCCCTGTTAATACAAAAATAAAATATCCACCCAAACTGTCAGCCCTATTTCTTCTCATTTCCTGACTGGCCATGGTTAGGAGTCCCCCAGCCACAGCAAATCCTAATAACACAGCATTCCCCTCTGCTTCTGCGAGAGGAGCCCGGGGAGATCAGCCCTCGCAGCAGGTGCCAGGCGTGGGAGGAGGGAAGCAGAACAGTTCCTCCATTCCTCCTAGAAAATACCAGACAACCGCCTGCCTGCTAAAATACCTTCCTCGTGCGCACAGGTGGAAACATCTGCTGGCTGAGCAGGACAGATCTGCTGCCAGGGCACTGGCAGAGCAAGGCCAGCTACTTTACAGACGTGTCTGTTCAGCCAAGCTTCTCTACCCTTGACAGACGAGGAAACCCCGATGGGGAACGAGCAGGGAGAAGGAAACAAGCCAGCGTTTATCAACTGCTCGGCATCCTGTTGTTCCATAAATAGTTATTATTACTGAGGAGATCAGCTCTGTCCAAAGGAGAAATGCCTGATACATATGCTGACTAAAATCCTCAACGAGGGAAAACAGAAAGTTTATGGGTTTCTTACTTTGTTTTTCTTTGCTTAAACCTGTAAGCATGCTGGGCACCCTTTCTCAACCCTTTCAAGAGCACCAGGAACAAATCCAGCAGTGACAGGCTGTGCTGGCCTGTTTAATCTCAGCCTTGGGACCAGCACCTTCCTCTGCAGATGCCTGAACTCCACAGACACCGTGGAACACAGGAATTAAAAGCTAAAGGAACTGACCAGCTACTTATCTCTTATTTACTGCCTGATAGAGCATCTGGTGGGCTCTGGACATCTCCAGGACCGTTCCAAAGTTGGTGTTCCCTTTCCAAACTGGAGCTGGAGTCTCTCCCACCACAGCAGCTGCTGTCCTACAAACGTGCTCGTGCCGCAGGCTCGGGGCCAGCTGTGCCCAGCCGTGCCCAGCCAGCCCAGGACAGGCACCAGAGGTGGCTGCAGGGGCAGGGAAAAGCTGTCCCAAACAGCTCTCCCTTGCTTGTTGTTTTCAGGGGACTTCACACTATCCCACCTTTCCTGAAGTATTTATATTTGGAGTGGCTCATCCACGGGCCGGTCTTCACCCTCGGCGTAAACCTTCTGTAACTAAACAAATCCAAGCCCAGAGACAAACACTTGGGGTGGCTCCCCCATCCTTGCTTCCCACTAAAGGCAGCAGAGATTCTGCAACACAGGCAGGCCCCAGGGCAAAGCAGATGCACACCTTTGTATTTAGGAGGACGACACAAAGCACTGTGGTTTTGTGCACTGACATATTCATATATTCTTCTGGCTTCAGGCTCCTGGAGACCCCGCAGTAGGTCAGAGATATTTTAATCTGGTTCATTTGTAGATAAATCAATTCAATTCTCAGGAATCCCTTAACCACGCTGACACCACTTTCCACAGTGCAACTCTGCATCTATTTCTAGCTATGCCCTGGTGTGAACATCAACCTAGGCTGGCCCAGCTGATAGATCAGAAACATGCTAGAATTGGTGTGACAAGTGTCAATTTAGAAAGGTGAGACCATATAACCATCTAAAATTTCTTCTTTTTTTTTTTCCCATAAACAGTACAAGATGTCTTGTTTGAAATGTACACAATTCTGAAGCTTACATCAGTTGTTTAAACTTGGAAGAGCAACAAATGAGCATGGCAGATGCAATCGCTTTCGGGAGAATCACAATAGAACACTTCTCTTAAGAGAGCTGAGGACAGCTTTTCTAGCTCAGAAGGAAACCGCAGCCCTGCTTGCACACACAAAGCTCCTGTGCAAGTAAATCAATGACTCAAAGTGCTTCAGGAGAGAAAAAAGATCTGATCCTCCTTAAAGGTATGGCAGCTGACACAAAAAGCAAACCCTTTCGGAATGCACAAATCTTCAGAATTTAGCAAAATAGAAGCAGAATTAAAGGCCCCAGTGAGTAACACTGGTGAAATATGCCATCCCATCGCAGCGTGCTTCGCCAGGACGCGGTAACGCTTTCCAGCAGCCCGAGTCATTTGGGTTGAACCAGTGAGCAAGTGACCTTGGGAAACTACAGGAACTTCACCGAGCTGTTGCGATCCCTGACACTATTGCCACAGTTACAGCCCCACTTTGAGAGTATTCAGCAATTAATTTATGAATTTTATTTCTTCTGCATGGCCAGCTCAGAACTGTATTAAAAGGTACCAAGAAAATAATTGCCAAAGGAGCTTACGCTGTTCATGCTGCAGCGGAGTCAAAGCTTCTGCAATGTTACCCGAACAACATTCTCAAGTGACTTTTCACGTTGCTACAAAGAGAATTTTTAATTTTTCCAGTTTTTACCTCCAGTTGCCTGATGTAGAGCTGGCGAGTTCCCCAGACTGTTTCTGATTTGCCCTAATAATCTTGCATAAATGATCACACTTGCTTTCCATCCGTATTCTCAGGCAGCATACACTGGCTCGGTGACAGCACTCGTGTGCACCGACTCTCCTGCCATGTTTCAATAATAGAACAAAGTGAGATCAAGAGAGGAGGAGGGGAAAAGGGAGAAGAGGAAAATCAATTTGCTTGAAATATACCCCAAGACAGGAAACTTGATGGAAACCACCAGCAGGGAGTTCAGGAGGAACAGTTATCCACTTTGGAACACAGGGGGAAGCTGTGCACTTTGCTGTGGCGAGGAGAAACCACTGGTGACAGACAGAGCCTCAGAGGGACCGGGAACTTCTTCGGGCTCTGGGGTAACGATGAGCTGGACCAATAAAGATGAGCTTCCAGAGAGTCAGAGTTTTAGTAAAAAGAGAGATAGCCCAATCCACTTCCTATGGGGAATTTGAGGAAGAGAAGGTAAGACATGAATATCAAAACCTCAGTGATATTACACACGCTGATTAACTGCCATGCTCACTGATATTTTTTCATCTGTTTCATTTCATACGCAGTGATATTTTCATTCATTCAAATGCATTTAGATCCTCAAGCAATCTTTGCTGCAAGATTTTTCCTGAAAGGGAAACCTTCTCAATGGTATTGCTGTAGAGCAGATGAGCCACAGCAACAGAGCCCAAGTACACATGCACAATGGAACACATTTATTAGGGGGCACAGATTGAGTTTATTGTTCCTATGACAATCATCAATACAGTTATTTATTTGTACATTTGCAAAGCTATCCTCTTTTTTTTTTTAATGTAAAAAAACCTTTTTTTTTGTTAAAATTCACAATTTAGAAATAACTCTTATATTCTGGAAAACAAAACGCCAAGCTAAACAAAAATTCCCACCCTGTTCCCACTCTGCCTTAAGATGCAGTGCACTGGCACTGATGCAGGAGCAGATCTGCTCTGCACCTTCTCCAGCGAGGTCCATGTGCCCATATCCCAGCTTTCACCTAACAGTCCCACTTAATTCAGGAGTCACGAAAAGGAATCCAAGTACAAACTTCTCAAGCACAAAGCCTGCACATCACGGGGATTCGCACACTTTTTTTGGGGGTTTTTGGAAACTCTTGAGAGAGGTTAAACATGAAAGATTTCAGCTCCAAAACCGGTTCTGATGTAGACGCTCTCATGATCAGCATGCTGACAAACTCTGTGTGCTACTTTGCACACATTTTTAAAGTTAAAGACTCAAGAGGGATAGAGAGAACAACCTGCATGAACAGAAGGTGAAACCTGCTCCCTGCTTCCAGAGCAACAGCAACCTCTGTCCCGGTGCCCACAACAAGGATGGAGCTCTTGCAGTCCCATCACCCTAACCCTTCATTCCCAAGCTGCACCCCTGGTGGGGTTTGTATCATGATTTGGTTAATTCCATAAACTAGACCAGTGAACTGAGCTGGATTCAAAAATAATCTTGCACAAAATGAGTAGCTGGAGAGAGGAGGGAGGACGCCTGTTGTGCCATACAGATTATCTCACGTAGCCAGTGTGCAGCACTGCCCACAGCTACCCTGGCTCGCCCATGGAGCAGCACAAGGGCAGCACGAACTCCTTAAGCTAACAGGGTCACGTCAAAAAGATGACACAGGCGCAGAACCAGAGCCTTTTTTTTTGGTTGTGTTTTTTTTTTGGTTGTTGTTTGGGGTTTTTTTGTTGTTTGGGGTTTTTTTGTTGTTTTTTTGTTTGTCTGTTTGTGGCTTTTTGTTGGGTTTTATTGTTTGTTTTTTCATTGTTGTTGGTTTAAAAAAAAAAAAGTTTTGTTTTCACTGTTGTTTGTTTGGGGGCTTTTATTTGTTTGTTCTTTACATCTACTCTTACATTATGGATCCCAACCCGAGTGCAGCAGCAGCAGCAGGCGCGTCTCCAGGGGCTGCTGAAAGCGGAGAGCTGAGCTGTTGCCGCTGCACTTCGCTTTGCTGTACGAGCTCCAGCTGGTTGATCGGTGCTAGGAATTTAAGAGCTAACAGGGAAGCTCTGTGTACAGTTTCATCTGCTCATCTCTGAAATTCCATTCCCAAACATTGCTAAAAAAATAAGAATAAAAAATTCAATATCTATCTATCGTGGAAAAAATGAGTTACCTGACCACGCTTCAAACAGCTTCGGTTACTCCCACCACTTCAGTACCCGAGATTTCCAACACTCTGAATGCGAGTTATCAAATGTTGCCTCTTAATCCCCTCTTCCTCCTGGCAGCGAGGTAGGTGGAAGGGACTGAAGCAGTCAGGGTGTTGTGAAGGACAATCCAATTGCCCCGGTTATAAATAGCAACAGCAGCTCAGACAACAATCTGAGTTTGAACATTAAAAGCAAACGTCTCCTACCACACTCCGCTGCACATCCACTAAGGTACAGCCAGCTGTGACAAAAGATTTTGTTAGATAACATACTTTTCACCTCTAGGCAGGAGCGTCAGAGATTTAAGTCTCTCAAATGAGCACATGGCAATAAAACAAACATAGGAATTATACCTGTTATGTACGCTAACCTGATTCTGTCACTCAAAATCTATATTAATATATACTTTAATAAAACATCCTCTTTGTAAGTGCCTTCCAATTGCCTGTAATATCCAACACGCTATCTGCAGAGGTGAAAAAGTGAGAAAATCTTCACTCCAGAACCAAGCTAAGGGTGAAAAAGGCATTATTTCCTAAAACTCCCCAGGCCAGCAAGGTAGAGCAGTGCAGAAGGCTGCCTTTGTCAGCAGCTGGCCTCATGGGAAGATGGATTACTGGAAAAGCCACGGAGCTTTGGGTGGGGAGCTGCTGCCCAGGCACCAGAAGCGATTGGAGGAGCGTTCCAACGTGCGTGTTTCGGCTCGCGTGTTTATTTAGCCTGGGTTTGACAAAACACAGAGTAGGAGGTAACAGGAGGTAAACATGAGCAGCAGCATACTCCGCTGGCCCTGGCACAAGCCAGGCACCGAACGTTTGGTAGCCTGGAGAACCGGGAAACGCCAGCAGCGTACCCACCTTAGGGCACCGTAATCCCTCCTTCATTCCTCGTTCCCCCTGTGAGGGGAAGCGGAGGGATGCTAATAATGTTCCGCACTGCCCAGGAGGAAATGCACCAGCATCAACCTAACCCTGCAAATGCAGACCTCAGTAACACAACAGTAAGCATTTCCTTTGTCTTTGTTGTGGGCACAGGCAGAATAAGGCATGGGATCTGATGGGAGCACACTGCAGGTCAGTGCTCCAGCACCCCTGAACACCCTTTTGGGCCCTGGCACGTACACACTTCCATAGGGAGCTGTGGCTACAGCAGTTACTGGCACACCAAATGCAGCTTCGAGCTCTGAAACAATCTCCACCATCACTGTACGCTGTTCTGAATACACAAGCACAGAGCAAGAGGCTTAAAGGAGGGACAGGAGTTTGAGCACTGCCTGTTCCTAGAACAGGAGTAATCTCATTTTGAAGGAAAGCAGACAGTCTTTCTCACAGCAGCGCCTGGGACACAGGGACTCTGACTCCAGTGCCAGACTTGAGAAGGGTCCATTCTTTCCTGGGACACAACCAGCTTTGAGAGTTCAAATTAATGAAACGAACCACTTCGTTTTGTGTATTTCAACATTAGATGTACAATATACATACATTGAGAAGACAAACCCCCCCTACCATCAATAATTAATTCAGCATGTATATACAAATTCATGTGTCTTGAAAAATGAAGAGATAACTACCTACTGCACCTGGAGAGGCCACACAACAGACAGCACATGGACCAAGCTGCAGTTAGGAAACACCGTCAAATTCCCATAGCAGTCATCAATGGCAAACTAAATAGCCAGCCTGCTTCTTCAGTGAGCTCTTATGAACCATGTGAATCTGCCATCCTTTGGCTGCTTCTCCTCTCTTTAAATAATTAATCCCACAGGCAGTGGCACTGACAGTCTCTAAGCACCAAGCTCATGCCCTGTCACTTTGGTACAAGCCCGCACTGGGTACGGCAGCGACTCGCAAGGCATCCAGACAGCCAAAGATGAATAAAGTCAGTTCTAAGCAGAGGGCTAAAACTTGCCTTTAAAAAATAATTTCTCATTATATCTAAGTAACAAAGCAGCAAAGCGTGGAATGGAAAGATGCTCTTGTGTGCTTATTATAAGAGGAACAGCTTTCTGGAAGGGGATATGGAAATAAATGGGGAAGTATTTGGGATGAAGGGATAACATTTTAAACTATCCTGACCCCTACTAAAGCTCCTACTAAAGCTTCGCTTCCACCTGAAGCATCTGTCCCCCATAAGCATGTAAAACGCATATAAGAATGTGGGTTTTTTCCTACAGTGTAAGAGCTGTATAAAACTACACCTACAAGACAGGGATAGTAAAGAAATTTTTGCCAAGCTCTGGTATCAAAGATTCAGGAGTCTACCATCTACACTCTAGAGAAAGGTCTTCTGAAGCTGTCCCAGCTATACACAAGCTGCCTGTGGATGTGAAGGAGTCTATGACCTACAATATCAAGGAGGAATTAAACATCAGAATAAAACTCCACCGGAGAATGACTTGAGAAAAAGCCACTGAAAATTTTATGGCTGGCATGAATCCTTATGATGCATTCTTTGCTGATAGGAAAGCTTTAAAAAAAATAGAATTTTATGTACAAAGAAATAATTGAGCATGAAAATATAAACCCAGAAGAGTCTACAGGACAGCTGCTTTTCCTCAGAGTGCCGAGCAGGCTGCAGCATTGAAAAATAAGCACACCAAAAAAAAAATAATTAAGACTGTGAAGAAAATGCCAATTGCTAATTGATAGAAAATTTAATCAAATAAACAAATTACACTGATTTTGTTTCTGAACTGACTTGAAGTTTGTGATTCATATAAGACCATTTCTTAGCACCAACTGGCTAGAAAGAGATGTTTCTGGTCATATCCTTGGTGCTAAAAATAGTCTTGTGTATCTGAGCCACAAATGTTAAATTCACTGTTTGGGTCTCAACAACTATAGACTTGCTGTACATTCACCTTCTTCTTTTCCCTTTATTCTGAAATCCCTTCAGAGACTTTTCATCTTTCTTTCAATACTTATTTCCCACGTTCTCTTACCAAACACAGATTCAGCAGGCTGCAGACATTCCCTCTCTATTTACTGCCCCCTCCAATTACTACTATCAGCTGCCAACTTACAAGAGCTTGCGGTTGGAAAATTGTCAGTAGCTGAACTGTCCTGGGCTGGCCCGTCGGCTGCAAACTGTGGGCAGAGGGCTGGTTTCTCATTTGGAAAAGAATAGGGCATAGAAAGGACTGAACACAGGCAGCATCGATTCCACGCTCAGGCCAGACACACAGGAGACTTCAGCGTTACCACTGCAAACACAAGCTAGTGCCTTCTACAAAAAGTCAAAGTGTCAGCTTCAGACTTGTAGGTGACCTCAGACCTACTAAAAATAGTCTAACTCACTGAACATGGCAGTTTAATTCATGGCAGTTAACAAAGATGTTTGTCATTTTCTTTGTATCAATCTGAAACCAGTAACCTCAGTTCAGGCACGTTGAGTCATTATCTGCTGCTGGGAGATTTGCAAGGGGCAGAATCGTGAAAAGTTAGAGAACTCCTTCATTTAGCGTGAGCAGCAGTTGCAGCCCAGCTAGCCAGGTCCCGCACCCATTTCTCTTGGTCACGAGTCACATTACAGCATGTTTTTCTGAAGCTGTGGCAGTCTAACAACTGAAAAACCCAGAACTGAACCGAACCAAACGACAGTCATGGGCACAACAGATTAAACCAAATGCCCACTTTGCCCAGTACTTGATGGCTGTGTCCATTGGCCGATATTTCAGTACAAAGCCCAAGAATCAGGGAATATATAAAGCTACGCTATGCCTTCGACATCCATTTAGGTTCCGGAGATTCCCGTGCCTGTTTCACAATCCTGACAGTCAACAGAATTTTTTTTTTTAAAATCTTTTTCCCACTATTGAATTAATTTTTAGAAAAATGTAATTAGAAATAGCATGGAATAATACTTTCCTTTGGTTATTTTAAACCTGACGCACAATATTTCTATTTAGTATCTCAAACCTTGCACTGAGAGGAGCAATCACCTAAACACCTTCTCCACGCTGCTCACTCCGTAACGCATCCCGCATACCCTTCGCTTGCTCTGCCTCAGACTGTAAAGCCCAGGTCTGTTTGATCTTTCCAAGCATGCCAATAGCTCAGCAGCTTTATTTAGTCTATTACCAGCATATATATATATATATACACACACACCCAGTTGTACACGATTCAAAATGAGTTGAACAGAATTAGCTGTGTTATTGAAGACAGAGGCACAAGGGGTATTTATACATAACATATTACTGGGGTTTCTGCATTTATCTCCTAATATGTCCATGGTCTTTTAACCATCACCAGTCAGTAAGTCACAGAACCATCCACAGTAATTCCCAGCTCTCTTTCCCAACTTGCAAGGCATAGAAAAGTCCCTCATTAGGTATATGCTGTCAGACCAGTCTTGCCAAGCAACCAACGCTACCTTCCGTCTCTCAGAACAGGATTTGCTCTGCTCTTTTGTTGCCCCATCACTTGGCACTCTGGAATCCCACTGACATTTCTCGCTGACAGCTTTTGGTCTTGCTACCTGGAAAAATGTGTCAGTGCTTTATTATTCATCCTCCATTCCAGATATTTTATGAGCACTTGGAAAAGCAGCGATCCCAGCGCATGTTCTCCAGAGGACTCCAGGGGTAACATCCCTGTACTGTCCAAACTTCTTATTTGTTTTCCATACAGTTTCCAGTCTTTACCTAGTCACTACCTAACCACTGCAGGATTACACCAGTTTAATTTCCCAGAACTCTTTGGAACACCAAGTGCCAGGTTAGTTGCTTTCTTTTTTTTTTTTAATAAAAGAAATCCAGACATACTGTGTTAGTATCAAGTGCCCATCCAACCATTCAAACAACACGATCTCCCTGCTCACTGCAAGGAGGGGGGGGTGTATGTCTGTGTGTTGATCTAGATGACCTTTAAAGGTCCCTTCCAACCTAAAGCATTCTATGACTCTGTGATTTGCAGGGCAGGACTTCCTGCTGCAGAAGACAACCCGACTCTTCTCCATCGTTACCTTCATTGCTGTGACAGAACACCAGTCCTGTGCTTTTTCTAATAGTTTCTACTGAGGTGCCTAACAGAGAAACAAGGCTTGCTATTAGCTTCCAGCTTTTCCAAACACTCCATGGGCCCCTCTTGAAAAGCCTGACACGTTTACTGCTTTTCATTCTTCCACTGCAAGGCCAGTTTGAGCAGTGATTATATACAACTGTGGGTAACTTGACAACATCACCACCGAGTTCTTCACAAAGTGAGAACTTTCCTAGCAATTCATTGTGCCAATTTGCTCCAAAATGTCAACCTTCTGTCAGCTTCCCCCAGCCTGTCCCCCAGAAAGGAAGGCTCCACGTGGGAACTATTTGCATTGCTATTCACTGCAGAACAACTCCTCTGCTACAGCATTACCTTCCCTTAGCTCAGATGTAACACTGTGATCATGCATCAGCCCGTCAGGATCTCTGGCAAGCTTTATGCCTTTGAGAGTCAAGACAAAAAGCTTTTTTTTAGGCCTTTATAATGTTGTTCCTCAACATTTTTTTTGGTCCACCTCATTATGTTTACATTTACCTTGCCAAAGGTAATGCTCTTTCTCATCCTCCTCATTTGGATACAACTCCTGCTTCAGAAAGATGAATTATTTCTAGAAGCCTTGCTTACTGTTTAAGCCAATCTTTGTTCATTTTTGTGGCTTTCCTTCAATCTCTTCTTTCCACTCCCTTCTTGGATTTTCACCATCAAAACTGGACACAATATTGTAGAAGTCTTGGGCTGTGGGGTTTTCAGGGGGCTGAGGTTTTAATTTTAAATCACTGATAGGCACAAAATTTCTCAATTTATGAGTGTACCTACGATCCTAAAATAGCATTTCACTGGTGATACTTTGCTGAAATGACACAAAGCATTCTCTGTGTCCGTTTCTAAGACAGAGTTTTTCTATCTTGTTCCTTCCAGATGTCTTATTTCATACTGGATGTATTAACATATATTTTGTTGGACGGCGGCCATTTAAACCAGTCAGTCCAGACTGTTTTCTAAAAGTAACCAATCCTTTATTTAGTACCCTCCTGCACGCTTCACCTAGGATTTTTTCCAGCTAGAATTATTGATGAAGCCATCAAGCATTCCTAGAATGAGAACTGATTGACTGAGGACCTCAAAAAAGCCCCCAACATTTAGTCTTTCCTTACCAGCAGCCGCATCTGGAGATTTCTCAGGGCACTGCTCTTTAACGCAGCTAGCTTCGCAAAGTCTGACTCCCATTTCTGCCATTAAAGCAGCACTTACCAAGGAGAGTTACATCCTCTGACAAATACATATTCTGTTTCAAATATTTCCATCGTATTTTGCCTACTTGCATTTAAAATTGCATTAAAAAGTCAGGAACCTTTAGAAAGGGCAAACATTTATTCATGCTTGAAAACAGCCAAAAACTTTATCCAAATAATAAAAACCAACAAATCCTCACATTTTACGGTGGAGACCAAGTCTGAAAAACGTCAGCTGCAGAGAGGATGTTTTCCTAATGCTACAAACAACTGAAAACAAAAGTGAGAATAAAAGAAATTCTGCGGCTCAAATTCTGAAATCAACAGGTAAGCTAATTTGGCCTTAAGAGTTCTAAATATATTAAATCAGGACACCTGGCTTGGTAATGCTAACTTTGCATACAAGAGAAGTTTCTGCAGAGAAAGAATCTTAACTACAGCGTTGAATTCTTTGCAGAACTACTGGTTAGCCACCCTTCCACCAATCCCAAGTAAAATAATGAAGTGTCCGACACTGAATTCAAGGAATGAAGAATTGAAGGACATTCTGGGAAAAAAAAAAGTCACCCTTAGGAAGGGTTCATGTTAAGAGGAGGAACTGAACAAGAATCCCCAGAAAGATGTTTGTTGCCTTTAGAACTATGAATATGATTTTTCAATACATGAACAAGACAACAACCACCTCGTCAAGCTGGAGAGGAGTTACTGCCTCTGTGCATGGCTTTAGTTCAATGCAGTTAGATACTGAGAGACGGTGACTGAACAATGATCTATTAAGATTAAGTAGCTACTGAGGGACAGAATAAGTAGCACTTTGGATTCTAGCAGGCAAAAAACCCCTTCTTCCTGAAGCCAAGGTGTTAAATAAATTTAAACAAGATTTTTATTTATTTATTGCAATAATGGGTTCATCCATAAAAAGAATGCAGTACATTATTACCAGATTCTCCATCAATTCTCCGTCAAGCTAACTAGCCTGCGATCCATGAAGAAGTTACTGGAAGAGGACATCATGTCCTGTGCATTGAAATACATCAGTGTAAGCGACCATTAACGGCATTTTTCTGGCCTTAAGAACTCTACTAAACAATCTTCCTTCTTCAATATATCTAACTTGTCTCTGCAGAATCCATATGTAACAGCTCTGCCCTGGAAAGGGCAGTTAGGTTTCAGCCGTGTAAAGGATGTAAGGTTACAGCTTCAAACATCTTACCTTACATTTCTCTTCAGTGCTATTTAATGTGTACACAAACATACATTTTAAAGCACTCAGAAAGCTCTTCAGAGGTTAATAATGTATCTGCAGTCCCTTCTAGCACTCGTTCATATTCAAACCAGAGTTGCAAGACTCACACAGAAGATAATGCTGATAACTGTTTGGTTCACAGCGGTGATGGAGAACACAGTCTCAACACTTCAGTGTTCTGTTTTGTTTTGAAGGCCTGGCTGGAGTGTCTGTTGGTTACAAGGCTCTGACAGATTTTTATTTGTAATTTTTAAAGACTGCAGATACCCTGCTTGCCAGTAAAAACAAAGAAAGAAAATATCACCAGTTTCAAGCTTGGCCTGCAAAGAAATAAAAATATTTCTTTTCTAAAAGTACTACTTGTGTTAAAAAGTGCACAACCTCTTCTGCCAAAGAGATCACTGCACTAGAGCATCTTTTCCACATGCATTAGAAGCTTGAACAAAGGTCAAATAACCATTCGGTCAGATTTTCCGTTTGAGGAAACAAACTGAGATCCTTGAGCCTCAGCAGGGTCATTTTTTTGTGCCAATCTTTCCACGCTCGGAAAGATTGAATAGACTCAGATTTTACAGCTTGAGGTAGAGTAAGCAAAAGGATCCCCAAGTATGTATAACACCCTGAGTGTCACAGAGATGATGTTCAGCTGATTGCTTCTCTCAGCACAAGATTCGGCGATATTGAGCGTAACTATTGTGCATCAGGTTTAAAATAACTGAGGGGAAGGGCCATTTCATGTATTTCCAGCCACCTTTGCCTCAGAACAAGTTCCATAGGTGGGCAAAATCTTCCAGCAATTCTACAAACTCCTCGAAATGCGTAAGCCACGTGGTCAGTTAGAGAAAGCCATGAGCCAAATTTAAAGGCAAGTTTTTATTACACTTTTCGTTTCTGAGAGCTATCAAACAGTACTGCAACTTCCTACCCTTTCAGAGGGGAAATCTCAAAGAAACTAGTAACACTTCAAGTAACAGGAACTTCTCAACACAGTAAGATGCACACTGGCTAATAAAATGTCTTAGGCTCTTTGGAAAACAGTACTGCAAAGCCTGCAGGCACCTGGGGGACACTTTACTACTCCAGATAACCTAACCTGTCACTTCCTGACTGAAGCTCCCCAAGGACAGCATCGTCCAGGACCAGCAGAGAGCTTGACCACACTTCTGTATCGTGCACTGACAATATAATTTGGTTTATTACCCAACACAGAGAACTCTGCTCTTTGAGCAAGCTCCTAGTCAGACTAAAATCAATGAAGCCATTGCCACTGACCACTCAAATAGCCCAGAATTCCAACACTGATCTTCCCTTGAACCAATCAGGTGTCCGAGTAATGACACTTCAAGACACCATCTGTAGATCACCCAGGTACCTTGAAGGCTGAGAAATAATCAGGGAAAGAGGGAAACAACCCATCCCATTAATTACTTACTTTGGGAAGATGACAGCCATGAGTGCTGATGCATAACCAGGCTTGCACACTCCCTCAGAGAAATTTGCATACTTTGATACCAATTCTGGAGGCCTGTGGAAAAATAAGTAGAGAGTCAGGACCCTCCTGGCAATGAACTGGCTTTTGCAATCATCCAAGTTATTTGTTTTCCTTACAGCTTTTCTGAAAAAGAACTGTGAGGAATAACAGCAAACACAAATGGGTATTTACTTGCTGCAGTACAGCATCACAGGAGAACAACAGACAGAGGATAGGTTAAACATATCTGAAATACCACTAAAGAAGATTATTTAGAAGATACCTTTCAAGCATTTGAAACAGTTGAGCAGTTCTACAAGCCATCATCAAGGGATGCCAGTGTTCAGCACTTGAAGAGACAACACCGCTGTTCTCTTTAGATGTGCCTTAACTGAGCTTGCCTAGTGATTCCAGGGACAAAATTAGAGTACTGGGGTGGGTTTTTTTTCTATTTCTTCTTTGCATAGAAGTAAGATTAGGATCTCAAGAAAAGATTTTTAAGTCCTGTACACACTTTTACCATAGAGTAACCATACTGAGTGACCTGGAAAAAACCCCATTTAATATTATTTGTGTCCCTATTCCCCACCTGCAACATTTTTACATTCCTCCATTGCATGAGAACATTACAAAGGTTAACTCACTCGTGCTTTCAAAGTAACATTAGTATCTTGATGTCAGTCAGTGTAAGAACTATTAATATTCTTCAAAAAAATAAAAATAAAAAAAAGCACTTATGGTTACATGCTCAACATTCAGTGGAAGCTACAAGCGCTAACTGCCGCAAAGAACCGACCCGTAATACTCTATTTACTACACCATCATGTTAGCAGTAGGCAAGTAACGAGAGGTTTTTCCTACAGGTCAACAGTAGGAGTCAAATGAAGAGGACAGTACAGATCTGCAGAGTAGACCCACAAAAAGAATTCTGAAGAGCCCATTATTACCACAACCACGTTCTCTTTTCCAGGCAGTACCAACATGTCCATCGCCAACATCCCTTAGCTGGCAAACCACTGCTAAATGCCATCGACCAGGACTCAGCGTTTCAAGTGAGTGAACCCCTGAGGTGAAGACAAGGTGCTGGAGGGATTGTTAGAAGAGAAGCAAACAGAATCCTGGCTGGCAAAATGATGGAACTCCACACTGAACTGGTTGTGCCTATCCTTCTTCACTGGGCCTGGGGTGACCCCCCAGGTGACCACGAGCCAGGCCTAGCAGGTGATCAACAGACAGACAGTTCATTTTACACTTAGCCACATACAGTAAAAAAAAATCCTAAAACTATAGATCCTAAAAAATAAAATGTATTTCTGTTTAATAAAAATCTAAACCTTCAACAGAGGAAGAAGAAATAAACCGGAGAAAATAAAAAGTCACTTGAAGTATTTAATTTCTTTAAACCTTTACAGATAAAAAGCACCCAGAAAAGCTTAAGAACATGTATGTGATCATAATTCTGCCATGTATTTCCTGCATAGCTTTGGTCAAAACATGTTTACTATCACAATTCCTTATCTAGAGGATGGCAGAACAATACATTTGGCTACACTGCCAATTATTTACAGCAAAGCTGAGATTTCTCTACATATATCATATAGTCACGGAGAGACAGACAGAGGTGTGACACTGTCTAGCACAACCCAAATCCATTTCCTGTAGGTGGTATTATAATTCATATCTCTAAATGAGAGAGATGTGAAAGCACCTAGGATGTGAGCACGTAGAAGTTTGAATCCCAAAGACTTGCACTGGATGATTTGTTCTGAATCCAGTCAGGATCTATTTAGAAATGGGCACAGGAAGGAAAGGTCTAGTGCTGTCAAAACAGAAGTTTTTAATGGTGCTAAACTGTATCCCATTTTGACATAGTCGGGAGGGACAGCACAGATCACAGCTTGTTGCAGCACATCAGAAGTGTGGGAAATCTTAAGTTTATCAAGCAAACTCAAGTGATGCTGGATTTTTATTGTTTAAGCAACATACAAAAACCCCCTAATACCAAAATCTTCAAAAACAAGTAGAAAGCAACTGGAATTTCTCTGTAGCCACCACGGTAGTGAGTCATTGCTGGCAAACTTGTATAACTATTTCAACAGCAGGCCTTTCTCAAATGACCTCAGTGGTCACACAACATATCTTGTGCAACAAACACAGGCATTTTTCTCTTTTCTGATTTAATGGCTCTTTCATTGTCAAATTAAAATGTCACTCAGATGCCCATCGTGGTGTTTCTGCAAAAGAACAGCAAGCTGAACCCTCCCGCGTCCGAGTGGCTCAGGATGCCAATCAGAGCCGCGTACCGACGGTGCAGCTGCCGATTACCAAACCACAGCCACAGCCGGAGCTGCCGGAGCCCGAGGGGCTGAGTTGTTAACATTTCTTGGATGTGATGAAGTTCATGATCCGGAGTGCCAGAGGCAGAACAATTCTTGTAAGACAACCGTGGCTGCCACCTCGTATCATTCAACATTTGCTCATCTCCTTTCTTCCAGCCACATATTGTGCCAGCAGGCTACAGGAAAGGAGAAGCGGGCACTTAAATCCATCTAGGGATATGCTTTATTTGTTCAGTTTCTTCAGTACACGCTGTCACTGCCAGCACACTCGTAAGGATATGCCTACATTAGGTGTAACTCAAAGCAAAACATTTAGAGTAAGGCTGGATACAGCCTGTCTACCAGTCTGCCGTCAGATGAAGCTATCCAAACTAACATCATTCCAGACACATAAATTTGCTTTGTGGTTTGTTGGGGTTTTTTTCCTGCAATTTACAAATCTTGCAGAGATTACTCTTCCATAAATCAGAGTGCAAAGCATCCTGCATGAAGCATCCCATGTAGAACTAGACATTCCTCAAACAAATCCAGCTTTGTACAATCACGCTGCTGTTAGCAGGTATGTGGTTCCGTAACAAAGAAACAGTGCACGGAACTGAAGTGGATGAATAAGCATCTCCTTCATACTTGATGACAATGTACTTATTACACTGCTGCACATCTTGCTGCTACTTTGATTCTATTTCTGATTTCCACATGGAAGCAGCAGTGTTAATGAAAGCACCTTCTGCACAGGCCACCTGGCAAATTACTGCAAGATGCTGCACAGCAAGACCAGAGCTTTTTCATCCTTATTCTATAATCCCAAATGCTGTTTACAAAAGGTGGGTCAAGAACTATGCACCAAACCAAACAATATTACTTAGTGCTTTACTAGGAAATGGCTTCATCTCCCTGGCTCCATTACGATCCCTGGAATCTGAGGCTATCCCCATCAAGCCAGACAGGGCTCTACCAAATGCTAAGGCACCGAGGTGCAAATCTCCTCTACATCTTCTAGCTCCAACCCCGTTATTCCAGCTCCTGATTCTCATATCCTAGTTACAGTGAAAACATCGGCTGGGTGGAGGTCGTTAAAGAGCTACTGGAGACAGCAGAAAGGACATAATTAGATTACACTGTGGACCCTCAAATTTTGCTACGATATTGTGCAGGAAAAAGCCAGTAAGATAATAAATTTATCCAGAATAAATAAGGGAAACCATTTATAGTAACTGAAACCATCTGCACTTGTTAAACAAGTGCCTGCATGAGGGTGAAGTTAAAGGGAACTACTTTGCTTATTCCATCAAAAGTAAAATAATACTTTTTTCCTGACTCTTCTCCCATAAGACTAGCACACATCCTGAAGTCTTAAGAATTTCTGTGCTTCTCCTACACTGTTGTGTAGACACCAATCTTAACAGAATTTCACAATTTGGATAAGTTAGAGATCCAGCTGCTTTCAGAGGATTTAGAAAAATTAACAAGATTTTTCCTTCTGATTGCATTTGGCAGATGTGTGTCTTCTTTTAACCTCAAATATGAAAACGTCACCGTGGTTAATTCCTTCATCATGTCTTGGTGAGGGACAGCATGCCACCCTCACGGCACTGGAATCTAAATCCATTTGAAAAAACCCAAAACAACACAAACTCAGTGAGATGTGAGGAGAACATGAAATGAAAGGCATGTGAAAGTGTTTGTTATGACAAAATAAAGTAGTAGTATTAGCAAGCAAATCTGCAGATCAAAACAGGAAAATCACTAAATTGAAGCAGTTAATTCTGAGACATCTTATCTACACCACATGAGATTCAGGGCATTCCATTTCAGATGGGACTCCAGTCAGATTCCCTGGGCCATCACATACAGGCATGGGTCACTACTGGCCAAAAGGCCAAATTTTGCTTTGGAGACTTATGTCCCCAGATAAATATTGCTGCATTTCATAGACTCCTGGAATAAAGCTTTCAGTTTAGTTTCCTCCAAATGAACCCAGGGCTACATTTCAATCAGCATGCAGTAAGAAACAGCTGCTTCAGAACTGCAGGACTGCTCCAAAGAGGGCACTAGGGAAGACAAAACTGGCATGGCTGGGATGTAAATCTCTTTGTACTTTAATTAACAGCAAAGGGTCATGGATCCTTGAATGGTATTTGTTTTATACATCACTTATAGCCTAATAAATAGACAGTTTCCAGTCCCAAAGTGCTTTTTCTTAATATTTCATAAGCTTGTAAAGCAACAAATCCCATCTGAGGGGGGAAAAAAAACCCTGGAACAAAACCATAACCTGGCCCTCTCTTCAACCAGCAAGGACCTATTAAAGAGCTGGATGAGAAGTCAAGTGCCCCATCAACTCTCCCCTTCACTACAGACTGTCAGTCTCACAGCCTATGCTACCTGTTCACCTAAAGGCAAGGGAGGACACCTTTGGTAGGCATGGTAATGCAACTCTTTGACTTTCCTCTAGTTCCTGCTAATCAGCCAGGGCAAGAGAAGTCATTAACAACAAGAGAGGACATTAACAGCAGCAGCCTTGACCTAGTCCATTCCCATACACCAGTATGGGAATTTGCTATCTGACTTTGTAAGCAGAGCCACGATCATCACGTCATTTTGACAGGTGGAGCCTCCTTGAGAGCAGAACACCATGGTAACAAGATGAGCTGACAAACCCTCCTCTTGGTACGTGGCTGGAGCTCCACGTTTAACACACACCGAGACAGAAGTTTAGGGAACAGCTCTGTCAGAAGTTTCCAAACTTGGGTTCAAATCATTACACAGCCTAATCATGTGATATTTGCTATTTTTCAAGTTCCAGCTGAGGAAAAACTAAACAAACAAAAGAATGGAATGAGGAGATAGAAAAGAAAGGCAGAGCAGAATGCTTACACTGAGCGAGACAGGAAATGCATCCATCACACTATAGCCAGCTAACCAGATGTAAATATTTTCAAATGTTACTTTGGTATGTAAGCAAATTCCTCAAGGAGGTTTTGTGACCAAATCAGAAGAGAGATGACCCAACTCCCCTTTCTAAAAAAGATTTGGTGCACGCTAAATAAAATGCCCTGTTCTGTTTCTCCACCAAGAATTCTGGCTTCTCATGAAATTCATTTCCTAACAGTGAAGACAATCAACGCATGCTTTTATTTATTTATTTGGACTACTCAAGGACACCAGCTGAAGAAGATTAAGTTACATTAAACCGGCCCAGGAAAACAAAGTTTTAAAGACATTTCCACAGACCCAGAGCCTGAACAAAGATAGAAGGCAAAGGAAATGCACAGCGGGCAGAGGGGCACGGACAGCTGCCCACCACCGACACGGGCACCGCCACTCACTCCTTGTGAACCCTCCTCTTTGCACAAACTCAGAGAGCTCTCCAGACACAGAAAAGGCACAAGGATCCTACTGCCTTACTAAATTCCATACCTGGGTTTTGACACACGAGGAATTAAATCGCTAGGCGGAAGGAAATTTCAGTTTAGTCTCTGCAGTGTGAAACACATAACCTTCTTTAGAAACACAGCTCTAAGTGATTTCTCTATCAGATAAAGGACTATATCATGTACCATCTCTTATAGTTCACAGACTCCAACAGCCCTGCCTGAAGGTTCTCAACTAATAACCTTTTATCAACTCCTAGAAAAATGTTGAGATCCTTGTGGACAAAAGAATCCAGAGTTTGCAAGACAGAAAGTTTTTGCTTGTTTGTTTGAAACAAGTAAATAAAGTAATTAAATGCTGAGTTTATAAAAGCAGATTCAAAGGACGTAGATAGAACTCCACAGAAACTCCATGGTACATTTTGTATGTAACCTCAGGCTGCATACTCCTCCAAGAATTGAGTAATATCCTTGATCTCCTTTGTGTTTTATAAACTTTCCCCTTTTTTAAAGATGTTCTGTTTCTCTTACATCTCACCTTTAAGACCAGTACCACAGAGAAAAAGCAGAACTGTATTCGATCAGACATAGATAAGGAATAAAGAAAACAATCCACTTGTGGGTTTGTTTGTGTTTTTAAAACACACGGAAAGGAGAAAACAACTGGTTGCAACTGTCAGAGTGAACAGAAAGTATGAAATACAGCAGTTTCATTTTCACAGAAGGCAGCTCTTTACCAACGAAAGGAAAAAAAAAAGAGAAAGAAAAAAAAAGACAATGACTGCTCCCTGAGTTTGATTGTTTATTAAACTTTGGACAAAGAAACTTGTAAGTTAATGATGGAGAAACTTAGTTATAATCAACATAATTCCTGAATGTATATTACTGGACTTTTATCTATTCTAGTTTCCATAGATCTGAAATTACTGTTTTCCACCCTCACTAATATGTATCAACATTCTGGATTTATAGATAAGAGACAAGGGTGACCTAAGGGAGGACAGTCACTTTCTGGGAGATGGGATGTGTTAGGACTCACTCAGTAGCCAATAAAAACCACTCAGCAGTCAACTGGTGTTTCTACCTGAACTGCTTTTTGAAAGAACTGTCCAATGAATGTCTAAATGCACTCTATCTCCCCAAAGTCTGAAATGATAGTATTCCCTGCTATTAGAACATGTAGTTTTCAAAGCCTGAAGAAATTAAATACTGTGATTCTCTATTTAAACACCTCTCAAAACTCACTGTTAGCACAATAGCCATAAACAGAGAACCAATTAGAAGTCTGATGGGAAATAAAATACTCACCTATCACATCCATCCCTGGACAAACAAAGGAATGCAAGAAGATAAATTGAAATGTCATAATTTTGTTGCTGTAACCCTTAAGTCTTCATCACCAACCCTCATCTGTTATATCTACAAGTGGGAGATGCTTTCTTTGGATTGAGAACAGTGTTTTTCTATTTTAGTGTAATGAATCCAGCAGTGTGGGTCCAGGAGGGAGAAACATGTGCTACGGAGACGAGAATAAATAACTAAACCCAATCAGAATCCAGGAATCCCCTGCTCTGACTGGTAAATGTGAAAGCAAAGATAACTTCTCCCCAAAGCCTATAGCTATTGGGGGAAAAAAAAAAGATCAACTAAGAATTCCTGAAGCGTATTAGACAAAATTGCAGCTTTATGTTTGTTTCTTCCCCAGGAGGGTGGTGAGACACTGGCCCAGGTTGCCCAGAGAGGTGGTGGAAGCCCCGTCCTTGGCAGTGTTTAAGGCCAGGCTGGCTGGGGCTGTGAGCACCCTGCTCTAGTGGGAGGTGTCCCTGCCCATGGCAGGGGGGTTGGAACTGGATCAGCTGTAAGGTCCCTTCCAACCCTGACGATTCTATGACACTACAGTTCAGTAGATTTGAATGTCAAAACCCCGCGCTTAGCAGCTGTAAAAGCCAAATGAGGAAATCAATTACACTAAAGTTTTCATCACCAAATCTTCCTTCTGAGAAATGTAGTGCCTTTCATTGCAGAACACAGCCAGGCTCTGGAACACTTAACTTCAGAGAACCTCAGTGTTCAGCTCAGTGTGAGAATGCTGTGGAAAACACCAACAGTGATTTATGATTCGGTATTTCCTACATCATCGGAAACTCAACCAAAAGTATCCTAAAGACAGCAGACCACTGATAGAAGCATTTCTTTCACATAGTATGTAGTTTATGGGTAGAGTTCTTTGTGTCAGTACGTTATAGAAGATAACATATATAACATACATAGAAGAGAACATATATAACATAATTAGATGGGATCAGAAGCTATTAAGAGGTCTGACAGCACCCCCAACTCAGGAATACCAAAGCTTCCTCTCCTTGGAAGCTGGAGAGCAGCACTTTGCCAAGGATCGCTTCACGCTGGTCTATTTTCCTCCTCCCTTGCACAGTTCTAGAGAGGACTTTGAGACACAACACCAGGGCAGGTGAATCTTTGGTCTCGATATTTTTCTTTTCACACAAAGGGAGTTCAACCCTTTCTACTGCAGTAGCAGATCCATCACACAGGCAACTGCAGAGACCAAACCCTAGGGGAATAAATCCTGCTTGGAAAATTCTCTGAGGTTCCCGATAGCAAATCCTGAAGCAGAGCAGTTCACAACACCCTCCCCTTTTCCGTTTCTTTGGTAACTTCGCAAGGGTAAGGCTGATAAAGGCTACCCTTTCAACTTTCCTGTGGAAGATCTGGACAGCCTCTAAAGGAACAGCCACACAATTCCCCTCTACCAAAGGCAACTCTGGATCTGGCAAGGGCCTTTTTTTTTTTTTTTTTCTCCCCCTCTCTCCTGGGCTGGACTGAAATGGAGAGAAAAGAAACACTGGTCAGTGAATAAACTGCTTTAGATGGTATGTAGAGGTGACCTCACAACTGGAGAATGGGGTTTAACAGCAGCTTTACAAAATGCTGTATGTAGTCACGAGATTCTGAATTTGTCTCAGCTTTCTGAAGCAGCAGTCCAGAAAAAGCTGTATTCACTGACCTGTGCTAGAGACAGATGTCATGAGTTCAAACAGACATCAAGTAATCTAGTAAGTACATTGAAGGCTTAAGAGGAAGGCTACATACTGGGAGGAAAATGTTTCCTCCAGAAAACTTGCTGTAAATACAGAACATAACCCTGACCTGGAAGAACCCTCGCAGATACTGTGACTAAACCTGCTCTCAAAACTAACAAAAATCCAAACCGCTTTAGGGTAAATAATTAAGAATAGCCAGAACTCTTAATGGTAAGAACAGCTGCAGAGCCATTCACATCAGAAAACTCTCGTGTAGACTCCATACATTGTTCTAGTCAATGCTCTTCTGCTTTTTTAGAAGATAACTTCTATTTTTTTTGTTCGCTTCAAAGAGCAGCTGCTCGTTTGAAAAGGACATCCAACCAACATCCAGAACTGCCATATGTGACCACGATGAGTCAGAGAATGGAGTAAAGTTTGTCTCAAAGAACTATGAACAGCCCGATTAATCAGACCTTCCTTGATCTTATATCACCCCTAACTTCATGGAACAGCAGTCCTGCATCAGAAGGAGGGTGGTTATTCATGGCTCTCCAAAAGATAAAGGGAACTGGTTTTCTAAGATGTCTGGCACCCAGGCTAAAGGAGAGCTCCAAGGCGAAGCACGGCAGTAGGTTTCATTTTCCACAGGACAAATCCCACCCTCTCCCCCTTGTTAATTCCCAGCATAGCAACACTGCACAAAATCACCTGAGTTCCATGGCAATAAAATACAGCTTTGAATCCTGTAGAGATCAGAGTCCCTAACTCTGTCTAATGACACAACCCCCTCTGCAGATTTCTGCCTTCACCGGTGTGAGGAAAGGTCACCATAAGATGAAGAAGAGGAGCAGGAGGAAGGCACTCAATGCTTTGCAGCTGTGTATGACATCACTCACATTTTTTTAGGTCTTCAAGTGTAACGCTTTTAAAAAACCGGGGGAAGACATTTCTAAGTAAAAATTAAGAGGTCTGTAATCAAACAGAAGTACCCAAACACATTCAATATGCAAATCAAAAAGCTTTTTGGTTGTTGGTTTTCAGTTTATCCTTCCTTAACGAGCCGGAACAGATTGCACAGCAGACAAGGAAGAAACAGCACGTACACGTTCCGTCCTTTGCTGTCCCTCCCTTTGCAGTCCTGGTTCCAAGTGCTGAGCGCAGGACCGGGGCAGCATTTCTGCCTGCTTTCATTTATGCTGTGAGCTGAGAAGGAATCACACGGGCTGCTGTGTAAGAGTACAAAGTATTTCATAGATGTTAATGTATTTATTTGGTTTTCTCAAAAGCAACTAGAGAAAACCTCACCTGAGCCTCACAATTCAATTCAAATGTCCATAACCTCAGAAACATCTTAAGCAACAACGGCTACATGCCTCCCTCCTCGACATGGCAGACACAGACATAAGTAGCCTTCCTGCTGCAAAGTATCCTTCATCATGTTCTGTTCCAGGCGTCACACAACACCAGCTCTCCCAGCAGCCCTTGTCAGACCTGGGGTCCTTCAGAGGAGTTCTCCAGGGCAGATCTGTCAAGGGTGCTAGCAACAACATCACCTTCCTCAAAGAAAAAGCATGTTCTGAATTTATCAACCTCACCAAAACTCACCTTGTCCTTCAGTCCTAGAATAACTTTAAACAACAAGATAAAATAAAGAGATTTTTACTAAACAAGGCTTACTGTCATTTTCCCACTCAAAACAGGGAACAGAACAAATAAAATACACCTCTGGATTATATTTACTGAGTTCTTCCAGTCTCTCTGCCCTCGAGTTCCTCTAGCCTATCATCTCTGTGGAAAGCTACAGACCATGGTTTCACCGCATGTCACCACCTGGCAGATCACCAACCTCTCTTCTGCTGGGCAATTCTTCTCAAGCACAGCAACAAGTCTTCCTATTTGCTTTCAGCATAAAGGTAATATTTTCTTAACTAACAGATTATAATCTCAGCTGTTAAAAATAGATCTTGCTTTTATTGGCCAGAAGGGAACCTGGGAACTGGCTGGGGAACTAGCACGCCAGAAGTCTGTGTGAGTTTGTTCCACCAAACTCTTCCCTGTCTTGATGGCCTACTACATATTCTTCAGATTTACATATGGTATTCTTAGCACAGACAGACTGCAAGTCTTTGACATCTCTGGTCACATCACGGCGATGCAGAAGATCAAATTTAAATGCAGGCTGAGTAAAATAAGCTGTCTCTTCCCATACAGCTCATTTAGAAAACCTCCTCACAGCGAACTACAGAAGAATATAAATTAGGAGCTGAAAACTAAGGTGTGTCTAGATACCATAGCTAGAGCATTCTTCAGAGTAAGTGAGCCTGCCTCAGAAGCAGGCTTGATAAACAGTGTAAGGTTCTCTTGCAGGAATACACTTGATTTCCATTCAGCCAGCAGGTGAGGATTCCCTAAAACATTTCCAAAGGGCAGCCAAAAGGGAAGTAGGTCTCTCGTTGGACGTGGAACAGTACCAGCCTGCATGAAGGGATACATGTCAAGCCAGGCAGGTGCAGAAGAGTTGATGCTCAATCACATATCTGCCTTTGGAATTTCCAACAGAGGCAACTCTGGGCAGGTGGTAACAAATCACCTCTTCCACAATGCGTGCCAGTACTTTGCTCGCTATCGCCAATATCAAGCCGACAACCAGTGTTTTAACACAAATCCACATCAAAACCCATGGTCCCACAGAACATCCAGTCCTTGCAGTAAACTGGACAGTCAATTAGAGTAAGAATGAGACTAATTCATTTAATGGTCTAAAGGCAGTATTTTTAACATCTTTAACTAAAGTTTCAGGAATGATCAATGCTTACATCACCCAATCTATTCAATTTTCATAGGTTACTCAGAGAGCAAGAAGGTCTTTATATGAAGACATATAACTTAAGAAGCTTACCACTGCAGAAGCTGGCCAGAACTAAAGGAATTTATCTCTGAGTTTGAGAACAGTTTTCTGAAGGAAGAACTAAGTATGGCTTTTTATATGCTCTTCTTCCAAGAGAGAAAAGAACAGGGGGGCCCCAAGTCATTTATGAGCTTATAGATTACCCCCAAATTGGATTTTATGACTAGAATAAATTTAGCCTTTTGTGAATGCAACAAGTGTAAAGAAAATTTCCTCAAACATTAGTTAAAAGAAACTGAGTTAACTAGTTGTAACTACAGCCACCCCAGGAAAATGAAAGAACCCAAACACGCATTTAACTAAGTTAAAGCTACTGTGGTGAACAACTACACCAAAGCCAGTGTTCCACCTTACAGATCTCGAGGGCAAAAAAGATCTGAGACCTTTCTTTATATACTTCCTAGTTCTTATACAATTAGTCTGGCTGGTTAAAAACACAAAACATGCAAACCCAGTCCTAAGAGGAACATATCAAGAAAAAAATCAATCTCACACAAAGCAGACGGACATCCACCTGAAAAACAAGCCTATCTTAACACAGTGTTTCCCATCTAATATGCACACTAATTGCAACTATATGCATTCCTTTTTTTTCTTTTTGGAAACTCATATTGGCCATTAGGTTACTTGTACTTAGAATCAAAAATGGGTTGAAAAGCTTATGAGTTGTTTTTGCTTCTAAAATATTTGTACATCAACTTTCTGCCATAGGAATACTGCAGAATATAAAGAACGAGGAATCCCTACTGCTTGAAGATTTATGAATAATCTCTAGCAGTCCAAAAAGTCCTGAGCTACTTCTTTAACAATCCTTGCAAGAATGCTGTCCAGGCATACCAAGTCTAAAGCACATAAGCCTACATTCTGCACTGCTTCACTTTTCGTTGTTGAACTTGAGGAAAGCACTTTTTTCCTCTCCTCATCCACACAGAGCAAAACTCCCTGTATTTACTGCACACTTCTACCTTTTCTATAAAATAACACTGTTTTCCCTTGTATTTTCAGTAAAACTGTTGGGGTTTTTTTCATTCCTTTTTTTCATTTCTTTCTTAGGAAACTGACTTTTTGGGGCAAACAGCATAAGACTGCTCTAAACAATGCCCAACCATCCATATTTTTTGCTTTATATCCTTTTCCCACATGGTTTGGTTCATAATTACTTCCAGCTTCAGGAAACTGGCCCTTTTAAAAGCACCAAATGTTAAGTTTTTAACTTTGTTTGGGTTTAACAAATCTAGTAATGAAGCAGTTTTCTAAGTAGTCAGTAATTCCGAGTTCTATAGTCTTTACCTCCTTCATCGACTGAGGCTGCAGCTAACACTGCAACCCCAAAGTTAGAGAACAGAGACTCACCTGAGAAATCCTTATGAGAATTCCAAAGGATCGCAATTGAAAAAAGTGAAATGAGCTAAGAAGAGCAAAACAAAAGCCCCACTGAGATGGCAGTCACATCCCACCCAAACGTGTGAGGTTTTGATGGATGGACAACAAGCAGCCCGGTAATTGAGCTGCTGTGAATAACTAGAGTTCATTTTCTTCAAATATTTGAAGTGCCCAAACTACTAGTACAGATTGGAAGAGATCAGGTAGAAGTACATGAGTTAAGTCAAAGAAAAATCTGAAATAAAAGAGAAATAAATAACCAGCTGCCAGGAAAATACCGATGTCAAAGTATGCTAAACCCTGAAATAATCTTTCCGAAAAAGTATCAGGATGCTCCAGCTCGTGATGGTTGAGTCCCTCCATTTAGCCCAGGAGACACGCTGGTAATTACCCGTGCCTAGGCAGGACAGGAGATCACTGGGAATTCTCACTTTTCTTCCCCCCGGGATCGGAGCGATACAAAAAGACAAATGGGAAGGAAAACAGGTCAGCAAGAAAACCCACAGCGGCAGGCACAGGCTAAGTCCAGCATTCCAACACGTTTATTGCTTATTTTTACAGTGCTTAATGGTGAAGTACCACACGTAGACACAGTTTCAAAGCGACCTCCCACCCTAGAAGCAAAACGAGGGGAAGAGGCATTGTTTCAGTTCTTCATTATTAAAGCTCTGAAGTAAAGAAATTTCAGCCAACAGAAGTAACCCAACCTGTGCGTATCCCTAGACCAAACTCCCTCCGTTTTTATGGGCCTTTCAAAGTTTTGTTTGAGTTTGCAGGGTGAAGGTTGTTATTTCTGGCTTTTTTTTTTTCTTCCCGCCCCCCAAAAGACTAAATTTCTTTGTCTTTTATTTTTAAAGTGAAGGTTGAAATTATCTTGAATAGTCAAAAAAAAATGTATCTTTGTTGCAGCTCCCAAAAATACTCTATTAGATTGGACCAATGTACAAATACACAGTATCACAAAATGTCTACTGGAAAAAGTATCCCTCCTTTTCATTAAGCACTGCCTACAAATTCCCCAAATACACCATATAAAATATATACCATGTATTGTATAAACACACCCTATTAACTGTGTTAGTTTTATGTTCTTGTGGGCAACCACACTAATCTCAGAGTCATTTTTGTAACTGAGAGGGACAGCAATTCTTTTTTGCCTGTTTCTACCTTTAAAAAAAAACCCAAACAAACACTTCCTCAAGTTATCACATTACACCCACTATCTGTTTAAGTGGAAAATGATTGCAGTAAGCTCAAACACATCTTAACTTCTGCAAAACTTGGAGGGAGTGGTTCTACCCCAGTCCAAGTCAAACCCTGGGATGCTTCCTTCAGCACTCATCAGCTGAGATCTGAACATCCAAAGTTTCAAGCCGACAGGTGCAAAGATCCAGTGACACATGGGGAGCTTCTTTCTGGCTGTTGTTTAGAAGCATCAAATTGCCGATCAAACTCATAAAGTACCTTTGAAAACAGCTTTTAAAGGATAAGCTTGAAACAAGGACAGAAGGAGCAGCCACTAGCTTCCATCTCACTGAGAAAATGGCACGCCAGCCGAGTAAGGAAAGATGGTATAGAAGCACGAGGGCAACAATGCAAGGAAAATTCCCCAAATTACACAGGTTATTACAGAAGAGTTTTTCACACGTGCCAAGACAAGTGAATCCACACTTGCAAGGTGCTAAGGCATACTCAAAGTAATTGTTAAAGCAACTAAACAAAGGACTCACAGAGTAGTGAGTGAAAGAACAAAGAATGTTCATGCTGGGCTCGCTAAATATGCATTCAGATGGATTCTATAATTAACTACATGATCATATGCTGATTCTCCTACAGAGATCTCATGTAGTTCAATGCAAACAGATTCTGCTCAGAGAATGATTCAGAACTTGAAGTGAATGAGACTCTTGTTTCTAGGACCTGGGCAGCCTCAAAGAATTACTACAATATAAATACTTAATAATAATAAAAGCATGCAACCCTTTGCCAAGCACACTGCAAATCTTGGCATTTGGTGGCACCTGGTAATCCATTGGCCGAGTCACTAATGTGACTGATGGGCCTTAAGTTGTTCAGGAACTACTGGCCCCTCCAAAAATTCAGACCTGTGAATTGTATGACATTTTTTGTGTAAGTACTTTTCTCTACACCATCAGTAAATGCTGGATTTTATCCATAGAAGTTTTAAAACAGTACGTGGCTTTGCTGCTTGGTGCAACTGGCCTCTTTCTGTCCTGGGTGCGTGTTTTGTTGTGATTAATGTTGGTAACGATGTTATGGTTGGTACAAACAACTACAAGATGAACTTCTCTTGCAACAGATCTTATTCACTGATCTGGTTCTGAGAAGCCTTCGGTCTTGTTTTGACTAAGGAAACAACTATTCATAAACTGTGTTGCCTACAGATGTCCTCAGCTTTCCATTCCTCCCATATGTCATTGGCAATTCCCACCTGGATATCATCCTGGCTATTAAAAAACTAAAAGACTTTCCAAAGAAGGGTTAGCTCAAGCATGGGCAGAAAGAAAGGATCTTCCTTCTTGATGGTCTCCTTTATGACCAGCTCCGAGCAACGAGACTTCTGGTCAGAACTGGTCATTTCCATGAAGCATCTGGCCATGCCCTTCCGGATGAGATTGCTGGCCATAGCACTCCCACTAACGCTACAGCAAGTCATGCATCAGACATATGGATCCCCACAGAAAACACTTCTCAAGTACTTCAGAGAGATTTTCTTTCAGCCGTGAACAAATCTGGTTTCATTACCATTTCTATGAACTGAAGAGAATCATTACACTGCTGCAACCTCAACAGAATGCATTATACCCGAGTGATGTGCCCTGGACTCTGCAGGGGGGAGGACACCACAGTAGTCATACATGAAAAAAGTAAAGATGCAAAGGAATGGACACATTGCTATTTATCCACGTTAAACACTCTCCTCTGTATATTGTCATTTAAAATGCAAGTCAGAGCACTCAAGTTTTAATGTAGATCCACCATTGTAGAAAATATTAGTCCTCCAGGTCATTAGTTTAAATGAAATCAACTAGCACAGTCAAGAACAGATTTTGAACAAATGAAAGATTATGGGGGGGAAAAAAAGAGAGAGAGAAAACTAATTGTGGCCCCAAGTGCTTTAAGTCACACAAGAATCTCACATGCTGTCAATTAAGTGAATCCTATAAAGTTATGATCTATGGCAAAATTCCACCAGAATGATTATATCACAACAGATGTAATTAAATTATTTCTGCCAATAAAATCATCAGTGCAGAACATTTTACCCCTTTCAACTCTCAGCAAATTTTTACTTAACCAGAAAGTGCTTCTGTGATGGTGTGATCTTGACTGAGTCACAGAAAACATTTTTAACCACTGAGTTCCACTGAACTTAGAAAACATATTTGGTGCCCTGAACACACATGGTGAACTTGGGGAACAGCAGCGAATTTCTCTAGGCTATCACCATTTGTCTTTCAAGATTTATTTAACATGTTTTAGGGTATTTTCAGCTTTTTTTTTCTGGCTCTCTTGCTATTGAAAAGTAATAATAATAATAGAATAATTTATGCTGGAAGAGATCTCCACAGGTCATCAGGTGCATTCTCAAAGCAGACCCAGCTTTACTTCCATAGAAGAAACAAATAAACAAATGACAACCACAAAAAAAAAGGAAGAAAAATAAAAAAAAGAAAACAATCAGAAAAACCTAAACCCAACAAAGGACAATTGGAAAAAAAATAAAGGAAAAAAAAAAAAAAACCGAAAAAAGAGAAGAAAGAAAGAAAAAGTTATTTCAGCTATGTGTAGTACCAGCTTTCTTTGCTCCTTAACCCCAAGTATTTATTTTAATTATGCTGATTTTATTACAATCCTTTCCAAAAGCTAACTTTATGGCTTTGCAAAGCAAGCGTGCACATTTAGGGTATAAATATTTTTTTTAAGTAGTTGACAAAATCACAGAATGGTAGGGGTTGGAAGGGACCTCTGGAGATCATCGAGTGCAACCCCCCTGCCCCAGCAGGGTCACCCAGGGCAGCCCACACAGGAACAGAGCCGGGGGGTTGGAAAGTCTCCAGAGAAGGAGACTCCACAGACTCTCTGGGCAGCCTGGGCCAGGCTCTGGCACTCTCACACCAAAGAAATTTCTCCTCATGTTGAGGTGGAACTTCCTGTACTCCAGTTTGTGACCACTGCCCCTCGTCCTGTCACTGGGCACCACTGAAAAGAGCCTGGCCCCTTCTCCTTGCCCCCCACCCTGCAGAGATTTGTAACCATTCCCAAGATCCCCTCTCAGGCTTCTCTTCTCCAGGCTAAACAGCCCCAGGGCTCTCAGCCTTTCCTCAGAAGAGATTTTCCAGTCCCTTCAGCATCCTCATAGCCTCCGTTGGACTCTCTGCAGTATTTCCCTGTCCCTCTTGAACTGGGGAGCCCAGAACTGGATACAACACTCCAGATGTGATCTCACTAGTGCAGAGCAGAGTGGGAAGAGAACCTCCCTGGACCTGCTGGACAAAATCTTTCTTTAAACAAAAATAATGGAGAGTTTTTATCATGGAGAGTTTTTAATAAAAAATGTTAGAGTTTTGGAAGCCCTCCAGGTAAAAGCTTCAATTAATCTGATATTGAAGTACACAAAGGAGTGGGCCCTGTCTCAGAGCGCTGTAATTGAAGTAGGTAAGTCAGCAAAGACAAAATAAAAAAAAAAAAAAAGAATGTAACCAAGGCTTGAGGAGAAGGAAGACTCAATGGGACTTGAGGAAGACTCAAATTGGACGTTACAAAATACGCAGTTTCCTGGGAAAAAAACAAACCAAAACAAAAAAATCAGACTACTTAGCGTTTTTCCCTTACTAACACCAAGACGTTCATCCAAAGGTTACTCACCCACTTCACAGTTTTGGACTAATCTCTTTCCTTTGACTTCTACATGTATGAACTGCAGACAATGTATGATCTCAGCTGGCAGTGCTGTAAGGGTATGTACACTGTTGTCTCTAAATCACAAGGATGTCCCAGTACAGAAAATTTGATACATGGGCAACTGTAAAACCAGCATGGGGTTTCAGACAGCGTGAAACAAACCCCACCCACAATGCTATATTAAAGGAGTCCAGAGAGAAATCTTGACCATGTATTCATAGAGTAAATGCCATCCTTCCCGCACAGTGATTCAAGTACAGAGCCTTTAGAGAGGAAAAAAAAAAAAAAAAAAAAAAGAAATAAAATTCAGTATTCCTTCTCCCTCATCAGTGTTCTTCCACGGCACCTTTTTGCCAGAGAAGTTACTATAGTCAAGTTCATGTACTCAGCTGCTTATGTAGAAGAAGCTCCTGCCTAGAGACTCTCTCATTTTCTGCAAACAGCAGTTCACAACACACTTATGAGGCTTTTATTTCATTATGGAAGCTCCCAACCTGCTTAGCAAGACTCAACTCAAAAGTTTAATGTTACACCCTATAAGTACTTTCTACATATCAAACAAAGATTTTATATTAGCATGATACATTGTACAGGGAATGCATCCTCCAATTTTTCAAAGCCACTAGGTTTTTATGTTGTAAAGGCAGAAGGTTTTTAGCAGTGTTTTGCACCCAATTCCCAAATTCCTGCAAGGCTGGTGACCTCAGAGTCGCTAGTGACCCCTACTGTTGAGAACTTCAGTCTCAATTTGTCTGATTCAGGCAAAAAGCACGATGGGTACCGTCCTTCAGCACTTTGGTGCTGAGCTGACATAGCAAATGGTCACTGCCCTGTGCTCAGGTTCTTCCCACTCCACTTTACCAACAAAAATCAGCAGTATCCATTTTTAAAGAAACAAGTGGAAAGGAAATAAAAACTTCCAAGTATCCCAGCAAACTGCAGATTGACACTCCTCCTGCTTTCAAACGTTGAATACATTTGTCCTCATTTGGATGATTACCAGCAGGATATCTGGAGCAGAGTGACAGTCATGGCCATGGGTGGACATTAATAGCATCTTGATCAGTCATTAGGGAATTAATGACAGTGAACCACAATCCAAGCTGGCCAGCAAAGCTTAGTGTAAGGAAAGAAGTTGCAACTGCCAGGCTGCTGCAGGACTTGGCTGTCCCAAGTAGAAGTGCATAGTCCAGCAGCCCAACTGCCCAGGTGACACAGAAGTTGCTTACAACAAAAGTCTGTAACTACAGGGATAAAAAAAGAAGAGTCCTACTGTTCTACTTACAATTTTGAGTCCAGGTTCAGGAGAAAGCCCAGTTTGTCATATTCTGGAAAACAAAAACAAGGGACACAGGATCATACAAACTGCAAGTGATTCCTCTGCAAAAGGCACGAAATGAAAAAGTAGCAATTATTTCTAAGTGAAAATATCTATATCATCACGTCCTGTTGCTCAGGATTATTATTATCACAGATTGCTGTTACTTCAAGGTATTTCCAAATTAACATTTCTGAAACTCCAGGAAATACTAAAGCAGAATAATATGTGAGTAAGCATTAATCTAGAAATCACTAGAATTAACCAAGGTATCTGTAGTCATAAAACTAAAGCAGTACTGAAACCACAAACGCAGTGATCTACAAAGCCTTCCTGCTTGAAGTAGAAATTATTTTGCATGTAATTTGTATGCCACACATTCCTCCCGGGTCCTGATGCTAGAGCTTTGAAATTTTTCTTGGTTCTTTGTCTATTGCAATGCACAACTTCTTAATCAAGCAGCTCTTCTTTAAGAGAAAGTCACTCAAGATGGCAAAAAAATGGTTCAGGTGATGGAGTTCAATAGGAAACTGCAAAGTCAGTTTATGACACAAACAGGGAACAGATATGGACACAAGTATTACTGAGAACATCCAAAACTCCTGCATACAGTACGTTTTTTGTTCACCATCTGTAAATACATCGTGTCCTTGTAAATCAAATACTTGATACAAAAAATAAAACTATTAGAATTCACATGAGATACACTAGAGAAACTAAAAGGTGCAGCATCTTTCTTGTGTTGGGTTAAACTCAGGGGTCTCCTCAGACCGAGAACCACTGTCTCTCACTACCATACAATTAAAAAGAAAAACCAACCCACAGAGATGTAAAAGATAATTCCCTCCTGGAGCAAAACAATCAGGATTTATTAAAAGAAACAAGAAGAAAAAAAAAAAAAATTAAAAATGTCGTAGCCTTTTAGAGAGCTCAGTGGAAACAGGGAAGTCTGCTTACTTTATGAAACACCACCAGAATTTCTGCTGCTGTAGTTAAATTAAGAAGAAGCTTTTCATGCTATCTCTTACCGGCAGAGCAGCAAAGCCTAAACATGTCCCTGAGACAAAACAATCGCATCAGACAGGTCAGCGCAAACTGTGCCGTTCATTTCGGTCTCATTAAGATTTAATTCCCAAGCCATGGGAAGAATTATGTTTGACATAACTTAGGTAACAGAAGTTGCAGAACACGTATTCACTTGATATCGGCACATACTGCCTGCTCTCTGCCAGCACCCCTACCACCCACCATCCCCTTGGACCTGATGGTAGAAAGGCACCTGTGCATCTCTCCTCCACCTTCCACATACTGACAGTGTGCTTCCCCCACGTGCTGCTTTCCTCAGAACTTCCTCCCAGTTTATTCCTCCTCCAAGACATTTCTTCCGGTCCAATGTTACCTCCTCCGCATGTAGGAAGGTATACATGCCAGAAAAAACAGAAGCCTTCAATTTTTATTAACCCTTCCTCCTTTCAGAACTACCATCCATACTGAGCAAACAGGACCACAGATGGGGTTTCTTTAAGAAACACCCCCAGCATCTACAGCCGCTGACTAATTTTGGCAGTTTTGCAACCAAAGCACCAGAAGATACACACCCACTAAACACGAAGTGCCACCTCCATCGCCATTCCTAACATTTACCTTCTGTTTGTCACATGACCTTGAAAGGTCACCTAGTCCAACACCCCTGCAGTCAGCAGGGACATCTTTACCTACATCAGGGTGTTCAAGGTCCCGTTCAACCTGACCTTGAATGTTTCTAGAAGAACATTATGAAGAATCTCTGAATGAGGATTCATGTTCTCAACCCCTAAGAGACTGAAAGGCCCATGAGGAATAAAAGCAGCAGTATTGAGAGCAAGGCAATCTAAGGACCACACTCGTGCTAGGAAGCTACAGATCTCAGCTGACAACAGTATACAGAAGCAGAGAAATGAATGAATTTGGTGAATGCCGTTTCATCACATCCCGTAAGAAAAAGGTCTTCTTAGATTGGAAATATAATGCATTTCTACATTTCCAGGAATATCAGAATTGAGTAAGAATCTAATAACTGACAACAATGTCATAATAAACCATGTAATTAGGATTACATGAACAGAAGTACAGCCAAGCATAGCAATTTCTATAAATGATGTAAATCCCATGCCAAATTCAGTGCTGGCTCTAGCATGGAAATTTCTCCAACAGTATCCGACAGAAATCCAGCTACCAGGCAGTAAGTGAGAAATGCATCTCAAGCTCCAGACAGATCACTCAGAAAGCCATGAAACACAGCGTACAGGATTTATCTATCAAGTTTTCAGATTCCATTTTGCATCTGTAGCCAGTCTAGCTATATACAATCAGAATGGGCAACATTTTCCCCTTATGTTACTAATCTAAAATCAACAATCCAGGAATTAACTCGTCCCACTGGTTTTCTCTCTCAAACTACCTATAAGTCATTTTGCTAACTCCTTTAGCAGTTAGCTACTTAGAAGCACACTACAAATAACTTTGCCCACAGAAAGAGAAAATTAATGTAAACTCTTTTTTAAAAGATGAGCTATACGTGGGTCTAGTTCTCTCTGTGTTTAACTGGCAATTGCAGGTCGAGGAGGGAAGGCAGAAGGTTCAATGTATTCAAAATGTTTGTGCTTGTCAAAGAAATCAGTATGACACTCGAGAGACAGAAGTCTTATCAAGAACAGCTCAGACCACCCTGATACATCTCATCCTGTCCAGTGCAGTTTGGTCTCCACGGAACTGAGGCTCCAGCTGAGCTAAGCCTCGGTCAGTGTGCACGTGCGTGTTCTCCATCCGTGGCAAAGGCCAGGTAAAATGACTTACCCTGCAATGAAAAAGGTCAAACACCTCACGTTCACCTTGGACTAAGAAAACACACATGTACGCTTATGAAGGTTCAGCTGATGTAAAGCAATTCTGCTAGAACTCAGGAGACAAGAAAGAATTAAAGAAGAAAAAAAAAAAGAGAGTCCTATGCAATGGACCAACTGAAAAGGACAGAAGAAAAGGTTTTCTTCCAGGGTTAAAAAAATACCATTCAAGATTACTGAGCAACAGTGAAAGTACTGGACAAACAAGGACTTAATATTGCATCCTTTCCTTAGGATTTGCACTTTAAGCTCTTCAGTGACAGAGCTTACTGATGAAAGTGTTGTTATTTAAACAACTTGGGTGGAAATTGCAAAGCCAGGCTCAGAAGCAGCAGAGCTGAGGCCACCCGGGGCTCCTCAGCCCTGTCCCGTATACATACCTAGGCTCCACTCTCCCCCTCTCCCCCATCTACTCTTGCAAGCTTGTATGCAAACCTGCATACAAGTTTAGCACCCTTTCTCTCCGGGTTGTCCAAGTGACATCAGGAAGAACACCAAAGACACTGGTCCAGTCCTTGCTGCCTTTGCTCTGTAAAGATACAGAGAAGCAGCAGAACTGACATCTGCAAAGGTAAGTTCTGAGCCCTGGCAGTTCGGTACTCACACATGCCTCAGGCAGAACTAGCTGTCGGGGGGCACTTCCACCATGTATGTTAAAAAAAAAAAAAAAAAGAGATTCCTTAGAAATACTACTCCTTCAGCAAGACTTGGAATTCTCCCATCTATTAAAAATGTTCAGAGACTGCACAAACTGATCTAAAGACACCAATCCTGCTGCAAGAAACTCAGCATTTATTTTCCAGATACTGCACCTGATGAAAACAGCCATCCCTTTTTTGGGGAAATAGACACACCAAGCACTATCAGCACAACTGAAACACAAACCTGTGAGTTGAAGTGGGGAAGGGAGAAATCTGTCTCCAGTCACAAACCCCTGTGTGCCCTAAAATAATGAGGATTCTACTTATTGTTTCAGATTTAGCAACAAAAGAAAGTAGTTTCCAGCTCCATACCTTCAAGGTGGTGGTGGGTTTTTTCCTGATTGAGCCCCCCAAGACATCTGGCCCACCTTTCCAGCCTGGGGAAAGCAATACAGCAGAGGGGTCTCCTTCATTAGACACTGCAACTTCCATTATTCAAAACAACACCACCAAAAAAAACACCACCAAAACCAAACCAAACTAGTTAAAAAAGAGAGGTCACTCTAGCTTAGATTTTAAAAGGTTCTGGTTACCTTAAGATGGACTATGAAACTCCTTACATTTTTTTCCCCCTAATAAAACTACAGGAACTTCCAGCAGTTGAAAAGCAACTGACTGCTTTAAGCTGAATTTATGAAAGATTCCAATAGGAAGATGAAAAATTACCTTCTATGAAATGCACATGCCCTTTTTCTTTTCCCAGGGAGTCATCTGTTTAAAGCCAGACTGCAAGCTTTGCTAAATAAACAGCTGTTGCATTTACTACCAGGTATCCACTTGGCTAATGCACTTAATGCTGCCCTGCTGAATCTTCCTTTATTTCATAAATTGTATCTTATTTCCTAATAAAAGTCAAGAACAATATTAACAAAACAGTAATCTACATTGGCTTCTAGTGACTTACAAAATGCACTGACTTCATGCAAAGAGATGCCACGTGATTGAGAAAAATCCCATTAGAATGTTTTTATTTCAAAGGTATTCTTTAAGCTGCTTCTTGGCATTTGCAGCCCAGCTCATTCCCAGCTCTATTTTCAATTGGAGGAATAGAGCATTAATATGAAGACAGATGATGATACTGAACATGCTGGCAGAGTCACATAAGGACTACGCAACCAATACGTGATAGTCGTTGGCAAAGATTCAAGCAGCTCCCACAGCCTACAGTTCAAAGATACAAAGAATGAAGTAGAACTTCATTAATCAAAAATGAAAAGGGAACAGGATTTTTGCAGAATAAAGCCACTCAAACCAGCAGAATAAAAAGAAAATAGAATCTTTTCCGTTTATTTTCTACTTTACAGGAAAACAGAAAAATGCAGCACAGTGAGTTCACCAGTCCCTTCCCATCACCACCACGTAGCATTAAGACAGTCAGAAATACAGCTGGGGGGGTGGGACACAACAACACAAAGCAAAAAACCCAAGAACCGCATCAGCTCCAAACACAAATTCAAACTGTTTTCCTCAAACCAAGAACAACTAGCAGAGCCTCACAAATTCTATTAGTTACCATAACTAAATTAATTACCACCAACCTAGACATCTGGAAAAGGTCAGAATTTGTAATTGTAGCCACCTATACGATCAGATTCTCATTGAAAAAGTCAAAGTACAGCAAGTAATCTGCAAGTCACCAATGCTTTTCTCATGCTAAGAATCTGTCATATTCTACCAGTTCGATACCTGAAGATTGAGTCGCATTCCTATTCCTGGCCTGGTCTGTGTCACTCTCCAGCCAAAGCACAGGCAACCAGTCACCAAGTATCACTCTGGGCTTGCATTTAGGGGGACAGACACGGGTTTCTTCTATTTCACAAAGTGGTTATCTGAGCACCTTCAGCAGCTGAAGGAAGCAGAGGAAGTTTCCTTCATAGTTCTCACAGCTTGTTCCAAAACGGTTATGGGTTTTAGCATAAGAAAATTACCAACAGCAAACTCCTAAATAAGCACAGATTTAAACTCTCTGGTGATTTCTCCACTACCACTGTGACTTCAGCATCTGGAAGCATAGTCTTGCACATGGGCTTTTACCAGCACATGAGCCACAGCACATATTCTACTCTAAACCAAATTTTAAAGCTCCGTTTTTTTTGCACAAGTCAAGCCAAGCTTTTGATAAGGGTTATGGATTAAAATGAAATTATAAAAAGAAACCACAACAAAAAAACCCAACATGAAACAATTTCAGCAAGACTTACGTAACACTTGGTTGCTTGAGGTGTTAGAACTATTGCATTTTAATCTTTCAGTGAGAACAACTGCTACACAACCACTGCAATCAAACGTCTAAGACCAGTGCAAGACTCCAGTCACGAGGTGTTTACAACCTCAGTATTCCCAGCAAGGTGGGAAAGCTGCACATTCAATGCACTCCTATCCTAACCAGGCTTACAGAAGAAAAGTTGTTTGCTCTTCAACACAGGAGGCAGAAAAAGTCTTGAGCAAAAATAGCAGGGATAAATCTGACTGTTCTACGTCCAATATTTGATTTGCTAGCAATGGAGTAAAACAAAGCAACTACAGAGGGAAGGAAAAAAAAAAAAAGGAGTACTATCTGTCTATGGCAAGCAAATGAAATCAGGTCTCCTCAAACACCATGTATCCTGCTTTATGTCTCCCAAGTTCAGAGCATGACAGTCTCCCCTTTCTAAAACAGCTTCAGTTGAAACACTGACCTAGACATCACATCAAACATTTATCTTTGCTGCTCAAACTTTATCTTTCAAAGGAAGGGGCAGTCGTGTAGAGAGTCACAAAAACATCTGGACTTGTGAAGGCCAGACCACAGCGTGAGAACCTCAGACAGTTCACTCTCACTCCAAGCGTGTTTGAGTCTCATGTTCTCTAGGCTAGTAATCATCTAGGAAGCAGCACTTTAAAGGCTCCATAGCCAGATGATCTTCTGAACAGTCAGTTCAGAAAGTTTATCCAGAATACCCTAGAGAATGCACTAAACTGGAGTGCATACGGAGGGATCTCCAGCCTCCCTGAAAACCGAGATTTGCACGTGGGAGAAAGGTGTAAGGGGAAAACCAAGGTAAGGGCAGTCAATTCAAATAAAACACAGAAGCTGCCCCAAGACACTGCCCTTCACATGGTGTAATTAATCACAAACAATTCTAACCAGCTGTTCGATAAGCACAATGCAAGTCAATGAGTACTACTTGTAAGCCACATAAAATCTTACCAGGGAGACTATTATTCACAGATGGTTAGTCCTGACCCAGAAAGAAAAAGGTGTATGTATTTTTATGTTTCAAAGCATGTAACTTTAGTCCCTTCTTACCCCAACCTGAAACATCACCTACTAGGAACAGCTGGGCCTGGAGCTGCCATTGTTTCTTTGGGTTCTTTCTGGGCTCTCTCTTTTCCTGGGTCTGCAGCAAGGTGAGATGGGATGGACAGCGGGAGCACAATAGCCACAGTTTTTCTCTCTCTCCTTCCTGTTCAACAAGGAAAGCTGTCCCTCAGTTGGATGGACATCACACATCTTGACATCTTATTAGGCAAATCAGTTCAGAGCAAGTTAAAGTTTGCAGCACAGTGAATGCAAAGTACTAGACATGAAAGCAATAAACATACAGCTCTCTCGGACATTTCTGAGCCTCCCCTTCTCCAACATAGGAGTTCTCTTCATATTTCTTCATTGAAGAAATTTAATCTTCTTGTAGTGGAAAGGTTTACAAAACATCAAATTTTACTGTCTTACGCCTAACCAATCCGAGCTTGAGGTGCAATACACAAGCAGAACGAAGAGCAGTGCTTTTAGAACAGGCTTACAGTAGCTTGTCTCCCACCCTCCGTATTAACAGAGCTCCAGAAGACATGGAGCAGTTGAACTATTTTTCAGAACTTACCACCCTGTCGGTAGTGTCATCACACAAGCTTTAGCTCCATAGATACCCTGCACTGGAAGCTCTCCCCAGGGTTAACTGCAAATCAGTTAAAAGCTAAAATAGTAATAGGAAAAAAAAAATCCATAGCAGGTAATACTTAAAAGTTCTACTCCAGGCCAAATTCTGGTTTTAGCTGTATCAGCTTGAATCCAGCATAACTCCAGTGTATGAAAATGGATGCAGAGGTACTAAGCCATTAACGACAGATTTCACATCTCAGACCTATGCAACTTCCTCCCTGCTTTCTGCAGGCTGAAGAAACCATCACCCAACAGAGAGGAGGCAGGCAACAACACACTTGGGTTATGACTAATATTCATTAGTAGAAGAGAGTTAGAGGGTCTCGTCCCCCCACGAACACCACAACATATCCACGCTGCACTCAGCACTCTAGAGCTACTCCCAGATCAGCCCCCACACCCACAAGAGATCCATTTCCAGAGATAAGCTTTACAGAAGGTGCAGGGAGACCAGGGAGCATTTGGAGCGTTGTAAACAAAGCAAGTTACTGCTGCTTGCTTGGGGGTTAGTAAACCGGTGTCCAAGCTGTGCTGTTAGTGGCAGGCAGCAGGCTCTCTCAGAGTGGGCAGGCAGAAGACAGGTGCTATGTTGGAAGGCAGCATGTCACCCTGTCAGCCTCGGAGGAAAGGCTAGTAAGCAAGATGAAACACAAACCCTTCACTTGCATTATTTTTCTTTTCTGCAAGACAGTAAGTACCCCCATCTTTGAAGTGTTAAGGGGTTTTGACCTATGAGTCGTTCTTAGCCTTTTGCTTGCACTTCATTTATCATTATACATGCCCTGTAGAATGAATTTCATCAAGTGTTGTGCTCACTGCAGCTTGTGTATTACACGTAGCCAAATGGATGCTTACTGGTTTCATGAAGTGCTCCCAAAACATCAGAAAGAATTTTTGATTTCTGGTTCAGCTTCACTGAGCGTTTTCAGGTTCCAAAGGAAATTAGATGGGGTAGAATTTGCCCCAGGGTTCAATAATGCTGCTCAATCTCCACCCCAGGACAAAAAAAATATTTAAAAAAATGGTTTCCAGCCCTATTTGTTTAGCTGTGACTTGTCTTCTCCTTCCTGGAAGCATTCCTGATATCTTTCCCCAAATAACTCAACTATTTGTTTAGCTGAGCAACTCTCTTAGTAGCGTGGAACAGTTTTTCTTCAGCTGGCGGGTGACATCATCTTAATGCTTTTCTCATGAGAAAAGCAGCACAAACCCATCACTAACCCACGCAAGGTGCCCAGGCCATCTGCCTGCTGGCTAATGGTAGTCCTCACGTCTCACTAAGACCCTTAATCTTCTGCTGCACCTAGGAGAGGACCTGTTTACCCGCTCTGGCTAGAGAGCTGGTTCCCACGAAGGTCTGACTCGGTGACCTGCCTCCCAACATGGCTACCATGTCCAGTAAAGGAGAAGCCTTGTCATGAGGTGGGAGATAGAGAAGAAGGCAATGTTGTACCTGAGCCTATTGTATGTCCAACGGAGTCAAAGGAAAGAACCACTGAATCTGTAACACAAGAGTACAAGTTCATTTTCCCCTTTTTCTTGGCACCATTTCTTGCTGTAACATTTTCTTGTTATTTTGCTGAAGTAACTCCTCATGCTCCTTCTGCCAGGATGTGGAACAACTTCACCAGACAGGTAAAACAAGAGGCATCTAGCAAAGGCAGAATGCTGGACCATGCCACAAATCACAACGTCATTACCCCATGAGGCAGCTACAATTTACTGAAAATAAGTTCATTTTATACCTAATAAGCTTGGTCAACCTTATCAAAACTTAATCATAATATGCTCCTGACTGCTAGACTAGAGAACTTTTTATTATCAAATGTTCACCTTCCATGCACCACGCGTGTCAAGTGTCAAGAAAATATAACCTGTCTACTTGATACCCTTTTATTGTGCAACCTGAGGAAGACAACAGATTTTTACCCATGACTGCGATGCCAACTTGCTCACCAGTGAATGCTCGAATACTCTCAGTCACTGTTTCATGGGATGGGGCACATTTCGCTTCAGCTGTAGTTTACAGTTCCTAGCTTCCCTATGTCTCTTGTCACTCAGCCACAAAGACACCCTTACTGCCTGCTTGCAATTAGCTCAGCCCATGACCCAGACTCCTTTATTAGTCACTTTGTGTCTTCACATTCCACACTCTCAGCCTAGAAACTTATTTGCAAAATTTATCAGTAGTAAGTTGATGTTTTGTTCCCAGAGGAGCTGCAATATGGTACCACGCTCAATGGAAGGATGTTTTCATGCAGTTTTATTCTTACTTGAAACAAATCATCACTTATTTTGGTAGTAAGCCTACTGGTTTACCATCCATTTTGATGCCAATCCCAATCAAAGAAGAAAGTCTACCATGTTTTACTGCACCAGCAGTGGAGCGGGATTTGGCTCAGAACCTCAAGACAGCTTGAACATGGGTAAAACACAGCAAAGAACAAACCACCACAGTAAGATGAGTAACGTAATGGAACGAGAAGCTTTAAAGTGAGACAGCAAGCGCAGAACTGCCTTTCATCTTCAGCTACATTAATAGATTGAATCCCTTAAAGTTTCTCTTTGTAACCTGGGCCTCAGGTGTGATCAACTGATCACACATTCTTTGCAGCACCACAGCAGCTGCCTCAGTATGAGCCCTTGGCACAAGGCAAAAAGTCCAGATTTAGTGTGCTGAAAAGAGGTTCAGCTCCCGCTGCATCACCTTACGTTTGGGCAGGCTACGATTGCACACACTGACACTTACCCCCTTTCAACTGACAATAACCTGACGTGTGACCGAACCCTTGGCTCTTCTATACTGCACATCATCCTTCTGCTTATTTTCTAATTCTTACAAATTCAACAAGAAAGTGCTAGTTAAAAAAAAAAATAAATTTTATATATATATATATAGTAAAACTGTTCATTTAACTGGATTTAAAACAATTCTTAAAAAGCAGGTCTGTCCTGTCCCAGATCCAACACTATGGTAGTAACATTAAAAAAAAGTAGTAAAATATTACTAGTCTGAAAATTCACTCCAATAAAAATAAAAAAAACCCATCTGGACTTAACTGTATTTCCTCTTTTGGGAATAAAATTCAGACATCTTTATATTATTCTAAGTAGCAAGGGGTTTAAGTCATTTTAACTGTGTTAAATTTGTCTGCTATCAATTAATTCTGCAGTATCTCTGTGGGGTTCCACTGTTAAAAAAGTGTTGAGATTTTTATCAACATAAAGTATTGCTCTGTGGTTAATGCCAAATTTAAACGCTGTTCGTTTTCCTGCATTCAAACACTGCTCATGAAATATGAGGGCTTATCTAAGAATGGCCGAGAAGCGTTGTAAGCACCAAATTAATACTTTTATTGCAGCCCACAAAAATAGTGTAATGTTTCATTCCCTTAGCTGAGAACATTATCTTCCTCTTACAAGCAAAGAAAATGACAAGCAGAGTAGGCATGTGAGCTCCATTTTCCAACCCAGTCCTCATGTGGCTATTAGCTTCACAGTTTCAACATCAAATCAACCGCAAATAACCTGCACTACAGTCAGTTCCCCTCCTGCCCCCACAAGTAATTTCACAAGCCACGGATCTTTATTAGAACACTGTGTTTATTTCTGGCATTAACATTTCAAAAGAGAAGAAGCTATAAACGTGCTGAAGGTTGAGAAGATAATCGTGTGTCCCCTTTCTTCCCCCCAGACAGTTACTCACATTCAGCCACAGCTATTTTTCTCAGAAGCTGATGGGAGATAAGCATTTCTCTGAGGAGAGCCATACGCTTGGCAATACACCGTGTCCCGCTTCCACAAACCCAAGAAGAATACTTCCTTTGCGTCTAGCTTCAAATCTCCTCTAGTCATCACTCAGGTCAAAATCCTCCCAGCTTTCTAGACTCTTTTTTTCCAGAGACAAAGTGGCTGCTCGGTCTGTGCCCAGCACCCCTGAGACTGCTCTGTCTTCCAGAGGCAATCTTCAAAGGCTCCATCTTTCAGAACTTAAGACACAATGTAAAACATACCCACTTACATGCATCCTTGCTTTACGTGCCAAGAAGGGTTTATGTTTGAAGGAGCAGTCTCAAACCTTTCACCTCCCTACTTCCATAAAGCATCTTAATTTTTTTTCCCCTCCTGCCTTCCCGACCGAAGAGCAGGATTTATGCTCAAATCCTGACTAACGTGCCAGGGTGCACTGCTCACACACTGCCAGCCTTTCACAGCTGCTTCCCTGCTAGCTACAACCCTTTTCTCAGCAGGTACAGCGCTTTTTAAAAGAAAAAATAAAATACAACAATCAAAACAAGAAAACAAACCCCAAGGTACAGCAAATGCAATCCTGGATCTGGTCCAATCGATCAGAAGAAGCAGAGCGCAGAAACCCCCTCTCATTGAGCAGGCGCTCGCTGCCAGGAGTAACAGCAGAGACCTCACCAGCCAGGCTGCAGCGTTGCTTCGGATCACTCGGTGTCAGCGCTGGGTCAAAGCTGCACTGGGACCTACGCGCTGGGTCACCCTCCCCTCCCACCCACTGTCCAGCTAAAGCATCAAAACCAACACGTGAATCTGAGCCATCATCCCCCCAACAGTGCTGTGCAGAGCTGCCTGGCCCTGCCGTGCTCCAGCTCGCCCGGCTGGGCTGTGGGACGAGACCCTCTGCCAATGCACGAGGGTCCTGCTCGGTCCAGCGAGCAGCAGCACCGAGAGAAGCTGTGCAGAGAAACTCAGCGCTGCGTGGGGAACGAGCTCGTACTCTGCTCCAACAACGCTCCAAACTCCAGGCGAGTCCCCAGCGAGGGCTGATTGTGTTTCTGCTACACAAGGGATGCACCTTAGGCCCAAGCAGCTCTGTACACCAGATAACTATTTAACTGCTATTCCTTACGGATTGCCCTGTCTTTTCCATTACTCTGGTCTCTGAACAGAAGAATAAATGAAGATTTGGGCCTTCATAAAGGAGTGATGAGCCTGAGCACCGAACTGCAGATCTGCAGGAAACAGAGGGAAACAGGACAGCGTTGGAAAACACGGAATCGTGTGACTGCTTGGGTTGGAAGGGACCTTAAAGATCATCTCGTTCCAACCCCCCGCCATGGGCAGGGACACCTCCCACTAGTCCAGGTTGTTCAAAGCCCCATCCAGGCTGGTCTGGAACACATCCAGTGATGGACATCTTGGGTTTCATACTCAGATATGGACACCCGAGGATAGATATTCAGTACAGTACAGGTACTGCACTTGCGGGCTGTGTCTGAACAGCTCTTACAGCTCAGTCCTGTCAAGCTCCTGAAATCACGCAAGAGCAAATACATGGACCACTTTTCCTTGCTTTGATTTCATCATTGATGAAAATGCTATATACAACCTGAAAACAAGCAGTGGCAACACAGAATGAGAATGGCAAATGAAATCCACATTTAATCAAGGACTGTATATAATCTGTACGTTTACCTACGTGCTGTTTCAGAATTTCAGTTCAAGCTTTTACAATAAGTCCCCCTGAGAAGCCACTAATGTTTTGCTTTTTACAGAATCTCCCTGCAAGGATTTGTAGATTTTACTCTCATTCTACTGGAAACCAAAGAAGCTGAACCAGTAACTTCTCTTAGCCCTCCCCTTTTAAAAAAACAAAAAAACCCCAAAACCAAACAAAACCAACCAAAGAACAAAACCAGACTTCAGCAATAAACCAACATCTCCAGGGGAAAAAAACAAAAACCAAAAAACCCAAAAAACAAAACAAAACAAAAAAAAAACCCCAAATCAACCAAACAAAAAAAACCCACAACAGTAAAAGAAAAATTATTGCGTGCTGCTTTGGAAGTGGTCCTGAGAAACCACAAACCATCAGACCCACAGGGGTTATAAGAGTTTAATAACAAAGGCTCAACACAGCCCCAGTACCACAGAGCATTACAGTAACATGCTCCAGAGACCAAGCCAAACAGGGAACATCTCGACAGGAGGCTGCAGTTTGGCACATCCTCATACAGAGACTCAAGCTCTGGGGGCTGCACTGCTTTCTTGTGTGCATGGTCACTGCTAAATTTCCCATTTCATATTCCTGCTCTCCAGATACCTGGGTGGACTCCTACAGAACTGCAACTACATTCAACAACATTTTATGTAATTTCTACCTCCAGAGCTTGATGAGAGACCAGATACCCTGCAGAGCTCCATCGCCTGCACTGGGGATGGCAGCTGTGTTATAACGCTAAAGAATAAAGCTTTGATTCTGAGTGGAATGCAAAGAGTTTAGATCCTGCTTTTTTTACCATGGATTTAGAAGACCATCCATAAAGAAATGGGTCTCCCTTTCAGCTGGGATGGAACACCCCATTAGCCATCAGAATTTATTTTCTATTTGATAGCAATATTCTGTGACCTGCACCAGACAAGGGACACTTAACACACGTAACACTTCCTAAGTTAGTGACAAAGAGGCCACTAATTACAAAACCCCTCCTTATGTTTCATCTAGCCAGGAAATGAAGCTCACAGAAGCACTGTCAGTCAAAAAACATGCTGCTGTTGATATTAATCTGGCAAGAAGATCTGTCTCAGAACATCTCCTGCCCCAAAGAAAAAATATTTGGAAAAAAAACCCAAACACTTATGACTACTCAAAACTCTGGATAATTCTTACGTCCACAGGATTGAAGGGAATTCAAGCATTTCTGTTCTACTTCACCAAGATCTTGCTTAGATATCTCAACCCTTCCTCAGATTTGGTGAAACGCCACAACGACTTCACCTCCAAAACAACAAAGCACAGCTTTTCAGATCTCGATAGTAAAATCCCACTCCATAAATACTCAACACCTTTAGCTACGACAGAGAACAGGCAGCACTGCAAAAGCACTCTGCAGGTAGGCATCTTTTGTCCACAAAATGAGCAGCCTATACAAACACGGGCAGGCACGCCAACACGGGCAGGCACGCCAACACGGGCAGGCACGCCAACACGGGCAGGCAC
>JANVCC010000074.1:11525578-11559617 GCA_025345505.1 Todiramphus chloris collaris
CGGGCAGGCACGCCAACACGGGCAGGCACGCCAACACGGGCAGGCACACAAGAGGATCGCGCTCAAGAAACACCACACTAACATACTGCAGTCATTTTATTTGAACTGGATCTTTGCTTCACTCTCCATTCACACAGATAAAGCTGAAACATTTGTACCCGGGCACTGAAATAATAAATTCAGCTATAGGCAGAGATCAAATCAAGCTGTACAACTGAAAGTGGGAATGTAACAAAACCAGGAGTATCTGAAAAGCAAGAATTGCATTAGAAACAGCAACAGTTTTAGTAACTACACCTCTGTAGTATAAGCTCACTGGAAGGCATCAAGCAAACACAGAAACACCCATTTTACTAAAACTGAAAGTGAATCTCTAGAGTTGCTGTAGCCACGCTCGACTGAGAACGTTTTCCTTTGGCCTCGTGCACCCACTGGATGCAGTGCAGCCCACGGGACTGTTTCCCACGTCTCCATCACAAGAGAGAAATCACTTGCTACAGCTTTTTATCAGTACTCCCCTGTAACCTACAGGTGCCACCTAACTTTTTCTCTTTGACTTACCAATTAACGTCATTAAGTACCATACAGAGTAGCAGTGCCCCATCTAAACTTCCCCTGACGTGTTCTGCTCTGATGCAAACCTCGAGCAGCCTCTGCACCAGAATGCTCACCTGCTTCGTCCAAACACATCTATCAGTCAGTCCAATAAAATACATTAGATAGATTTAATATCAAGACTAATTAGACTAATTGACTGGTCAAATAAATCAAGAAAACCTAGAGGTACGCCCAAAGGTCTTATTTAAAATCAGGCATCACAATGCTAACTGCTACACAAAAAAAAAAAACCTGCTACACAATGCTAACTGCTACATCTTGTGCAGTATGTGGCTATTACATACAGGAAGGAACACACACACACACACACACCCCAAACAATTAAGAAGGTATAAATTTAGAGAACAGAATATAAACAAGTATTTATACACACAAAAAAAAAAATCACAACTTTTGTAATACATATGATTATTTTTTTTCCAAAACAGATGTCAGGCATACTCTTCTGGTTTCCCAAAGATAAGAGGAGGGTATTTTATGGATTATTTTCTTGTCATTACAATATTGTAGTATTCCATGACTACACATTTAAGTTACTTCACCAGGTATCCTTCACTTCCTAATGCTTTCTTGTACTTGCTGAAGACAGATTTAGGGAAAGGCTAAGCCGTTTATTCAATCTGACGACAAATGCATCCTACTAATTCATTAAGTACCCTACTTCTGCATTCATGTTGTATTCCCCTGGTTTATTCTGCTTTACCAATTTCTTTCTTGTAATTGATTTTCATACTTCACCTTTCTATGAATGTAGTGAGACAGCTCTGTGTTCAGAGCACTAGTCACTACAAGAATATCTTCTGTACCACAGCCTCAAGGATGCTCCGAGTTACTCATATCCTTTATTCATTGTGACATCCCCTATGCACTACTTCGCACAGTGTCAGTGGAGGTCAGACGAACATATGTAAGACCACTCTTATTAGTAATCTCACCTACATATGTACTTTGTGAAAACCAACCCCTCAGCAGTGTTCCCATGCTCAGATGCCACCAGAAGTTACCATCTCGAGTGGGTTGTTTGAGCAGCTCCAACATTTTCAGTAACTACATTGAGGAGTGTATAAAGATGCCACACACCGAGCACAGGCATGCTTCCTAGCCCCAGATGTGCAAGCTAACAGCAGTAAACACAGAGAGCAAGGTTTGCAAGCAAACTGAGCAAAGAGTTTCAGTCCAGTGCTGTCTAAAACTGAGAGGAGATTCAGGCTCAAAGTTCAAACTTGGTCCCTCCATGGGAAGGAAAAAGTCAGTCAGCGAGAGGAAACACCTGATTGTGAAGAACGTTTCCAATAAATTCTGCATTTTCTACTTCAGCAAATTGCCTTAAAACACAGCTGCACTCCAGTGTTCTGCTGCAGTAACCTCGGATGGCTGTCCCGCGTGCCACCCCCCTGGGGCTGATGGCTCGGAGATGGGGAATGGACCGGTGATGATTCATGGAACGTGCCTGGGGGGCAAGATTCCTCCTCCTGTCAGAATGTGTACCAGCACGAGCTAATCATAGAATGGTCTGGGGTGTAAGGCATCTGTCAGGGTTTAGGGTCAGGGCAGCCCCTTAGACCTGTATCAGCTGCTCTCTGTGAACCCCCTCCCTCCCCAGAGGGGAAGGGAAAGGGAATGAGGGAGAGACTGGGAGATTAGAAAAGGAACCTAGAACAGCTTGAATGAAAATGAAATTAATAATAATAAAAATGGAATACATACAAATATAAACAAAACCAGTATGGAACCCAGCCCCCATGATGGTAATTCCATCAGCATCAGCACTGGTGCTGTGGAGCAGGCACCAGGGCAGTCCCAGTCTGGGCCCAGCAGCAGATGGGAGCTGTGTTCAGGAGCTGGATGCTGGTACTGGGATCAGGAACACACAGACCAGGGTCAAAGGCAGAAGGACAGAGTCCTCCTGGGATGCTCCGAGGAAGGAACCGAAAGAAGACCCAAGCCGAGCCGAGCCAAGCCAAGCTGGCCAAGCAGCCCAAGAGGGGAGAAGAGCCCAGAGACCGTTGGGCTCCCTCAGCTCTGTGCCGAATGTGCCGTCTGTGGGCTGGGACCCCTCGGTGGTCAGTTTGGGGTCCCCTGTCCTGCCCGCTCCTCCCTGCAGGTGCCGCCTTTCCCTGTCTGCACCCCCCAATGTGGTGCACAAGCTCCAGCAGTGGCCTTGGTCTGCTCCCCAACCCTTGGCAGGAACTCACCCATGGGCTGTTCTCACTGCTGGGAGCAGACCCTGTCTGTGAGAACAGGCTGCTGGCTGCAGGCAGGGCAGGGAGTGAGAACTGAGCTGAAAGGTGAAATCACTGAGCAGAATTCGTTCTGTTCTCACTCAAACCAGGACAGGACCTTAAAGACCATCTAGTTCTAACTACTTCCTAATAAAATGGGAAAAAAAATAAAATTCTGGTCTAAATATTAACTAACATGCACTGCACAAGTTGAAAAGTTTCCACATTGGTGCTCTAGCCACGACCTCTTTGAACTGTACCTTCATTTATATAGCACTCACTTTTAGAGTGTACAGTACCAAAATTAAGCAACGCAGGTTCTCTCTCCATTTAAGTGGCTGACCTAAACCCACACGCTTTTTATTGACAAATGCCTTCATGGTCGAGCTTAGAGTTGAACCTGAATTCCCTGCCCATCCCCTCTGCTCAGACATCGGGTCCCTTTTTGTTTCAGCCCAGAGCCAGCCAGTTTCCATTGCAAGCAAGTCGACCAAGAGCGAGGAGCCCAACGCACGGGTTCTGCTGTTCAGAGGTTGTCTCTGCAAATTCGTGGCCAAACTAAAGCAGAGCCAGGATGGGTAATCTCGCTCTAACCCGTGCAACCCTCAAACAAGTCCTTTGATGAAACTGTTTATGATCTGTAAAAATAAGCAATCTGCATCTTTCCAAAGAGCTAGCAATAGGTATAGCCACGTGTTATCATCTCTATAAATTTGTGGTGTCAAGATCTACTGATTACATAGTAATCTGCAATGTAGATGACAATTTCCTGTCCCTTAATTGCAAGTACAACACTTGTAGCGATACAGAACTTGAAAGATGTAGTAGGATTACCTTAATGAGTTTTCATGCATGTCATGGAATCTAACCAGCTTTCACACTTGCTGTTGTGTGTATCACTCCTTTGCCGCCAGGACGTTGCTAATGAAGTAGCAAATTAACTAAGCAAGAAACAATGCTCATATTCTGAACAGATGTATTTTTAAAATACCCTGAGCATGCCATTTTTCTTTATTCTGCAATGAATGAGCTGAATGAAAAGATGTGGTGTCCTCTGCCATTCAGCAAACGCTTCAGAAGGATATTACATTGCTATTGTCTCCAGCAGTGCCCAAGTAACTGTGTAGTAGCAGGAAGGGCCGGTATGATTTGCTCATAAGATCAGTATTTATTTGGATCTACTGCATAACTTTGCAGTGCCGTAACCAGAAAGACTCTGGCTGCAAAGACAACATGGTGCCTCACTCCAAGCATCCAGGATGTGTAGCTGCTCGCTGTCTGTCACAGTTCCCTGTTCCAGTGAAAGGCCAAGGACATCAGCCTCTTTGTTCGTCTCTTCTGGAAAGAGCCAGCCTAACGGTCCCCCAAATGCAGAGGAGAAGGGGAGGTCAAGGTGCTGCAGAAGTTCAATGAAAATATACTTGGCTTTGAGGAACACAACTGTAGAGAAGGTACAGATCTACTGTAAAGTCTCACAAACAAGCCAAATTTTACCAAGAAAGCTGATATCAGAGCAGTTTTTCCTCCACAGAGATAAATCCTTTAATTAATCCCAAGCAGCTTGTCAGCCCTGTCCTCCTAAACCAAGTCTCGTATTTCGGTTTCTATTATTGCAGCACTAAGCCAATCATACACCCAAATTCCACAGTGGAACGTGGAATACACTACAGACCAGTAAAACTTCTCTCTTTTAAGCTTACAGCCTATGTAGCAAGACATAAACCGGGTATTGGCAGTTGGGGAATTACACAGGAACGAATGAAAACGTGAGGCAATAAAATAGCACCAGCTCAGTTCCAGGACCTTTCTCCTTGAGCATCAGTGGCAGTACCAGGATTCGAGCAAAACAATACAAAATAAAAACATATTTTGTTTCTAAATAAAAGATTCACTCTTTTCATCAAGTAAGACTGCATTTGTGCACTCAAATTTAAAGCACTGCTTTAGGTTCAGAACATGAATCTTCTTCTGAATGTGTTATCTCTAATATTTCAAAATTATGAATTCTTTAACATTTTTTTTTTTAAAGTTACTACTCGTGTTTCCTAGATAATCTCTGCAACACAACAACACTGCAGCTGGTTTTATAATTAACAGCAAACTTGTACATTGGATACATCAGGGGGCACAGGGGAAATTCTATTTAAACTTACCTGTGTGTGACTTGAATCTAACTATTAGGATATTTAGTGGATAGAACAATTTAGCCACTGATGACTGAAGACAGAAAACTGCTGAATCAAAGGTAACTCTTGTTATTCTGTGTAGACTGTGTCTAACAACCATCAGTAATAGCCTTTTTTTTTTAGTTCAAACAAAAATACTGAACAGGATGGTTCCAGATCACAACTACATTTTAAAAAAATAAATAAAATAAACTACTTATGAACATTCATTTGGACATAAACCCTTGAAAATACTCCAACACATCATTTGCAAACTACAGACCAGATTCAATAGGTGATGCAAAGCATATGTAAACAAAAATTAATCTGCCAATGCTCTCTGATTGCTTTCAATCATGCTTAAAAAAAAGTGCAAGTTGTTCTTAAAGTATTTTTTAAAGTAATATTAACCCAATAATACTTAATTATTTCAATCATAGAAAAAATGAAAATGGTATAATCCCTTCAGCTTTCTTGGTTAGTGCTCATGAATGTAATTTCCACGTGACTTTTGGAGTACCAAGTCCTTTCTATATTAAAACCTCCTCAGAACTTTCAGACTTTATTACTCTTTACTACACACTCGCAGCTTGAAGCTATGAAGAAACCAAATTACCCTTACATCTTCCTTAGAAAGAGTTCCTTTTCAAACTAAAGATAAATATGCTAAGATTTCTTGATTAGACTGTTGCACAGCCTGACACAAGGAAAATGAATTCTGTATTTTCATGGTACATAGAAGACATATATTGTTATATCAGATAGCATAAAATACAAAGCATTTATAATTAGAAATAAACTGGTTTATTTGTGTAGTATTTTTATTAAATATGGACATAAGCTTATAACCTTTAAGCACACTCTAGAGAACTCTATTAGTGAAAGTGTCTTAAACTTACCTATACTCGCACAACTGTCAGAGCTCTGGAAGGCTGCTGCAACTTATCTTTGTTTTGTACAAATAAAGATACCTACAAGCAATTAATGGCAACTAGGACAATGATTATTTTAATAGCCTGGTCTGGGGTTTATGCCAACTGGAGCCACTCGACCATTTTTTTTTCTACCTCACCCTGATATGGAAAAAGCTTTTTCTGTGTGTTGGCTTTTCCAAACTAGCTCTCAGAAACATCTCCTTTGGCAAAAGCAGAAATAGAAAAACTTCCATCAGGAAACTCACGTTCTTGAATTGGTTTGGAAATGATCTACTACTTAGGATATTAAGCCAGCGGTCAAAAGCCTCCCAAACCCTTAACACACACAACATCTGGCCGAGCTGCCACGATAACTGCCAGCAAGTGCCTGTCAACAGCTTTGGAGTGACACTGCTCACCTCCCCCGTGTCTGCCCGGAACACAAACAAATCACATGAAGGAGTAAGGTAGAAGAAAAGTGGACGAGCATAAAACGTCTCCTGAATACAAGTGTTTTATAGTCTTCCTCTCCAGAAAAAGGCAATGTTCTACTTTCTTTTGCGTTACAAGGACCCAGACCATTTATTAACGTGAAAGGTGATACTGAACAGAAAGTCTGGTGGATCCATTTTTCACTCATGTCTTTTGCAGTCTGGGGCCAGGAGGAAGTCTGGAAGTCTCTGTTTTTTAACAGCACCACTACCGATTCTCAACTCCAAAGAGGTTTATGGCCCATCAAATAATAAAATTCTGTTTCCAAAACGTGGACTAAAATCTGGATTTGAAAGGTCCTACATAGTACCCGATTTTATAGGTAGCAGCTAAATACAGAGAGGCAATGAGCAGGTGTTCTTTCAAAGAGCAGCTTGGGTGCCTTTGGCTTGCCTTCACCTTCCAGCCACAATAACTGCTCTACACAGGACATGATGTCCATTATTGCATTGTCCTAAACCAAAAACATTGACACGTGATAAGCTGAAATAAAGGTGTTCTGGAAGTTATCTGTGCAGCCCAGAAGGATGCCAAAACCAAATGCTATTCTGTTCGCAGAGTATCTGCTTGACTATGACAGCTCTCGTACTCAGAGGAAAAAAAAAAACCCCAAACAACAAAAACCAAAAGCAGCCCCCAAAACAAACAAATACAATGAAACGAAACACAAAAAGGAACAAAACAAAAACCCCCAAAGCCACAGTAACTTTGAACAGTGCATATACAGGTTCTTCTTTCCTATTATTTTCTTTTACTGAGGTGTTTGATTTGAAGAAAGAAAAAAGGAAGCACTCATCAAGAGAAGAAAAATAACCCAGAGATGGATTAAATACTGTTGGCAGTACCTCGTTTCCATGTGCAGAAATCACAGGACAATGAAAAACTTACTGGAGTAGCAGCTGCAGAAGCAAAGTTCATCATCACGCCACCCGGCCCCTGGACAAATACAGCTGGAGACAATCTAAAGAAAAAGTGTTCCTCTTATCCCACAGCACACAAAAATACAACAAATTCCTTTAAATTAGCACTTGGCAGGGAAAACAAGCCAGTGAGAAAATAAAATTCAAGGCACCCAAAAGGTTAAATAGTAAGAAACATTGGTTTCAGTCTAGGATCAATGGAATTAATCTTCTAAACGCTGAGCTAAACTGCTTCAGACAGCAAGCAAGCCTTCTTTGGAAACATAACTCACACTGTAGTTTCCAAGTCAGCAGTGGCTTAAAGTACACCTAAGCTGCCACTACCCCAAGGGAGTCACCTCCACTGTCACCTCCAGCTACAAGAACATTTACTGTCCAAGGACATATTTTATTGAGAAGACCACTGTCTGTCAGAATGGCTTACTGCAATGCAAAGCTCGTCTGCAAAACTGCAATAGGCAGCAAATTAGCAGAGAACTGCACGCAGGGCAGTGGTGTCACCAGGCTCATCTGCTATACTATGTCTGAAAACCTCGGGTGACCCTATTTTGGAAAGCCATAAAGTCTCTTGCATGTTTGCAAGTAGCAAAAACACAATAGAGATGATCATTATTATTATTATTATCATCATTGCTACTACTGATAGTGTTACACATCAGAACAGTACTGAAGGAAAGAAACTGACATTTTACAAGTCCAGCTGAAAGATAATTATCGATGCAACTCCTTTCGTTTGGTCACACACATTCATCTCATTCACTGCCACAATCCAACGTGCAAGGGTCTACATTGTTCAGTTACTCCTCTGGAACATCCATATTAGCTTTGCTCTTTCGAGTGGCCACATAGACTTGGGAGGACTTGCAGTGTCTCAGAAAAAAATCCAAAACATGAACAAAGCAAGCATCCCACCCCAAAACCAGAAAGCAAAACCCAACACAGATCAATAGACTAATTTAATCAAAATATCAAGACAAGGGAGCAGCTTGCTTAAGGACAGTAATCTAGCATCACTGAAACATCAAGTGGATTTGATTAAGATCACGTGAAACTGCCAGCTCTATTTCACCACCAGCTAGAACTTCAGAAACTGGGAGCTGCCAAGAGCAAATCCCATTCTTTAATTCATTCTCCACAACCAAAACCCACCGTAATCTCCGAGAGACAAACCTTCAACCGCGCTCGACAGCGGAGCCCATTCCTGAGCCCCTCCAGCCCCTGCTGCGGGACGCTCGCAGCTGGGACTGCACAGGCTCACCGGGATTCACTCAGTTTAGTTTCACGAGTTCTGGATCATTCCATTAGCAGAACTCCTTATAAAAGACAACACATTTTATTAACCTTATTCTAAAACAGCTGCCTCATCTAACAACTTCATTTGAATGGCAAAAAACTGGCAGGTCTGGGACCAATTCAGAAGTGGGAAACGGCCTCTGCTTGGCTTGGGACAGCCCATCAAAGTGGGCAACTTTTTGGCCATGAGTCTGAGTGTGAAGCAGCCTCCACAACGAAACAGATGACGGGGAAATTGAGGGGAGGATTAAGTGAAGGGAGACAGTGACAAGTAGGGCCCTCTACGAACAAAGAATACTGCACAAGCCTGAGATACCAGTTCACAAAACATAGTGGGCAGTGGGTGAGTCAGAGAAACCAAACGGTACTTTTCTAAATGGCTAAAGCTATTGGGTTTTAGAGTCAGGGTTTGGTTGTGGGAGAAGGGGTTGCTTTGGGTTTGTGAGGTTTTAGAACTTTAATAAAAGAGCATCCTTCTCAGGCTTTCTAAACCATACTAAACAAAACATGCTCTCTGATCGTCCCAACCCAAGTCAAGCAATGACACCACTGACCATAACAGACGCTGTTCAACGCAATGCACAAACCCAAGCATCTCGAGGCCAAGGGCTCCATATGGAAAAGCGTGAGCCAAGAGCAGGAATTGGGGCCAACTTCAAAATTGCACACAGAAAAAAACGACAACCACCTTAAGATCCTCCCTGCAGCCAAGCCAGCAGTTATCACCAGCTCCAGGCCCCCAGCCCCTTGCCAGAAGGAAATGAGATTTATCACTTGGAGCAGGCCCCTCTCCCACAGCTGGTTTTAACTGGGCTGCTTTTGGGGCAGTGACTAACAGCAAGCACAGCCTTCTCGAAGCACTTTGCAAGGATTCGGGCCAGCCCTTCACCCCCTGTGCTGAGCCAGGAATGCCAGATTCCGATGTTATCCTGCAATTGTATCCGAGGTACAGCATTTGAGAATGGTGTATCCAGCTCCTTAAACATCAGCTGGTACAGCTGCTGCTTTTACAGGTAACTGGCTGTGGGGAGAAGATGCAGAACTTGAAGAAAAGTACTGGGCAAACTCCACTGAGAATACCACTCCTGAAAAGGCAGCTGGATCACTTGCCAGAATCCCATTATACCCTGGAGATACCCACACTACATCAAACTTATTCATGATCATGTGGATACTAAACAGATTTTGGAGCTGTAAGAAACAGAAGAGCATACAGAATTCTTAGGCTAGTCATGCAGTCAGCTCCTCTAGGCCAGTTTTTCTTTCATGGATACATACAGAATAGGATAGCTTTACTATGAAGAAATGCTTTGGGTTACTCCATGATCTCAGAACAATCCAGTGCATGGCTGGACTGTGCCAATTTAAGCCCCATTTCCAGGGATGCAAACAGATCTAGCAAGGGAGTCGTTTTGATGATATCTGACTAGATGGAAGCTTTTTGAAGGAGGAAAAAAAAAAGAAAAAAAAATTTCTGTGGCCAAGCAATTGGAATCAGAGACACTACTGGCATCAATACCAGCACTGGTACCCAGGACTGACACACAAGGAAGGGACGCTTCAGTCAGTATGTCAAGAACACGCTAAAACAAAGTATAGCCTTCTGCAGGGACATTTAGCACTTATCCAGACCTGGTCTGTCTGGTACATGCAAGGTATGAATTTCAGATACAAAAATCTCTAGTTCAGATTAAAACATGTGACCTCGCCAGCTCACCAAAAATGCAGGCCAAGGTATTAACACTACTGATGCTCAAGCCAAGGGAAGTCACAGAATCAAGCCTTGAGTCACAAGCAAAGCATACAAAACAAGGCAAACCCCCTAAGTCTGGGTTCGAGAAAGCAAAATTCAGCTTATTCAGAGACCTGCTTCAGAGAAACCCAGAGGATATGGCCTGGAGAGATGATGGGTGCAGGAGAGCTGGTTGATTTTGAAGGATGACCTACTTCAAGCTCAAGAATCATCCATCCCAATGTGCAGGAATTCAAGCAGAGGCACCAGGAAACCTGCACAGATGAATAAGGAGCTTCTGACAGAACTTAAACATAAAAAGAATGCCTTCAAGAGGTGAGAGCAGGGTCAGGTGAGCTAGTACAAATATAGAGACACTGCCTTAGTGTGCAAAGACGGGCTTAGGAAGGTCAAAGCCTTGCCCGGAGTTGAAGATGGTGAGGGACATGAAGGGCAACAAGAAGCATTTCTATAGGCAATTTAGCAACAAAAGGAAGACAAGGGAAAATGTGTTCAGCAAAGGGAAATGCCCAATCCTGCTCCTCTAGGGAGGAACCCCTCTACGCCATACAGCCTGGGTGCCAACCTACTGCAAAACAGCTTTTCAGAGAAGGAGCTGGCAGTCCTGGTTGAAGTGAGCTAGAAGTGTGCCCATGGGGCAAAGGTGGCCAACAGCACCAGGCTGCCCCAAGCAGAGGGCAAGGGAGGGGATCCTTCCCCCAGCTCAGCACTGGTGAGGCACTGCTGGAGGCCTGAGTCCTGGGCTGGGCTCCCCACTACAAACGGGCCATGCTGGAGCAGGCCCAGCAAACTAAGGTGATTAAAGGATTGGAGCATCTGCCATATGAGAGGCTGAGAGAGCTGGGATTGTTTAGCCTTAAGCAGAGAAGGCTCAGGAGGATCTTAGTAATGTAACCTGATGGGAAGGAATAAAGAAGGCAGAACTGAGTTCTTCTCAGGGTTGCTCAGTGAAAGCACAAGAGGCAACGAGAACAAACTGAAAAGCAGGAACTTCTATTTGAATATAAGAAAAAAAACCCAGTTGTACTATGAAGGTGAAACTCTCCAGATGTGCCTCTAGTCTCAACTATTTTGCAATTCTGTGAAACACTCTTGTTCTAAATCAGCACTGTTCTGAGGGTTTTAGTGAGTACTTCCCCTCATGTTAGACTGATTCAGAATGAATTAAATGCAGAGGAGTCAACTGCAAAAAAGACAAACCTTCCAGTCTGCTGGTAAGAAACAGAAGCAAGGCAAGAAGTCTGAACAACACGTGTCAGAGTGAAAACTGAATTTATCCCAAGTTGAGCACAGGATAAATCCAGTAGGTATAAGCTTAGGATTCACTTGTATTTCATTACCCTGGGAAGGAAACTCTGTATTGTTACAGCTACTATTTTAGTCCAGGAGTGAAAATCCAAGGAAGATCCTGTCGAGGTCACGAATGTTACCCATAATAAACTGGTTTTATTACAGACTCTCATAAGAGAGGCAGCAACTTAAATACAACAGTGTGCAAACTGGTGTGTTCTTGCCAGGAATCACACGGGTTAGCTCACAGGATCCAGGCAGTTTCTCTGCAGTTGTTCAATATCCTCAATGAGTCTGAAGTCTCCTGCACTGACAACCTTCCCCATCAAACTGCACCCGTCAGAAGATGGATTACAAATGTCTCACATTGTGATAGTGAAAATTTCAACAGTGATGCCACAGAAGGCACAGCTTCAAAAAGCAGCCCCCAAACACCTCGCGAAGCCATTCCCCCCATGTCTCTTCCTGCAGACATCACACGGACTTCCCTGGTTGAAAGGTCAAACTGGCAAAACAGCTTTTCCTCTTGGCCCTCTGCTGGTTTACAGTAGGCAGGCATTGTTTGCCACACAATCAGTCCAACAGAAAGAGCTGGCTCAAGGCAAGCTGTAGAAACAAGGGTTAGGGTTCAAGCTCAAAGAACACAAGTGATGTTTCAAAACACATTTATAACCAGTGCTAGCAGCATTTCCTGTAGCCAAAGACCAAAATCACACCGATACCTTTCTATCTGCTTCTCCCTCACCTCAGCTCAACCCCTACCAGACATACCTCTTGTGCTTGCTGCTCTGAGCTGACTCCATCTCTAAAAGCCTCCCAGAAACATGCAAAATGATGACAGATTGGAGAAACACTTATTGGGGGCCTATGAATAAATTTCTCCAAGCTTGTCTAAATAAGGTCTTCTCCCAATAAAGTCATACTGTAGTACCAGTAAAATTAGCCCTGTGGACAAACCATAATGAAAGCTCAGCAGCTGAAGAACTTCAATGAGTTTGCTACTATATCTTGTACCTACAAGGGCTCTTTTCTGACATTATGTCTTAACTCAGTTTGCCAAGTGGAAAGCATTCCTTGCAAGTGGTCCGGTTTGCGAGCATAACGTAAAATAAACCCATGGTGGGATGTCCAGCAGTGTGAGTTGTTACAGTACAGTTAGAATACAGCAGTGAGCAAACCAAAGGTGCCTCACTCCCATCAGGATCATCAATTCCAATCCAAAATTAACACCAACCTCAAGGTGTACTTACACAGTACTTTGGCAGAAAAGCAAAATTAAGACCATTTTCACACCCTGTGCAGCCCAGCACAGCTCTGCCAAAACACTGCTCAAGGTGAGGGGAGAGTGTAAATCAGATCACTGAAAAAGTATGGGGGGGGGGGGGGGGGGGAATCCCACACGAAAAATACTCCTTAAAAATGCTACTACAGAGTTACTTACAGCAGATTTGCCACCAAAATCAACAGACCAAGTAACTATACCCTTAGAAACTTTGATTTGGAAAATTCAGGTCCTTTCCACAGAACTGAAATGATCCCTGGCAAAGGGGTAACATTCCTTAAAAGCAGGTCCTAAATAACTGCACACCTCTCGACGTTCAAATAAAAAACACAACTCTGTGGTGAGCAGTGGCCAGACACTATGTAAGAATGCAATAAAACAGAGGAGAGATCGCTGGAAGGCTGTCCAGCAAAAGAGATGAAATAATTGTAACTTTGTCCCCAGACTATTACTGTTCTTTTTCATACTTTATTTCCAGAAGGAAAAAAAAAAAAAAAACCTCTGGAAAGCTGTCCAACCCAATTAACACCCCAACCCAGAACAAAGAAGCAACAGGCTTTCCACAACACTGAAGGAAAAACAAGCTATAGCAGAAGATACATCTTCAAAGCACTTTGTGACAGCAAAAATAATAAGAAAACATTCATACTAGGGGACTGCCCACAAAATTACTTACTAAATCCATAAACGGATGGGATGAAGATGAGCTGGCAACCCAGAGATGACTCTGTAATAACATGTTAACAGTTCCAGTGACCAATGTGTTAGAAGACAAAAAAATAAATATAAGCTCCATGTGAGAAAACTCACTTTGTCTCATACCAACAGTACCCTCTGCTGTTACAAAGCTGCATAGCAGAAGACCAGCGGGAACAGCTGCTGCTTTAAGAAACCTGCCCCAGCTTTATTCAGGAGCTACTTGTGAAGATGTTCCAGGTTTGTTGGTTTCCTCCCACTACAGAGAAAGGTTTTGGGTTGGTTACCACGTTAACACATTTCTTGTCCCAAGACCTTTTCCTGTGATTGGAAAACGACAGATAGTTTTAGCCTTAAAAATAATTTAAAAATAGATTTTAAAAAATAATTAAAAAAATAATAATTGCAAAGTATCCTCTAAGAAGATCAGAGCCAGTCAATACCACCATTAACATCTTCTGGATTATTTCTGTAAACCCAAGTGTTGTTTTTAGATTTCAAAATCCATGCATGATCCAAGAGCTACACAACACAGAAATCCAAATATTCCATCAGAAGTTTCTTCAGAAAGCAACTTGAAGGCAAATGCAAATGGCCTCAGGGGTAACAACACAGGCTGACTCCTCTGCTGCTGATGTCCTCTGACCACCTGCTGGAAGAACCATGAACGCTTTTGGTTGGAAAGGACCTCAAAAGATCACCTAGTTCCAACCCCCAGGATGGTCCAAGAACAACCATTACACTACAGATTTGGCACAGCAAGAGCAGAAACAGGGAGGTCAGGCACACAGTCCCTCAGCTTCTCCTCGGGATGAGTTTCCCGACCCATTCCCAGAGGGTCCCTACGCGGTTGAGCACGAGCCATGAACTCCAGGAAGCACTGCCCACACGCGTGCCACTGATGGTCGTATCAGCACAGAAATGCAGAAACCTGACGTACCCACTGTTCTTCTCACATCACAGGGAAAGCTGGAGGAGGGAGGATAAGCACAGACTATATGAGCATTACAGGGAGGGGGGAAAAATGCTCTTAAGCTTGATTTGAAGCACAGGATTATTCATCACCGAATGCCTGAATGAGCAGTCAGCAAGAAGGGAAGACGTACAAGAGCAAGGAATGCTCTAGCTAGATTAGGTGGTTAAGATTACTGTCCCAAAAGTGAACTGGGAACAGATCCATGTCAGTGTAATTCAGAACTACACACCGCCTGTCTTCAGAAAAACAAAAAAAAAATAAAAATCCTTCAGTACAAAGAGAAGGGAAGAAACAAAGTTGTACAACCAGCATTAGAAAAGAACCCCGCACTGCTTGACCTAGGAATCGTAACAAGGCAGGAACAGACACGACAGAAAATGTCTACAGGCTTGAAAGAGAAAGAAACCCAACAATACTTGTCCATAATGATATTGCCAACCAGACACTTTGTGCAGTGTCTTTTCCTAAAGAGATGGGAGATGGCAGTCAGTTGCCTTTGACCAAAGAACGCAACATTTAAGCTTTAAAGATGGTTTTGTGTCTTTCGATCAGAGCAGACTTGGAACCACGTTTTCGTACATTCCACAGCCAGCAAGACGAGCAAGTACAGGGCAAATACACAAATCTCTGAATCTTGGCAAGGGAACACAGTCCTTCCAAGAGGATGTAATGGTGTTACAGTGAGTTATAGTGAATGGCAAGCTGATTTGGATCAGCACCACGATACTGAAAGCCCAGTGTCCTCGCACTGAAAAGCATGAGCGTAACTGCCAGCCCCATCTTTCTACTCCACTCGTACAGCGAGAGCCCCCAGAGGAATATATTCTGGAGTCCTGCACTCCAAGAAACACGCACAGGTTGGAGAGTCTTCAGAAGTAAGAATGATTAGATTCTCTCTACAGGGAAGAATAATTAAGCACTGGGATGGATTGTCCAAGTTTCCATGAGAAGATTTTATAGAATGCTTCTGACATATGTTGGCATAAAGTCATGTTAGAAATATTGTTTCTCAATGCTCAGAGAAAGATCTCCTGCAGTTCTTTCCAAGGCTATTTTTTTACAGTTTCCTACGAAGACAAACATTCTGAATGGCCACTGTTAAAAAATGCAGCTTCTAAAATCAGTAGCAATATTTAAGATGAGATAATCAAGAAAATGAACAGTATTAGAAATCAAGTATATTAATGTACACTAATAAAACCAAAAATGAAATAGAAGAATCATCTTAGAAATTAAGTATTTACTCAATTATCTTAGAAAGCAACTAAACAGTTATACAAGAGAAAGGAAACTGTCCTGCAGTTCCAGCTCATTCCCCATTGTTTTTTAAAGCCAGTGAGGCAACTGGGCTAAAAACCATGAGTGCCAGGGGTACAAACATACAAGATTATGGCACTGAGATACACAAAATAAAAATGAAAAGAAGTGAAATTTTAGCATTTAAAAAGAAATACTAATAATTTTTTTTTCCAACTTAATTACATAATTTTTAACTTAATCATCCCTTCCTTACCTACGGATTGACTGCTCAGGACTGTAGGACTGTTATTCTCATATCTTTCTGCTGTCAGTGCTTTTAAAAAAAAATAAATAAAAAGAATAAAAAATTAAGTTTGGCCCATTTTTAACATCAGGACAGCAGTAAGAAGGGTTCTGCCTTACAGCAGAAGACACATTATTCATTACAGCCTAAGTCCCAATATGGCTACAATCACAGCAACATAACTTCTTTCTCAGTACAACTGCCCAGCATTCATCTCGAAATCAGAGGCACTTTCAAATCTGTCCTTTAAGAGAAGCCAAAATAGAGAAGCCTTGATGGAGAAACAACACGGGGGAAAGGAGAAATTAAAAATTATTAACTTGGATTTGCTCCTATCTTCAAGATGAAACTTCTACCATACAAGTGCCTCCACGTGTTTCTAATCCTCTCTGAGCACGCAGCATCCAACACACAACTGCCACGGAGCGATACCCGCTGTGACAGCTCCTAACTGCCTTTCCCCATTTTATGGGGCCAGACATTCCAGAGCTGAGGCTTCACACTGCACAGGATGTAGGAAGGGAACCACCCAGCAATCAATGCAAAATTAAGCCTTCTGGAAACGTTCATCCTGATAGCTCCCACTGGATGTGGACAAAGGATGGTTTTTAATCAAAGTGTTTTATAAAGTTTTATACACACTGGCACATGCGAGGAGGGAGTGATAAAAGTTACTTTAAGAGAAAATAGCTTAGAAGAGGAATACACTCACTTTTCAACTCTTACTGAAAAATAATAGATTATGGTATTTGTCATGGATTATCACTTTGCATGTTTTGGAAATCTCACCTTTGAGGGACAAGAGGAGATGCTGTGAAAAGAGACAACCACTGCTGTTGGTACTGTTCACTGCAGACAGATGGATGGATGCAATGGCTAAATGGACTCAGAAGGTAGATGAATCAGCAACAATCTAGACTATGATCACCACCAGCACACATCTAATTGCACAACTAAGGGCATACCTCAAGTGTTCCAATACCACAGAGAGCTTTGAATCAATGAGGCAATTCATGGGAGAGATTTAAACAGCTTAGTGTGGATGCCTGACTAAAAAAAAATAAACTACTTCAAAAATAGTTTGGAAAATAACATCTGCACTATACCATCAACTGCAGAACTAAAAGGAGTTGAAGAAAGCAGACCAGAAAGTTGAAACATGACAGAACAAGCAATACAAATGTTCAAAAGGATTAGAAAAAACAAACACAAGTACACAAGGAAGACATAAAGGGCACTATTACTCCTTCTGAATGCAACACACTGCAGTTGCCCAACTCCCCTTGAAACTGGTTGCAAACCCAAATTTGTAGTCAGTTCATCAAAGATCAAACGTGTGTTCAACATGCCAGATATCTTCACACTTCCAGTCACAACCCAAACACGCCTTCCATTAATAGCTGGCATCTGCAGTAGTTCACACACAGCAGCGTTCGCACTCGATCCAGATATTTTCAGCAGCACTGTCTTCCCCAGAGGGAACCAATTACCTACCATGTGCATGGCCTCCCTGTAACCATCATCTTCACATTGGTCCTTGAAGTCTGATTATGCAGCAGTGTGTAACAGCCATCCTCTTCCAAACAGCTCTTTGTTATCCTGAGCTTACTATACCTTAGCCTCGTGTAAAGTACTAAGAGCCTTAATTAGCAGCATTGCACAGCCACTGCCTTTCCTCACTGGCTCTGGAATTTCATGAGGGCTCTCTGATTATCTTGGAATATCCCACTTCTCACACTGCCTTCCCTTCTACCTACAATTACATTTACAGGAAAATAAATAAATAACAAAAAAAGGCAGCAGGCACATGGAACCATACTTAATGCCCACAGAGTCCAGGGAGCTCTGCCGGAGCAGGAAGTGACAACAGCCACCAGTTAGAGGTTAGGGGGTTTAGACTGGACATTAGGAAAATGTTTACTAAAGCATCATGGAACAGGTTGTCTGTTCTTTAGGTATTCCCTTAGTTGTGCAATTAGATGTGTGCTGGTGGTGATCATAGTCTAGATTGTTGCTGATTCATCTGCCTTCTGAGGCCATTCAGCCACTGCACGCAACTGTCTGCCTGCCTGCAGTGAATAATACCAACCCGTAGTGGTTGTCTCCTTTCATAGCAGCTCCTCTTGTCCTTCAAACAGGGTGGCTGTTGCCTGAAGCCTGTTTTCTGCTCATCCCTCCGTGCTGTACTCCCTTAACAGGGACTGCTTTGGGACTGAACATCTTGAGAGGTAAAAGGCTTGTGTGGTGGCAACAGCATTAGCTCTATCATTACTGTACATTCAATACTTCAAGCATTGTACATTCAATGTTAAGTGCCCCTTCACTAATCTGGCATTTCTTCAGCAAGCTCCAATACAGGCACCATGCACCCCAGTGCCAAAAATGCACAATAAAGAGGTGTTTGAAACAGAAGGTGAAATACCAGAAAAACCTATGGAGTAAATCACTCCAAATGCACATGGAACAGGAAAAAAGTTTAAGAGGAAAAAACCAACAAGACCAAAACCACACCCTCCTCCAAAGGACAATGAGCCCTCTGTCTTAATGCATCATGCCTGGTTTGTATGGAGGGCTACGGACAAACAAGGGATTGTGCGGATGATCAAACATCAGGGTGCTAACGCAAGATCTAGGAGGAGACTGAGGGAGTCAGGCTTGGTTAGCCTGCAGAAGACAAAGATTTGGGTAGACAAAAGGGCACCTGCACCCTTCAGCTCCTGCAGGAAGATTACCATGAAAACTGGCTCCTGAAGCGTCTCGTGGGGGGATGATGAGAGGCAGTAACTGAAATGAGAGAGATTTGGACTGGTTGTGAAAGAGAAGTCTGTTCACCATGAAGAGAGGGAAGCACTGGAAAAGGTGGGGCAGGCTCCATTTCTGGAGGTTTTCAAAACATGACTGGATAAAGACCTGGTCTCACGTAATAACTGATGCTGCTTTGACCAGGAGGTTTCACTAGAGACCACCTTATGTTTCTTCCAAGTGCTGATACCCTCTAATTTTGCAAAGTCTTGCTCTGCTCTCAAAAACACTGACATTTTTTGAAACATATTTTAAACAAGAAAGAACTGGACATTGTGACTAATAAATGTAGGTGCATTTTCCTATAGATTTCTAGATTTGGACACATAATATGAGATGAAATCTGGTGTTTTCCCACTTTTTACATATTACACATGCGTGCACACAGATGTGACAGTGTGCTGCAGTTACAGGTAGTAAAAGCTTGCAGTGACAAATGGCTAAATGGACCCAGCAAAAAAAATACATTACTATAAACTCTGCTGAGAGAGAAGTAAAAAGGATTCTGGTTTTTAAACCTTTATTATTTTCAAACTTTATTCTGCTTTACCACAGAATAAAGATACAGCGAAGAGATTCTACTCCAGCAAAACACTGCCTTCTCAGTTTGCTACAAAAGTAAATCAAGAAGGGGTTGACTGGTCACTCCACATGAGCCTTCATTTGCTTCTTGTAATCAATCTGAGCCAGAAGACAGTGTATTATTAAGCTTTTCCAAGTTTCAAAATCATAATAATAATACAAGAAAGTAACAAAGGAGAGGGAGCAGCATCAAACACAGACTAATTCTGAGTATTTCCCAAGCCTAATTCCAAATTTGGCCCTACTTTGCTACAATAAACATACTTCCATCTTCAGGCTGATCAGAACACTGGAACGGGCTGCCCAAAGAGGCTGTGGAGTCTCCTTCTCTGGAGACATTCAAACCCACCTGGATCTGTTCCTGTGTGACCTGATCTAGGTGATCCTGCTCTGACAGGGGGTTTGGACTCGATGATCTTTTGAGGTCTCTTCCAACCCCAAACATTCAGTGATCTTGTATCAATAGTTGCCAGATAGAAACCTAACAAGCACAAGGATTAGCTGCTTTGAAAAAAATAATGTAATAGTCGCACTTAATCTTTTAGGTGTATACAACAGAGAAAACATTTGGGAAAGCACAGCAATTTGGAATAGGTTTCCTAAAAGGGTAGATTTGAAACCTAAAATCATCACATGCCAATACACAGGAATTCCTCTGCTGAGAGAATCCACTACAAGATTAGGGCAGAATTCACAGGAAAGGAATAGGACTCTATTCAATCACATCTGAGGCATCCTTAAAAGAAACCCTTCAACTGAAATATTTTTTTTCCTATTAAGATCACATAAAGAAGTTCAATACTTTGAAGTAAGATTCATTCTCCTTCCAAATCTGGCTTTCTAAAATCTTGGATAGTTAAGACAGTCTTAGTTTTTTCAACCTCCAGACATTAAATTCCCTTCTGAACTCAAATCAATTCTCAGACTCTTACTGTAATTTCTAAACAGAGATAAAGATTCACTATGTTAAAAAAAGTGATTAAGCGAAACATAACATTCCATTAGGGCAATTTTACCAAATGTTCCTAGAAAAAACACTAAATTGTTTCCCCATCTTCTTAAATCATGTACGTATTAACTAGGTTTTAGGGGTGCTTTTTCACACAACAACATTAGTCTGGGAAGCTCAGCACTGTGGAAGGATGGTACCAGAAGCTAATATATAGGTTTGAAAAGCAGTCAGATAAATGTCTTTCATGAAAGACAACACATCTGTCTCTGGAAATCAAAAGTCACACATTGCAGGACAGGAAAATGGGATGGCAGGAACAACAGCACCTGCTAACCCCACTGGTTTCGAGCCACTTGCTGCCTGGGCCTCTGACCAGACAACCATTCTTACACGAGACTGTTACCAGTGTCAGAGGGGCAGAACTTACCCCCACAGATTCTGCCATGAAACACGAAACAGATATACAACAGATATGCTTCTTAACACGAACTTATCAACCCAAAACTTTACTTTGCTTCTCTCCTTACAGTATGTGAAATTAACAGCAGCAGTTGTTTTAAAAAAAGTATAAACCTGTCATCACAACTCGGCAGAGGACTTCAGCATCTTTTGGCCTTTAGTTCCCATATAAATTCTACCTGGTGAAAAGCAAATTATCAGATGTGTACTTCACTCTGCTTCTCTGATTCAACATCTGCAAGAAGGATCTCTCGGTATTAGAAGCACTCAGATTTTCACCACAGCACCAAGCCATGAGATAAGATTACACAGTTAGAACTTTCCTTCTTTCTTTGCAACTATCAAAAACCTTTTAAATAAAATGACCCGTTCTGTAAATAACTAATGCAAGGAAGCCTTGTTTCCTAAGAATTTTAGATTTCTCTAGATTTTCTTTTCTCTACAGCAACACAAACTAGTACTCAAAACCTTGCATCCCTGTGCAATATCTCCCCTCTCCCCAAGTTCTTTGGCCATATGCACAATTTCCACTAAACTTAGAAAAAATTAAAAAAAAAAAAAAAAAAAAAAAAAAAAGAGCAGCTATTAGGATAAAGCACTAAGACCTGAATAGAAGTGTCAGGATGCAAAACCATAAACTTGTCACAAGATGGGACTTGATCAGATTATGAAAATAGCTCCTGGCAAGAGCAGCGGGTAGGATACAAATAGCAAAGTTCCTCCAAATCGTTACTCTAAATGGCACTACAGGAAGTTCTTTCATGGAGCACTTACAGAAGTTCACCCAGGGAATGGCAGCCACTCCACTGTAACTGCTTTATTCAGGGGGTTTATTGGTGGGTAGCTGTTCTGGGTTTTGAAGCCCTCTCTGCGGCAGCCACTTTTGCCCTCCCGGGGTACCCGCACCCCGCGATGTGGGACCCGCCTGCCCATGAGAATACTGGTGTCAGCCAGCCTGGTGTGCATGAAAAACAACACTTCCTAAAGATCTGGAGAGAGAGGGAAGAGAAGGCCCCCGCCTTTTCATCCTGTATCGCTTCCCTGGTCCAATCCACTGCACTAACAAGTGTTCCAGCGCATCCGAACACAAAGCTGGAGGAGCAGAAGCTGCTTGGCCATGGGCTCAGCTGAAACTTTTCCAGTACACTAAGTCCAGAATTCATTTACATTACCTACCTATCAGAGAACCCAGCAAAAACCATAATTCTTCTTCAGAAAAAAAAAAAAAAAAAAAAAAAATCACAGTATCCTGTGCAATTTTCACTTCTTTGAGCATGGGACACAAAGCATCCTTTTAAAAATCATTGCTTATAGAAGCAGACAGGCATAAAACAAGAAAAGAAAAGCTTCCTGCAATAAGAGAATTCTGCAGAGGGGAAAAAAAAAACACTAAAAAGATCTTATCTTAGTTTTTTTTTTTTTTTAATGCAACAGTTCCAAAGTTTGTTAGAGATGAGTGAACTTTCCAATACCAAATTTTTGGTTCTTCACCTAATGATTCCTGTCACTGCTCAATTGCCATTTTCTGAAGCCATACTTGCCATTAATCACAAAAAGGACTTCTGCATCTGCATCAAGGCTGTATCATAAAAGCAGCAAATCACTAGACAGCAGCAGAGTCCTTTAGCCTTTCATCCCTCAATCCTTTGAAGCAGGAAGTGCAGTTTGCACAGGAGAGTACATCATAAACTAGGGCTAAGTGCTCTTCACGAGTTATTTTTAATTCTTAAAAATGAAAGTTTTCTTGATGTTAGTTACTAAAAGCATCCAAAGGTCAGGAAACACCAGCCTAAAGATGGTCCCTTCGTAGAACTGCGTGGTCTCTATTCATAGAAGCACAAACTATTTCTCAAACAGGAGTATACACTGCAATTTTAAAACTAACTTTGTAGAAAATAAAATACGCAGCAGGCGGAAGCAATATATTATACAGCACTGAAGCTTTCATTTTTTTTGCAATACAAATAAGCCCTATTTTTCAATGGGCAAACTTATCTTTCAGAAGTTTAGAAATACTCAAACTTAATGTAAACATGAAGAAAATTGAGAAAACTCAGAATTAGCACACTTTTTTCCACTGGAACTCAATTTGTAGTGTCTACATGCTATTCACTCAGGCTTCTGCTTCTAATGAAGTGCTGAACCCAAACACAATAGCTCCAAACTCAGATATATAGAAATTAATGTTATAACAAAGCATGTTTAAAAATAATAAAAGCCTTTCCAACATTCAAATAAGGCACTTCTAAGCAGAGTTTATGGGCAACAGTGCTAAGCAAAAAAAAGCAGCATTACTAATTTCCTAGCAGTATAATGGAGAACCGCCTATGCTCCATTTGGAACCTGATAAAATTGTGTGGGGCAAGTCTCAAAAGGCAGAAAAGTCTTAGCAACTAAATTCACAGTAATTAGATTTCTAATTATACCTGGAGCATTAGCAATTGCTATGGTTAAAACTGCCTGAACCGTTCCATCATTCCCCTCTTTTCAAAAGCTCAGTTATACTTCCTTTGAGTAGAAATTCTAGAAGCTTAGTCTGTGCCTGAACATAATTTCTTTTAAAGAGAAGAAAATAAGAGTTCTGAGTTTGAGTATGAGGAGCAATATTAAACTTTTCCATTATTAAAAAAAAAACCCAAACAAACTTTAAAGAGAAAAAGGCAGTTGCAGTATTAATGCAGCTAGAAACCATGCTGTACAGCAGGCTTTGACATGGTGAATCTGAAGGCTGAAAGCCCCCAGACAAGCACACAACTATGCAGGTTGCATACTTAGTTATTAAAGCACTTCCACAGATCTATGCTAAGCAACTTCTAACAGCAACGTAGAGCAGCCACATCATACCCTAATTACAGACCTACAGCCACCAGCACTTCCTGGGCAGACCATCACCAGTTGTGTTATCAATACAGTACTGCTGTGTTTTCACAAGTATCAGCAGATTATCTCTGTCCCAAGCACACAACTTCAGCATGTTACTGCTCTCCTGAACTACAGAGATATAGAATGTCTAATTACAGGAGAGGGAGCCTCATTTGCTCAACTGGACATTAGCTCAAGGACCCTGAGACCTTTATTCTATTCATAGCTCTGCCCTTGAGCTATGACATAGAATAATTTCATTTCCCTGTGCCTCAGCTTCCTCTGCCTCCCTAAGTCAAGTCTAAGTTATCACCCTTTGTCCTCAGAAATGTGTGTCAGTACAATTTTTTACCCAGGTCTCTAGAAACAACACTTACAAAGTCTTAAAAGCTATTCTGAGATTGATTTCTGACAAAGAGAAAAAGATGCAATTGCATCTATAAATTATTAACTTTGTCTACATTTATTTAGAGCAAACCTTCACATACAGGAAGACATCAGCTACTTACCTGTTGGGAAAACTCAACTTTTATTGATTTCTGTGTCTTATCATGTTCTTCTGAAGCGTACACGCATCTGTGCATAGTGTTTTGAATACAGATACTCTTGAGAACAAACCCACTCAGGCTAGCTAGAAAAGATACAGGTTAAAACTTTTCTGTAGTTACACTGAGTTAACTCTTTTTGTCCCAGGAGCTATTAAGAGATGCACATACAGCACTGTGACAGCTCAAATGAACCTCACGTTAATCAGTGTCCCTAATACTGACATCCACAGGAAAACAGCTGCAAAAAACTGCATATCTGAAAGAGAACTGAAGACAAGCAACATATATGTTTATAAGCTTTAAAAAAAAGAAAAAGAAAAAAGGAAATAGTTGATTTAAACACATTCTGATATTTCTGTTTTGGAACAGAGCAAGAAATGCTAAATCCCAACTCTCGAGATAGATACATCTTGGATTGTCAAGGCATTTGGTTATTCAGAATACCAAGAACTGATTAAGAAACATCCTGCAGTTTCTGTACCTGACTAGGATTTGGGCACTATCCTCATGTGCTATTACTCCCTCAAGAGAGCAATGAGATAATAAAGGGCAATATAATCATGTGGTGCCATGAAGGAGTAACCATGTGAAATCGGCTACCTCGGGTTCAAACACCTATTCAGGATGTGCACGCAGAACAAATTACTTTTTCCTTGATGCCTGGATGCACAATTACATTCCTTCTGAAGTCTAAAAGAGAAACATAACTCATATGGAGCTATACCTCGTGACCCAAGCGTACTTGTCCTTGCAAGTCATACCCAGGATTGGCTGTTTTATTGCCTTAACCTGACACTGATGTAAACACAGACAGCACTGAGAAAAAAATGAGACATTATAGTGACAAGAGCACCAAAAAAGTTGGCAGAAGATAATAATCCAGGAAAAATCTGCTCTGCTAAACATTCCAAGCGTGACAGACGGGGTCGGAATCAGTACTAAGGCCACAGTCAGAAGATCACAGCAGCAACAGCTGTCCAGCTCAAGACAAACCACACATTACCTCCTTCGTGGAAGACGTTTTTGCCCCAACAACATCAGCAGAACTGATGCGAGCAGAGATGAGATGGGCACAGAGGGTGCCCCAAGGCAGCCCGCCCGTATTAAAGCTGATGGAGAAAGGCCGTGTGACGGGCTGGAGGTTCCATCAGGGCCCAGCAGCCGCTGCCGCACCAGCTGCGGGTCGGAGACACACACTGCACACCAAAGGGATGTGCAGGGGCAGGATGAAGGAAAGGCAGAGAACCACTTCGCAGCGCGGCTGGATGAGACAGGCCTCACCAGGGGGTATTGTTTCCAGCTGAACTCACTGCCAGGGGCTCAGGCAGCTGCGATGAGCAAGTCCTTTCACCTCTGAAAGCACTCAGCTGCAGAGCGACTGCTAAGAGAGGTAAAGTGCTTTCACTGCATTGTACCTTCCAGAACACGGAAAGATGCTGACTTTGACCTCTGAAAAAACAGTATATTAGATGACACAGCTTTGGCTGGATGCAAGACAGAGAGCTGCCCCTTATGAACACTACCCCAAAGTCACAGTTACATACCCTCCCTAAACTTGGGGGGTTTGGGACAAGGAGAAAATGGATGAGAGTTGAGCAAGTGAAACATTTGAGTCAGGTTAAGGTCAACTGAGTGAAACAAGTAAGACCACACTCTGAAACTGGGCAAGTTGCCCAATTGCAACCATCACCAACACAGAGAGAGAGGGAAATACAAAGGCTTGAACAGGGACTCAAACAGCAACAAGACTGTTGTCAAGAGAAGGAAGGGCACCATACAACTTTAGGACACAAAACTAAGGTCCAGCTGCGTAGAGAGGGATGGAGAAGTAACCTTGCACCTTTTCTATCTTGCTAAAAAGCCAACATTGACTCAGAATTAAAACAAACCCAGGGCTGAAAAAGCTAAAATGAAGCTAGAATAACAACGAGTACAAGTACAGCATCACAGCCGCTCCATGAGCCAGAAAGTGCTGAGGGTACCTGCTCTTCATGCCCTTCACTAAACCTGCCCCTATAGGCTCCTAAAGCCCCAAGAGTGTTCAGGGAGTCTTCCTCCTCTGGAGAAATCCCCAGGACAAGGCAACATTACTCTTGCTCCCTCAGCGGCCCTGTCATACATCACTTCCAGTTGCCCCAGAGAATTTTGTCCTGCACTGTTCCAGACTGGAACAGCACCAGAAATTCCTGGAGAGACAGCAGGGTCCCTAGAAGAGGGAGGCTGTGCACCAGCCGTGGGTATTTCACCAAATACACACTAACAGGTCTGAAAAAGATGAAGCGCTTTCATTCCCCCATTTCTCTGGCCTACTTTGCGAAACACAGTCCTCTGAAAAAAAAAAAAAAAAAAAGAGGCACTTCATGGTTTGGTTTTGTTTTGGTTTTAACTGTTTCATAGACCTTAAAAGTTCTGATTCATATTTGCCGAGTCTCTGCTGTCCCGGTGGAAACAACAGGCAGGTCTGTGCAGTTGCATCAAACAGAGCAAGAGGAATTGGGAACACACACATCTGTCCCCAGCCAAGAGAAAAGCAGCTGGCTCAATTACAGCTGTGGAAGATACTACCACTGCTCACAGTCCTGAGTCGCTGAGTTTAAGTTTAGCCATGCTCCTTATTCTGGTAGGTTAAGAAGGAGCACAAACTTGATCATCTGGAAAAATTTCCGGACACTGACTACAGTTTTCTGTGTTCTGCACAGATAAGAGAATCATCCCCCATAGTTAGCACATTAAAGTTTTCCTTTTCAAGCTGAAGACATGTGGAACATTTCAGCTCAAGAGGAGAATTCTTAGAAAACCTGGAAAAGTTAAGCTGTTTTGCCAGACAACTGTGGTTTCAATGCCTATTTTTACGTCTTTGTTTCTAATATTCACTGCTGCCTCAGTAACATCACCTCCTATTTTTAGCATTTCAGAAAGCATCACTGTGATCCTCAAATCCCTAAAGCGTCTGAAAAGTAGCAAAGAGATTTCTTAAAATCTGTAGCTGCATCCACGTTATGAGAAATTTCTAAACACATGTTCTCAGTTTTGGTGCAGTAAGCACAGCATTAACACAGACTGACGAAGGCCGAGTACATGAAACGAACCTTGAAGTTACTAACTACTCGAACAATAATCCATCTCAATGCTGTTCCCAGTCTCTTCCTGCAAAGCAAAAAAATAAAATCAATTGTTTCAGGAAATTTACACTTTTGTATAATACTGTCCAAAACGACGGGTTTTTTTTTGTTTTGTTTTGTTTTTTTTTTTTTCCCCCCCCCCCCCAAAAAGCTAATGCCTACTAGGTTAAAATCTCAGGCTTTTCAGCCTGGGGAACAGCAGCAACAGCACTAAAGTCTACCTTAATGAACACCCCCAACCCTCTCAAGGACAAGGCCATAGATAAATACAGAGCAACTGAGATGGTTACCATCACCAGTGGCTTGTCACTCCCCACAACAGGGGCAAGAGTGCCTTGTAATTCTACAGTAACAAAAAAGAAAATAATGCTCCCTCATCCACCTCAGAGTAAATTCAGCCAGCTTAGCTCACACTACTTTCATCAGAGATTTATGCTCCCAATGCCAAGTTGAGCTGGCCTACAGATGGCATTTTTTATAGAAGCACTCTTGCATTTCCTTCTTCTGGCAAAAGCAAGTAGGACAGTAGCTCCCAGAGACGAGGATTTGAACACAAACCTCATACATGCCTCCCTTCACAAAGGGGACAAATTTGTCTGTGGCCTAGTTACTCACACAAAGACTGAGCATCTTTTCATTAAGCAACAGAATGGAAAGACATCAGATGTCAGTGTACACAAGATCCAGTCCCTTAACACAGAACAAGTGACACTCCTAGTAACTCAAGCTACTATGGTTGTATCCACACCACATACCACCACATATACCGTGAGGCTTTAGCCACATGAGAGAGCATGGACATTCCAAATCCCTGTAAAAAGATCCACTTCTTCAGTACATTTTTTGTCCCTAATACAAGAATTGACAAAAATTACCATTTCACTTTGAAAGAGAGTAATCGGTATTTATACTAAAGATGAAGTTTGATTGCTTTTGATTAATCTAGCCTTTTTTTGCCGCAAGACTGGTTTCCATAGAAATGCAAGCAGACTAAAAACCTGTAACTAGAAGTGAGTCAGTTTTGCATGTTTATGTCGCCTCAGTTCCCATAGAAACAGACATTTAAAAAAAAAAAAAATTCAAAAGGATAAGGGTCCTGAAATACCTTCAGAAAAATATCTTCCCGAAGCTTTATTTCTTTGGCTGCCTTTCCAGAATTAAGAGTTTAAAATAACATACAGCAACAGATGACAGAGTAGTGACTTGATTTGTTTTTGGAGACACCCAACAGAACATAGACGGCGATGTTTCAAACAACATATGCAAAACGACAAGCTCAAAATCTATAGCTACAAATTGTATTACCTTAGCTTTTGGCAAAAGTATCCAAGTATATATGTCTGTAAATTAATTCAGTGCTTATGTAGATAGAAATACAATAGAGAATAAGAAAATAGTGTCACGCTGCCCTTGTCCCAAGTATATTTCAATAATTTGAGGGGGGCAGGGAGAGTAACAAACAAAGTTGCCTTGGGGCAATGAGTCAAATATTTCCATAGCCAGGACTTTTTTTTTTAAATGGAATTATTCCTTCCTTACAACACCTTAATTTTTAAGTTGCAAAATAATCTATACACATACCAGGTTAAGTACCAAACATCAGTTATTAAATTTTAACATGACTATATTCTGCTCTTCAGTTACGAGTAAAAATGCATTCCTCCAAGTTGATAAAGGAAATCTAAGAAGCACTGTCAGCAAGACTCCATCTCCCATCTACTTTTCAAAGACAATGGACCACCTTCCCATGTGCTGTCTTTTTCACATACCATCTCCCTTCCTCCTCACAGCCAAATGCATCAGGAAGATGGAAGGGATAGGACAGGGAGTTGTAAGGAAAAGAGTCTGCAGTACACGTCTCAGACCTTCAAAACCTGCTCCTATCACTACTATTGCTATGTAGGAATTTCCTGACAACTGTGTCCAGACACACAGTAAACAGTGCTTCTGCATGGTCCTTCTAGAATGTACAGGACAACTGAACATGATACCAAACTTCTTATTTCCTTGTTTGTCTCCCATATCACATTATCAGTTCTATGTGCTTGGTACACCTCCACGTAACTCAGCACTCAGAGCGCTGCAGCAGCTGTCATTGTTGCCTGTTTGGGAAGAACGTGCAAGGGTGGTGTACTTCCCTTACCACTACTGTCAAAGACTGAAGCTGCATTACAGAAATTAGGAAAGAAGAAAGAAAACTTACCTCCATCCTAACACTGCTCGTATACCCCCTACGATCACCAGAACTCAAAGGCCCTCCTGCTCACGTTTTTCCACTTTGCTGCTGCTCTGAGAACTGACAATATATTGCCACCAAGATGAAACAAGGCTTGAGGAGGAGTAGCCAACCAAGACACTTGTGAAAAGGATGAGAGATGGGCAGCACTCACTGGCTTGAAGTTAAACCTAATTCAACCTTAATTAGTTCACATTAGCCGAATTTAATCTATTCTTGTCACAGGAAAGTTATGCCCTAGAGACTGAATTCTTTCCTAGTCTCCTTTTTATTTTGGCAAGGTGTAGTCACACAGTAAGGAGAACAATCCCTCAGAACTCTTTAAGGCATCACTCAAGGAGGAGAGATTTGAAGTTAAACGGAGATGTAAAGAGAAACATTGATGTGAATCTTTCAGTCTATTCAGTTTAGCCTCCTTTCTTGGAGGTGTCAGACGTGCAAATAAATTACTTTAATAATTTACTTCAGATATATATATGTGTGTATATATATATATATAAACACATCGAAGTCTCACGGTGACTAGATTCCTTACAGAGTTACCATTCAAATTCATCCACAACAACATACAAAGGCACTAAGTGAACAAACCACACCAGCAGAAAGAAAAGGGATCATGTCTTTTTCACCATACTCTACGGTAAGCGTGTTTGTGTCCGGTATTAAAGACAGGTGTGGTGTTTTCTAGAACCAGTCTCTGAAGAGATTGCAAGGGTGCTGGATGTCAGGACCAGGTTAGTTTCATGCCTCCTCTAGCACAGAGAACAGAACAGAGACAAGGTGAATGTGACAGCTGAAGCTCAGGAGGCACTATTACACAGAGTACACACACCGATCACAAGAAAATATGAAATAATTTAATAAGTAGAAAACTTACACATGAAATCAATAATCTTAGATTATTAAGCACCCCAAAATTAACACACCTAACTTAGTTCTGCCTTTGGGGACGTCAGCGCGACTGTACCGATCTTTGGGAAGTTTACAAGGTCACACACTGAATTGTGGTTCAGGAAATAAAGCCACAAAGAGCTCTCAAGCACTACCTGTCTGTGTGCTGAACTAAGCAAGGCCCCCCTTCAGAGCATGGAAAGTGTGATTGCACCATTCTGCACTGGCTCGTATTACACATGCTGAAGGAAGCCTAATCATGGTTAAATAAGCAACTCCAACTCTGTCATTTTTTAACTTTCTAACACTTATTTATAGAAGCTTAAAATTAACTCTTCATGTCAAGTTTCCCCATATGGGCTTTTAAAATTGTATTTAAAATCTGCATTAAGTTCCTCATGTGTAAATTTACACGATAAACAAAACTTTTCCGTGCATACTTTTTACATACACAAAAAGAGAAAACTGGTACCACCTGAACTACTTTCTAAAGTAATCACATAAAACTTTGCCCTCTTACACTAGAGTGGTGTTTACATTAATAATCCAAGGAGCCTCCTCTGATACTGTGTCTTAAATATGTAAAAGTGTCTAGTAGAAAAGGAACAATGGTGAAGCCTGTTTCAATTGTGACAACTGATAAAGACAAATAAGCTAAATCTTCAAATGAACATTGCTGCTTTGTACACATTGAAGAAGCTTAATGCAAGCACTGCCACTTCCAAGAATAAACTTTACACAAGAGTAATAAAAAGAAGACACATGTAACAAAAAGTCTGTGACATCACCTCACAGTGCTCCTATCAGCAATCCTAAGTCCCCAAAAGCAGCCAGTACACTCAACAGAAACTACTCTAAATAGACTGCAACTTAAAGTCATCGTTCCAGGTAAATGTGTTCCATTTATAGAAATCCACAGTGTTTGCATACAGATTTGCAACACTGCAACACAATGCAGTTATCACAAAACTCCCCAAGGACTGACAGGACGTAAGATAACAAATGGCACAAGATAACAAATGGCACACAAAGCTAAAGGCACAAAACACAGAGGCAAAAACCTGAAGAAGTTTAGAACCTTGGTGTATGGAACATCACAAAAAGCTTCTCCTCCACCTTTAACAAAAGTTTGCGTACTAGTCGTGCCCTAAAGGATTTTTTTTGCAGACTTTGGGCAGTCCCAGTACAATTTCTGGTGGTATGAAGGAAGTAAAGGATGGCAGATGGTATAATTTCATAACAGATCATCATGTGGTTGCAGATACGACAAAACTGTTCTTTTGACTACAATCCATACTTATTTTCACGCAGGAAGGATTTTCTAGATCTCGTCAAAAGTGCTAGTTTTCAGAAGGTCACAATCAAGATTTTTGGCTTTGTCTTTGAAGCACAAACCTGAAGAAACAATCCCTGCTCAGAAAGACACTACACATCTCCATGTACAAATTCAGTCTTACGATACCTGTTCTAGTATAAGACACCTTAGCGGTTCTCTGCAGCAGTGCAAATGTCAGATCCAAGTCATTGTCTGTCATCACGCAAAACTTCTCAGAACATGGAAGCACTGCAGCAGAAACCTACAGCAGCACGCACAGAAACATCGTACAGCAAAGACGGAATCTGACCGACAGCTTTTTGTTGGACAGAGAAACAATCCTTCCGGGTCAGTGTTTCTCAGCCACTGACCCCCCGGGGGGCAATGGTCAGCTGTAGGACATCTAAAAAACCCCTCGGAAGAGCTGCAAAGAAGGGTGGCTTGGGTTCTGGGCAGGGGGGGAAGAGGAGGGAATTGTTTCCTTGTTTTGGTATTTTCAATAAACAATTCTCACGTGCAAGCAAGAAAGCAATCAACAGCAGCAAAAATTAGAGCAGTAACTGAGTAATTAAATCTCAGCCTTATTTATGGCTCAATGCAACTAAACCTCCTATGGCTTTACTGCACAGTAACATCCTCAGATTGCATTCAGTCAGGTCAGATGTGTCTTTGGCCTTAAAAAGGTTGACACATGCTTTTAGGTGAAGACAGCTGGCAGAGAATAACGTGGAAGATAAAGGGAAGATGAGGATTTCTGAAGGACAAAGTAACAATGAGATAAGCAGTATATTTGATTACAGAAAGAAATCAACACCCACCAAAGAAAAAACCCATGTCTTAGATAATTTAGAACGTACAGAAAGTTTCAGAGAACAAAAGCTTCAGCACACAGACTGCGTGACAATTAGGAATTGTAAACAAAGACAGAATATTCTAAGAACTGAAGTCTCTAATATTAGATTCATAGAGCATGAACCTGCTTTTGTTCCCAGTAATAAAAGTAAAGCCATAAAAAGCATTAGGTAATCACAAATTCAACCCCTTAAGCTTTTGCGCCAGCATTTGGTTGTGCTTAATCACATCCCTCTAATACTACTAAATCAGAACTATTTTACAGACATTTTAGGAACCCAGAAACAGTCACACGGTGCTCATACTTACTTGAATCCTCCCATCTGAGAAGGTGCAGCTTCCAAGCAGAATAGTACAGAAATCCCAGTACCAGAAAGAGGCAGAGGGCTAGCAGCAGGTTACGCATGAACACCAACAGTCCCATCTTCACATTAAATCTGCTCTTCTACATGACCTGAGGAAGAAAAACGGGTTGAGGTCGGAGCCACCTCCTTCGACAGTCGTCAAAACACGCAACCCCATCTCCATGATAACGCAAAGATCCAAAGCCACGCTCTGCACAAGGTAAAACACAGTCACCCAAAACACATCAGTGGCGCAAGAACTACCACCTAAAGCGTCTGCCTTTTTCGTTACCGCAGGGTCAGCGGCACTCCGGGGGCAGGAGGGCTCTGCCCGCTGTGAGCGGCACCAGCGGCGCTCCCCGTCTGCGCTCACACCACAGCCCGCTCCAGACAACCCGCCCCAGAGCCGCCCCGGCCGGCAAGGCCTGGCGAGCACCGCATTCCTACGGAGCGCGGGCAAGCCCGGACGCGCCCAACGCAAACCCCCAGTGCCCGAGGGCTCCCGGGGGGTCCCGCGGACAGCGGGGATGCGCTGCCCTGACGGGCGGGACGGCGCCAGGGGAGCGGAGCCCGCCCGGCCGGAGCAGGACGGCAGCTCGCCGCCGGCTCACAGCTGCCAACGGCCGGCCGGAATCCGAATTCCCAGGGCCAGGGCCGCGGTCGGGCCGGCGGCAGCCCCGCAGGCCACGTACCTCACGGGCCGGGCACCCCGCCGCCCGCCCCTGCCTAGCCGGGCCCCGCTCCGCTCCCCTTTCCCGCCCGGCGCCCCGCCGGACCCCGCTCGTCGAAACGGCGGCGGCCACCGGGGTGGGGCCGGGCCGGCGCCGCTCGACCCCTCCCCACCCCTTCTCACCCGGCCGCCGCCGGCCCTGAGCGCTCGGCCGCCGGCTGCGGCCCCCGAGCGCGGGGC
>JANVCC010000074.1:11560017-11603475 GCA_025345505.1 Todiramphus chloris collaris
AGCGGGACCGGCCGCCGCGGCTGAGTGAGGGGCACCGCGGCCGCCAATAGGGCGCCGGGGCGGGTCGCCGACCGCCCACCCTCCCGCATAGCGGCCGCCGCCGGCCAATGGGACGGCGCGGGGGGCCGCGCCCGCAGCCTATCGCGGGAGGCGCCCGCAGCCAATGGCGGGCGGGGGGCAGGCGGGGGGTCGCCGCCGGAGGGGCGCAGCGGAGGGGCTGCCCTGCGCATGCGCCCAGCACCCTCCCTGCCCGCCCAGCACCCCCGCTGCCCGCCCAGCACCCCCGCTGCCCGCCCGCCGAAACCGCTGCACGGCGCAGCTGCTGCCGGCGCTGCCTGGCACTGCGGTGCGCCGCTCCGAACAGAGCCCTGCGCCGCTCCAGACAGAGCCCTGCGATACACTGAGCTGCTCCGAGCACTGCCCTGCACCGCCCGGCGCTGCGATGTCCTACTCGCTACACTGCCCTGCTCAGCACTGCACCTCCCTCCAATGAAACATCTCCAAATCTTGCTGCCATTGCAGCCGCGACCCTGTACCACGCCTCCCCCATGCCCAGCTGCTGCACCCCAGCAGCGATGCGGCACTGCTTGGCTTCTCGCTGCATTGCAGCTCTCTGCATCTCCCTTCAGTTGCTGCGCTGCCCGACCTCAGCACTGCTCTGCTCAGCTCACAGACGCTACACAGAGCAGCCCAACCCTGCCTTGCTTCCAGTCACTCCACTACACTGCTGTAGCCATGCCACAGTGGAACTCAGTCACCACCATGTGTCACTGCCTTCGCACTGTCCTCCGACTCTGCCGACCTTCACAGCACTCCGTACCCAATAAGGTCCTCCCCAGTCACTGCTTGGTGCTGTGCTGCCTCCCTGGGCTTCCCAGTGTTGCACAGCCTCCGCCACTGGACCGCACTGGGCTGCCGGGACCCCACCAGGTGCCCTCCCACAGTACAGCACAGCTGACACCACACAGCTGGTGCCATACAGCCACTTCCAAGCTGTTCCCACTACAGTGGCAGCTTGCACTGTACCCTTTCCACAGCATTGCTCTTTCCGCTGTCTCTGCAGCCTTGCTGGGTGTCCCTAATGCTTGTTAGGCACAGGGCAAGTGAGAAACACAAGTATAAGGCAGCACAGGGAGGGAATGATAAGGGGAGAAATTATTACACAAGTGGTGGAAAAGTCACCTGAAAGGAAACAGACCATGAGGAGCAAACCTGCATCTTCAAGACAGCAGCCCAATGATTTCCTGTTTCACCCTTCGTGAGTCACTGATAAAACAAAGAAACTAATGCGAGTTTAAGGGAAATTAAATAGGATCATGTCCAGCATAGTGGCAGCCCCCACTGCAGGTGAGCCCAGGTGCTGATGCCAACCGGCAGCCATCGCCTTGGTCAGCACAGAACTGGCTGAGCACTGCCCAAGCCAGTTCCTCGGCAGAGCCCACACAGGTGAGGGCTCACACAGCCCCACTTTCACATCCAGAAACCCTACTTCGTGTTCAGCACAAGTGAAGTCAGCAAGAGCTGGCTGCAAGTGTCGCACCCACACAGCTGGGCTGGCAGAGCTGCCATGCTCCTCCGTGGAGACGCAAGGAAGACACATGCTGCTCTGACAGCTCATTAGTTTTTTTGAATGCCAACAACAGCTTCTAATAGAGCACAGGAGATTAACAGACTTATACCAACACCCAGGTATCTCTGGCACCAATATCCCTCCCAAGGAGGTATGTGGAGAGGGACCACATCTACACATCCCCATCCATCTGCAGGTGTGTCCCCCCTGCCCTGCCACTGCTCCCACTGACCCCCAGCTCTCTGAAGATGACCCACTCAGGACGCTGGTCATTCTCTACCTAGCCAAGGCAGCTCCCTTCCTCTCCACCAGCCCCAGCTCAGCCATCAAGCTCATTTCCTCAATAACTGCACCAACTCCTGCTCTGTGTCGCGTCTGGATGTAGCCTGGTTTTACTTTAAAAACATTTGCTTTATACCAGCTCCTCTCTTTGCCTTGTCATTCCTCCAACCATGTAAGCCAGGTCTCTTCTCCCAGCCTTGACTCCCTGTGCCCTGGTGACATGGAGCTGCCTGCAACACCTGCCACTGCTGCACCACACCTGCTCCAACCATCCTCAAACCTCACCTAAACCACCCTGATTCTACTGCTTGCTCGCTCAGAGTTTAAACCCCGTGGTCTGCAGGCACAGCGGGTGATCTGATTTTGATGATGAGATAAGCGGGGACCTACAGCACGAAGTCAGATAGCGACAAGGCTGGGGCTTGCTTCTGAACCCGTATTTGTCACTCAGGAAATTCTACCCGCTGTTATCAGGTGTCAGTGCACTGGAAAGAGCCCAGGATGAAGTCACACTTCTTGCCAGCCTGGAAAAAACTCAGGAGGCAAGTGCTGTGAATCCATGGAAATCAGGTACCAGCTCCCAGCAGCTGTCCAACAGCCGTGAGATGAATTAATGCAATGATTAGTGGAGTGATTTGGTTTGAGTAGCAATAGTTTAGTCTGAACATGTTCCTACTTAGCTTACACATTTCATTCGCAGGCAGATGTCAAGCTGAATATTGCTAGGAGATCAACAGCAAAGGAATAATTAAGTCTGATTAAATCCTATCATATTGCTGTGCCACTTTCCAGAATGCCCCGGAGCTTTTAAAAGCCACGCTGACCAAATGAAAGGACAAGAGCTGCAGCCCATTCTGCTCAACAAAACCCACTTGTGGCCAACCCGCTGAGCCCATGGCTGCCTACACGCACACAGAGCATTTCCTGCTGCAATGCCAGCCATAGGCTGGGGAAGAAAAGTCTCTGGCAGAGGACATGGTAATGCAGGACAGGTTGGACCAGTCTCTGTCCTAAGCAGGCAGTGAGGGGTCCTATGGCCCATGTCCCTGTGTCAAGCCTCTGTGGGGCTTGGGGCACGCACATTGGACTAGACATAACCCCGTGCCCTCAGCACACACAGCACGCCCGGGGCAAAGCTGTGCAGGTGTCCAGGAGCTGGTTCAGCTTCTCACGTCCTCACCAGTGCTTGGGCATGTTTGGGTGACTGTCAGCAAAGCTTCCACCTTCCCTTCTTCTGGAAGAAGCCCAGCTGGGGTTCTGCAAACACACCTCATGTGTGGTGCTGAGCACAACAGGGCGTTCCTGGTTAAATAATGCCTGATTGCTTTTGTCTTTCATGGTGGCTGAGCTGCATGTTATACAGGGTGACATGTAAAGGTAAACAACAGCTACAGGCTCTTTTCCCATCAGGAAATAAAATGATGCTGTAACTATCTGCATTGGCTGCCAAACGCAGACAGAGGTCAGCCTCTGGGCTCCCTCAGTGGTGAGACTGCTAATCTCATTTTGACTCTCTGCCCTATAAAAATTCTCATTCTAATACTCATACTGTAATCCATGCACCAAAATTACATGTCATCAAATCAGACCTGATACTAATTAATGTAGTACTTTATTATTAATTAAATACCACTAAATACCACAACAAAGATCTCTTTCCAGTAATGGCTAGATAGAGATTATCTCTGCTGATGCACAGACTTGAGAAATGCAATCTGGGCTGTGACACACTTGTATTTTGGCTTTATCTCTTCTGCCAAACTTGTTCCATCTCACACACTCATTACATATTATTCTTAAACACAGGCTCTGAGCTGTAAGCGGGATCAGTCTGTGTATGGCACTTGACATTTCTGGTGCTCTGGCTACTCTAAGAACAGCATTGTCAGCAGGCCCAGACAAAATGGTCTAAAACAAGCTGCACTGGGCTGAAAAATTCTGCCCCCCTCCAGAGGTTTTCAACAGCAAAGAGCCACACTTACCACTATAGGCACAGGAGAACACCTGGAACCTGCCTGAATGGTTCCCTGAGCACTCTGCCCAACCGGACCAGGTTTCTCAGGGTCTTCCTCAGATGAAACGCTCCAATAGCCCTGCCTGACACGTGGCTGTGTGAGTGCAAGCAGCCAGCCAGCACACCACCCAGGGCTTCATCTCCTTGCATTCTTCCAATACTCTATGTTTGGTTCATGTATATTTTCCAAGAAAGGAGGTAGGCTTGATTTGAAGACAAGTGTTGGAGGATGTTTGTTTCAGGCGTCCCTCACCCTCACGTTCAGAAGAGAATCCCACTTCCCTGTGTCTGGCTTCAGCTTGCAGACATGTCATTTTGTTCTGTCTTCTGCTCAGTTAAGGAGCCTTTTGTAGCCTGGCATTTTCTCTTTGTGACACTAGACATATGCTGCAAGCAAATCCCCTAACATCCATCTTTCTGATAAGCTAAATAGAGTTGCTTAATTCTTTTACTGACAGGCTTTTCCCCCTGCCCTCAAGCCATTTTTTGCATTTCTATTCTACACAGCTTCTCTGATTTTCCTGAATCCTTTTCAAGACGTAGAATCCCACAATGAGCCTTCTTAATGCTTTGACACAGGGATTAAATCTGCCTTTTGCTATCCTCTGTCTCGAAGGGTTGCCTTGGCCCTTTCTACCACAGCATCTGACTAAGAATTCAGGCAGAACTGTCCCAGATGTTTTCCAGACCTGCTGCTGGTGGGTTAAGGTCACTTGGGGTGGCTGGTACATGTCTCAGCTGCAAATCCAGGACCCTGATACGTGGGGTTGGGTGGTGGGGGTGACCTCCCCTCCCACACACCTCCCTTGCCTTCTCCCTGCCCTGAGATCACAGATGTCATGGCTTCCTCTCCAGCAGTGTCCCAGTGCAGCCTGCAAGGTGTGCTTGCACCTGCAGAAAACATGATGCAGAAAAGCATGCCCAGGTCCTCAGGTGGAGAGTGACTGTCTGCAGGCAGAGTACCGCGGACTTTGCCTCTGGCTGGTGGCTGTTTCGCCTGGGCAGCCAGTGCCTCCTCTTCCCAGCACGCTGCCGCACGTGCACGTCACCCATCCCGGGCCAGAAGCAGAGCTCACCTCAGGGGAGAGGGGTGATGCATTTGCGGGGCTTAGAGAGCTGAGCCTGGCAGGAAGGAGCAAGGTTTGCTGAGCTCTGGTGAGCACTCCGGGAGCAGATGCCCAGGTCTGAGTAGGTTACTGTGCTGTGAAACAGAGGAAGGCACAGAATTAAGTGGTGCCTGCTGGCATCCAGTCTGGTTGGAGTGGGATGTCAGGGGAATATTTCACAACGCCTATTAACATTTTCCCCAATCTGCTCTGGGTGACAGCAGTCACTGAGGAATCTGGTGCCACTGCCTAGTTACTGGGCTGTACGCTGTGAAAACAGCCTCTCAAAAATAATAAACTGGGTGGAGTTTCCATCTTTAATTCTGCTCCTTAAAGAAACCAGCTCTAATAATCTTTGTATATTTGCCATTTGAAGGATTTTCATTCTCCCCAGTAGCTCCTTACATGAAGCCTACCTGAGACCTGGGAGTGAAGTGGGAAATCTTTCCCAGGCCACGCAGCACCATCACACATCACAGCACGCTGCCTTGTGCAGGTGCTGCAGGAACCTGGACGGAGCCCAGCTCCGGCTGTGCCCGCGCTGCCTCTCCAGAGCCAGGAGCACACAATCAGATTGCTGCCCTTGAGTTTCTGAGACAGTTGCTGAATAAACCTGAATTTCAGAGACAGAGCTGTGATTGCCATGGACCCCGATGAGCTCGTCCCAAGGCCCCCATTGCTCTATCCCTCTCATGCTGTAAAAACAGATAAAAGAAGCAGGCAGGACAGGCAGGTACCATCCAGCTGCTGCCTCATCTCTAACAGGAATGCCAGGACTGCCCCCGTCTCAGGTGGTCTCACAGAGGGAAGGGAATTTGGCACAACAGCAGCACAAGGAGAGGCTGCAGGTTCCCAAACCAGCCATGTTCATGCCACAGACCCAGGTAATTTGCAAACAACATTTTGGTGGCGTAATCGTGGGCTCTCCTAAGCACACATGTTAATTTTTAATAAGTACTCAGATGGTGGGAGGCCAGTGTAATTCAAAGAGACAAAGCAAGGGGCGAAGGAAGGGCAGAAAGACCCAGCTTGTGGCTGGGGAGTGTGATAAATGGTGTCACAATTCGTGTCGGTGGTGTGGGGAGCATGCTGGGAGAGTCACTAATGTAGATAAGCTGTGGAAAAGCACTGCACCAACAGAAGCAGGAATGAATTAAAGTTTACACATGATGGTTGGTGATTGGTCAAACATGCTCATCATTTGTCTGGCCGCAACATTTGTGGCCCAGACAGACCTTATAAGGACAAGGAGATGAGGTGGAGTTTGGGTGAAGGACGAAACCGGTGAGGAAGACTACAACCTTCATCGTGGACGACCACCAGAGAGACCACCAGGACAGGGAGTGCATGCGCTAAAGCGGGAACGCCCCTTCCAAAACACTTAATTGCAATGACCCTCCCTCTTCTTGGAATGACTATGAATATGTATTAGGATAAAAAGTATAAAAGAGGATCTGTTGCTGTGTCCTGTGTGTGTGTTGGTAGAGCGAGGACTCCCCGTGCACCCAGCACTGTTTACTTGCCTTTTATTAACCCCATATAATAAACAGAACCATTACTAGTTAATGGATGGAATCTTCATTCATAACAGGAGGTAAAGCACAGCTGAGGGCATCCTGAGTGCTGCATTACACAGCATGGCCCTGGCAGGGAAACACAGTAACTGGCTGCAGAGGAAGGTTCTTGGGAACGAATTGGACAGAGTGTATTGCAGAGTGGAGGATGTCCTGGAAAGTGGGGTGTATGTGTGTGTGTGGAAAATAAGATGAGACAGAGATCTGTTGCTACACATGACTGCTGCTATGAGCCTGCATCTCAGCACCTTGGCTCCTTGGAGGGGATTTCCAAGCGCACACACAGCAGTGCTTGTGCATCTACAGCTCTGGCAAAGCCAACTTGGATGTCTTGTCCAGCTCTTCAGACTTCAAAATGGACACAGAAATGCTGAGGAACTGCAACACCGCTGCAAAAAAGGAGCTAAGGCTCAGAAATGCGGCAAATAAGACTGCAAAATGTGAGGAGTGTGAACTACTCCACAGGGAACAAAGCACAGCTATGGGAAGTGTGTCAGCCCAGAAGAGGAAAGTGAGGGGTCTGAAGGTGAGTATTTGAAGAGGAAGAAACCCAAGCTTGAGATTAACTACATTTCTTTGCAGCACTGTTGCTAAAGGCTGCAGGGGTGGCCATCCCTGGGGACATCAGCTTGCAAATAAGTTTAGATGGTCTTGACTTTTAAGTTTTTGACGTCTGTGGCTGGAAGAAGGTTGCAACATGGTCACATTTGCTGTTTCACCCAGATCCATAGGCATCCCCGGGTTCACCGCTACTTACCAGGTGTGTGTGAGGAAGTGCCTTGTCTCCTGTCCAAAGAGCTCCAGTAGCAAAGAGGAGGCCAGGACTGATTCCGACATGCTGGAGAAGGCAGCTGGGAAGGTGTGGAGGGGCTCAACCTGAGGACAGCTGTTTTCACCTGCTCTTCCAGCTCATGCATGTATTTTTCTAAAAGCCCTGACCTGCCTCCGTGGCATGACTCTGCTTGCAAGCACAGGCAGGCTGCCTGCCTGCAGCAGTGCATATTGCCAGCCCTGTGCCCAGGGAATGTCATGTTTCCAGCCTGAAGCTTTGTTACTTAATTAATTCCACTGGAGCAAGTAAGCCCTTGTGCATCTTCAGCTGGCCCATTGTGGTGATGGAGTCACATGGCCATGGGCTCCTCTTTTCAGCCTTTTCAACTCAAATCCCATCTTATCTCTACTGATCACTCCGTGATCCAAGCCTCCAAACCTGAGCAACGCACCAGCAATGCAGCAGCCAGCTCTGTTGCTCATGCTTGTGTCTCCCACATATGCTCAAGTGAGTTGGTGCCAAAACCCACAGTGTAAGCACAGCAGCTCACATTTGTGTCACTCTGGTCTCTTCCCCACGTGTCCTGAGGAAATGGCTGCAAGCCATCATCAGTCCAAAGTGAGCTGCACTCCCACAGCAGCCGAGTTGAGCCTTGTTTGAGATTTCATGATGTCATTTGTCATGATTTCAGACACAAACGTTGGCCTTGTGCCCTTTTTTGCCAGGCTAGGGCAGAACTGGTATCAGGGGTGCAAGCACATTTGTTTGGAATAAGTCATTTTATATCACCTTTGCTGACCCCGTTTGTCGCATGACTTGTTATAAAAAGCACCAGTTTTGAAACCCAGCCTGTGCAGGTTGTACTGTGGAATGCTGGCCATGCTGCTGTGGTAAACATCTCTCACAGCATGTCTTTCCTGCAGAGCCACAGGCTGCACCCGCTGTGTGGATGAGTGCCTGTCCTTAAAACCCTCTGCAATACACCGAGGGACATCAAAACCTCCCAGGGTGCAGGGCCATGTGCCCAGAGTGAAGGTGTTCTTGGCAGCATCCCACCACCTGCTCACCCAAGACCAGGGCAAGCATGATGATTGGGAAAGAGGCCAAGGAGACAGGAGGTAGCAAGAGTGAGGGGTGAGGAAAGGCAGTGGGAGGAAAGGGAAAGCACCTGACAACTCGATGTCTGTGTGAATCCTGCCAGTCTCCAGGAAGGTGGTGGGAGGAGTCACTGGAACTGCTAGAGCAGGTACTTCACCTGCAGGCATGAGAGTGGTTGCCTGGGACGGAGTGCTGGCCTGGCAGGGACCCAGCCAAGGCAGTTCTGCCGTGTCCTGGTGCCTGCCCTGCTCCTGGGTGCTGAGGCTTCTCTGATCCCTCTTGGGAAAGGGAAGGAGGGAGAGGAGCCGCGGGCACGGGGTGGGCCAGGGGCAGAGCAGGGCCGGCAGGGCAGGGTGGAGGGGCTGGGTGCACAGGTTCGCAGCATGCTGACCCTTGTGCTGTAGGACGTGGCCAAGGTTTTGTGCTCTGCTATGGGGCACAGCAAGCTGCGTTTTGGAGATTCAGCATTTGTGGCAACCTGTGTATTCTTGCAGCTGCTTTGCGTAACAAGGAGTTAGCAGAAGCAGGGAAAGTGCCTCTGGCTGCTGTTTGCTGGCAGAACATGGGCTAACAGCAGCCGTGAGGAGACAACTGCCAGCCACAGGCAGGGGACACAGAAGAGGGCTGCTGCAGCACAGCAAACCTCTCAGGGTACATCACCAGCATTCACACAACCCCACAGCAGTAGCTACAAGTAAGAACAGGACTAGAGGAACTCTTGATCCTCTTGTAGCAAGAGGGGTCTTAAAGAGCATGTGTGAAGAGCTGCCAGCCATAGAGGACCCTGCCCCTGTTGCAGCAGCCACAGGAGAAAGCCAGGCCAGCAGGTCCATTGTTTCCCAGATGCCACAGCTCAGAGGCAGCTGCAGCCCACCCAACCCAGCCACAAGAAGGCAGGGACAGAACTCAGCCTCCTCATCCTGCTCCCCCCAGGAACCAACTTCCTGTGCCACAGTGGTGGGAGTATGAATTTTCTGCAGCCATCATCTCCCATCGCTATGCTGGGGGAGCCTGGTGGGTCCACAGGGCCAGGCAGAAGCAGCTGCTCAGGTTTGGAGTTTTCCAGGGCTCAGCACCCAGTTGAGGAAGGTTCATGTCTGCAGCAGGATAGGGCCTTCCAGTGCAGGGATGGGGGAAGCTACACACAACAAGGTGCTGGTTCCTGGTGGATGGGATAGATTAGCACCGCTGATTTGCACAGCCACCCAGATAGTTCCTGTGTGCAGAGCCCAGCACCTACAGCCCATCTGGGTTTGTGTGTGAGCCCAGTGTGAAGCTAGGCAGAGCAGCCTCCCCCAGCCTTGCTCCCCTCCAACCCAGCTATAGAACCTGGCATTGCTGGGAGCACTGAGGTCTTCCCCCTGTCAGCCAGCACCCAGGGCACCACCATGGCTTGGCCTAGCAGCGATGTGTCACTGCATGTGTCCAGAGCATCAGGCACCTGCTTCATGCCAGGCATCCCCAGCAGTGCTGGGGGACCAGCTGCAGAGAAGTCTGGCCAAGGAGAACAGCTTCCTGCCTCAAATCTCCTGTCCTCCAACATCTCATCCCAGAGTCACCTCTAACTCACCACTCTTTTCTCTCTGCTAGATGTGTCCCCACTCAGTGATCTGCCCAAAAGGTGAGTTCTTCATCCCTTCCTCCATAATGTTTTCCTGAGCCTTGAGCCCTGCAGAAAAGAAAAGCTGCTCAGCTGAAGGGGCTCACCATTTCTGCAGCAGCAAGTGACCACATGCAGGGGTGTCACTGTGCACGCTTCAGTCCCACAGCATTGTCTGCTCAGATGCCTCCCTCCTTTTCCTTCACAAGATGGGAAACACCCTCAAGCTCAAGAGCCAGAGAGATTTCGGGGATTCATTACTCTGCTCTCTCAAGAGCAGTGAAGCTATGCGAGTCCAGAGAGAGAAGCATAGAGGTGTCCTGCACCATCAGCTGCTCCCAGCAAGCCCATAGCCACAGCAAACAGGCAGTGCTGCCTTTCCTGGAGAGGTGGCTGTGGCTCCAGCCCCTGCACACCACAGCCCTGAGCAGCCTTGCCAGAGGCCCACACTTCTCCCATAGCACCAGGCAGCTGCATCCAGGAGAAGCATCTCGGGGTCTGGGTGCAGATTGAGAGTGTCATCTCTCCCTCATCGACACAGACAGGCCTAAAAATATCCCAGGAGTGGGCAGATGGTGGTTGTGCTACAGCCTCCGTTACACAGATGGAAAGAGCTGGTCCCTGGCAGAGCACCCAGGGCAGTGCCAGCTCCTCCGACCTGCAGCAGCACAGGGTATTGAGATCCTGTGCTGTGCCTCAGTAATCACCATAGTGGAGGGGTGCCAGGGTCAGAGAGTGACACAGAGCATCCCAGTCAGGGGCAGCATCACTGCTGGGACTGTCCCAGACAGAAGAGACAGGCAGCTCCACAGGCATTGTACCTCCTGTGCGCATAGGGCTGAACAGGGCAGGGAAGAGGTGAATAGGGGATTTCACAGCCCACTGCCACTGCAGCCCAAAGATAATGAAACGCGGTGCTGCCCAGACACCTCATGACAACTTGAAAGCGCGTCCAGATAGCCAAGCTGACAGCACTGTGCGTGCCAGCACAGCAGGACAGGGAGCTGGAGGGAAAGGTGGCAGAGCAGCCACAGCAGGAGAGCAGGCTCAGCCTGTGTGAAAAGCCAGAGAAACAGAAGAGCGTGGCTGAGTTTGGAGCCTGTCAGGGAAGAGGGCTGTCCTTGTGCCCAGCAACATGCTGGCAAACGGCAAAACCATCAGCTCCTCCCTTCCCATCTCTGCATGTCGCAAATTCACAGGGCCAGACAACGAGCACGGCTGCTGACGCGGAGCATCAGGCAATTGTCCACTCAGTAAATCTGAGTGGGAAAAGGAGCAGAGATGCTGCTGGAGGAGCCAAGAGGGATGTGCCAACTCTTGTAGGAATGGCTTACAAGGATAAGAGCACAAATCCAGCCCCAAGCAGAGACTCTGACTTTGACACAGCCTCATGGCTGGCAGGCAGAGCCTGTGCCTTGCCCTGGGGATGCTAGTGGGTCAGGGAAGGAGGGAGAACTGCTTTGGTGAGGCAAACACAGTCCTGTCAGAGCTGCTTGACACAGAGGCAGGCTCATCAACCATTCCCCAGGCTATCCACCCCGCACCCCATGTTCCCAGCAGAGCTGGGCCCAAGAGGAGCCCATGCAGGGTAAACCCCAGCCCCGCAGCACTGCCTTTGCAACAGGCAAGAGTCTTCTTCAGGGTCCAGCCCTATGTGGGGACTTAGGAGCCCAGGATCACACAGGGGCTGACAAGCTCCCATCTGGCTGTTCTGCCAGTTGCCATCTGAGCAGTCCTTGCTCCCACCTAAACTCTGGTGTGCAGCCTTCTGAGTCCATCACTATGGAAGACCTGTCCTAAAGGATCAGGCACAGCAGCAAACAGGACAGGAGATAAGCCAGAACATTTGGGAAGTGATGTGCTTACAAGTCAAGGGGGACCTGGAGAAGAAGAAGCTTCAGGACAGGTAAATGTGTTTTAAGCTTTGCTATTACCAACATCATCTTTTGTGGATGCTTCTTGGATGCGCAGATGGGCTGTGTCCATGTTTAAAACACCCATTGTGCACAGCCTTATTTCTGCCCTTGTTCAAACTTCCACCTGCAACAGAATGGACAGAAAAAACTGCGACTGACAGAAGCTCTGGTGAGGAAGATAAGACTGGGAAAGAGATTGCATATTACAGTGGTTTTGCTTTAATTGACTCTTGGTGAGAAACTGAGACCAGAATAAAGAGAGCTGTGGCTCTTGTACAGCCCTTTTTATACCCATGGCTGTACTCAAGGAGCTGGGAGGAATTTGCACAGGACCATCAGAAGCAATGTAGTACCTCTGTACTGATGTTTCCATGGAAGATGAATGCAGAAGGCCTTTGGGGCAGAAAGTGCCATTTTGCAACATCACCTGTACTAACCTGAGTCATCCTGTGATCTTGTGATGATTAGATTGGGAATTCCTACATATCTGCCTGATTAGACTGCAAGCTCTTGCATCAGTTCACTGTCGAAGGCAAAAGAACTTGTGGGACTATTAATCTGGACTTAGACATCTGTCTTGCCCAAAGAAGAGCTTTGGAAAGTCTTGTACCCAACGTAAGAAAGAGGAGAGTGAGAACTATCAGGCAGGAAGCTGTTGACTACCTGTAAGGAGGTTGGAACCAGTTGGGTGCAGTTTCTTCTCCCAAGGAACAAGTGACAGAACAAGAGGAAATGACTTCAAGTTGCACCAGGAAAGATTTAGGACATGAGGAAGAATTTATTCCCACAAGGGTTGTCAAGGCCTGGCCCAGGCTGCCCAGGGCAGTGTTGGGGTTTTGGGGAATTCTTCTGTTTTCCTTCTTCTCTTAAAGAATTTTTCCATACTTGTTTGTCAGGGAGGTAAATTGCTGTACTTAAGAGAGACAAAAGGACCTGGCCACAGGGGGAGGGGTCCAGCCAGCCGAATAAAGGGGGTTGGGTGGAGCCCCTGGGGCTCTTGTTTGGCTCCCTGCATTCGAGGGGAGGAGAAGCTGCCCTCGTGGTGCAGAGAACTCACCCCCATGGCGTGTCCTGCTTCTCCTTCTGCCCCTGCTGCCTCCCGAGGATCCGGCTGGACAACGGGATCGGCTTGGAGAGAGGTCATCCCTGCTGTGTCTCCTGCTCTCCTGGTCCTGCTGTATCCAGGGACCCTGCTGGACACCAGGATCGGCTGCCCAGGGGGTTGTGCTGCGGGTTCTTTCCATCGGGCATTGCCAGGTGAGGGCTGAGCTGGCTCTGGAGCGGCGGGGAGGCCATCGCACCCTCCCTGCTCCCCGGGAGCCCCCGAGAGCCTGGGGCTGGGTTCCTGGTGCTATTTGTTGTTACTGACAAAGTTATTGTTGTTTGTTGGCCTTGTTTTATATATATTTAGTAAAGAACAGTTATTCCTCTTCCTCCTCTTTGCCTAAAAGCCCCTTAATTTCAAAATGCTAAGCATTCGGAGGGGAGGGGGTTGCATTTCCATTCCAAGGGGGACTTCTGCCTCCCTTGGTAGACGCCTGTCTTTCAAACCACGACAGGCAGCTGTGGAGTCCCTATCCCTGGAGGGTTTTCAAAGCTGTGGAGTTGTGGTACTGAGCGTTAGAAATGCAAAGGTCCTAAGAAAGGACTCACAGTAGGCGTACTAGCGATGCAGTAATTTATTATATGTTCTTGCAAGAGCGGGTGTCCTAACAAAGCAGGCACCCCTCTGGTCACAGTTTTCAGCATTTTATCCCCTATTCCCATCCGCAGAGGTCCCTCCCTTGTTTCCTGATGAATTCGGTGCTTCCAAGGTTTACAGGCTGAACCTAGACACCTTCTTCAGAACAGCCCATAATAGTTTGTAATTGCATGTCTGGCAGGTTGTTGCTTCCCCTGGGAGAAAATAATATTCCTGAGTTTACTGAGCAAAATGCAGCATCTCTCTGAGTTACTATTGTCCACCCTAAATAGCCCTGAGGCTGTTGCCCCTTTAACTATTAACATATCTTGATGGGCAGTTGTGCACTGTTGTCCTTTATCTTCCGTTTACCATAAGACTGAGCTTCAGGCCTCAGTTTCCAGTAAGACCACTTAAGGCTTCTAGTCTTTGGTAAACGATTCTCGATGGGGTAACTTAAGTCTTTTATTCCTCAAGTTAATATAGAAATTATTACACTTATTCTACAGTTTGCAAAAGCAACATTTCTCAGCATTTCCTGCAATTTCCCCCTTCTTTTCTTTACACTCACGTGTTGTCTTCTGCATCTTTTCGAGGTCTTGTTCCATATGAGGCTTTGAACCTGGCCAGCATTGTTTCACATTCTTTTTCTTGAGACTCTATCATCTGTCTCTTGTTCTTCTAGGAGCAGCATATTATTATCATAAGGTGGTGGTTCTAGAGGTATCTTCTTAGTTATTGCAGTTTTTATTAATCTCTGTATTAGAGCCCTAACACAAGGGCTTATACAACACCCTATGTCCACTAATATCCCTGCTACCACTGCTAGAGAAGTGAAAATCAATCCCACCATTCCCTTCCATTTTCCAAACCAAGATTCCAACCACCCAGTAAGAGAAGCATCTACTTGTGAATTCTCTGCTAGTTCATCAGCCAAAGTAGTAAGACCTTGTAAGGCTCTGGTAATCGTTCCATCAGGAGCAGTGCTATTTGGTATAAATGTGCAACACTGTCCCCCTGACATAACTCATACTCCTTTCTCTGCTAACATCATATCTAGGACCATCTGATTTTCCCATGTCATTCTACTATTGGCATCCAATTATTCTGTTATTCCTTTAACTGAATCTCTGGTATAATTTATGAATCGTTGTTGATTATAATAGATATAATTGATCCAATCTACATTTTTATTTACTGTGACCCACCAAAAAAGAAATGATTCAAAACCCTCAGTAATTTGATTCCTGACTTAAATTCATCAGGAACTCCTCAAGGAACTCCAGTCGGGTCTATATATATTCTATCATCAAAGGAAGTTCCTAATATGCTGCTTTTGATCCTGATTTCCTTCTTTCTAGAAGCCTTATCCTCTCAAAATTCCAGGGTGAATGGGATAGCCAACTATACAATAGCACAAGTGCCTTCTCAATTGGACGGAAGAGTGTTCCTCAGAACTCTACCTCCGCAATCCCAGCACAAGTCAGCTCTCGGAACCTGTACTGATGAGTAGTTCCCACTTTTGTCATTTGTCACATTCAATGTTCTCTTACACCCTGAGAACTTCCCCAAAAATTGTGTAGCCACTCCGCCCTGTCATGAAAGACAAGCCCTGTGGTTTCCAGCTCCACCTGTGGGAACAGAGGGTATTTGAATGTCCTTATTCAACAAGGCTGTGAACAAAAGTGGAAGTGTTTTACAGGTACCATTTCCCCAGGCTGCTCTTTCCTGATAGCATGCCGTAATGCACTCCATTCCTGGGCGGGCATTGGACCATCCTAGGGGAAAAGGAACAACTTGTGGTTTAGGTCGACATGAGGCACATGCGTAACAATCACTCTCAATGAAACTTTTCACAGTGTATTTTATACATTCCGCCCAGGCATTCCTGTCTCCATATCCCGTTTCTACCTCAAAATCCTCAATTCTTACTACTGTAGGATTATTTAAAAGTTCTCCTACCTCTGTCCTAAGTTTCTGTATACTTTTCCACTCTTCGTCCTTGTTTGAACTTCTATTTTCAAATTTTTCTACCATTCTTCTGAATCATCCTAATGGATCTTTCCCTGTGACCTCTATCCCTAGTCCACAGGGTCGAGTGACAGTACTATTAGCATTATTGATAGTAATTATTATAGGATTACACCTCCCTTCTTGGCAATTGTGCGTAGTGTGTCCTTTTAAGATGGTAATCATATGATTTAGGGGTCTCCAATGCCAAGTTTCTCGATTCGTATCTGCTGTCGATCCATTAACCCGAGTAGTCCACCAAACATTACTCCAAGAGGAGCAAGGAGGACCCTGCCTATATAGTGTCCAACTCTGTACTGGTTCAGGACACAGGTACTTTTCTGCATTGCTCAGTGACCTTTGGCTCTAGAGCCCCACAATCCAAAATTTGTCAAGCGTCAAACATGATGCTCTGGAGCCTGGGCCTCTCTGAGATGCTGAATTGCAGTGGTTTTTGGGCACGATCCGGCACTCCTGCTTTCATGATAGTGCAGTATAAACAACATATTAACATCATTTTGAATGTTTCCATCCTTTTGCAACCCCAATACAACAGGTAAATACTAGTGCAATAAAAACTACAAACAAAATCTCTACTACTAAAGCAGTATTTCAGACAGGTTTAAATTATTTCTTTTTCAGTTTGATGAGCAGAGGATTCTCAGTGGGCTATATGCACCAACGTCTGTCCACAGAGGAAGGTTCCACTGCTCCTTTGAGCCGGGTGTAATGAGTCCAGCCTTTCTCAGCAGTCCTCACCGCAGTTTCAGGTGTCAGTAGAACCTGGAAAGGACCTTCCCACTCAGGCTGCACTTTGAATTCCTTCCATGACATAACCAGAACCCGTTCCCCAGGTTGGATTGTAGGGACCGCAAATTCCAGTGGTGGAGTTTGTGCAAGGAGTCTTTTATTTCTGAGGAAGGATAAAGAAGAGGACAGCCCGAGTATATAGTTCTTTAAGAACAGTATCTTTGGTTTCCAACCTTGGGATTTTCCCTACCCCACCCACAGAAGGTAAACCCAGCACCATTGCACAGGGAGATACACCCAGGTCTTTCCTAGGTGGGCAAGTGTTTAATCCAGGGTAATTCAGTTTATAAAATTAACTTTGGTAATTGTTTCTTTAGGGTCTTTTGTTCACCCCTGCCAGAGGAGGTGGGTGCCAGGGAGTATGAAAGTCCCAAGATATCCCTAATCCTTCCATAGTCCCTTGAAGCACCTTGGATGTAAAGTGACTTCCCTGATCCAAATCTCTATTTTCAACTATCCCATACCTGGGAAGAATTTGTTCTAAAAGGATATTAATTACTCCTGCAGGTGTTGCTGTAGCCATCGGATATGCGCTACCCAGCCTGGTAGATGGTCAATGAATGCCAGGATATATTTCAACATTCCTGTAGGTGGTAATTCTGCAAAATCCACTTGGATACTTTGAAAAGGTCTTAAACTGGGTTATCTTCCTCCTTGAGGTTGTTTCTTGAGAACCTTTTTATTTATCTTTTTACAAACAATGTGCCTTTCACAAATTTGTTTAGCTATAGGATAAATTCCTGTGCATCCATATTTCTTTAAGATTAAATCACACATCGCTTTTACCCCCCAGTGACTTCCTTGGAGTTAAACAACCATTATTTCCCTCATAATTTGTTTATTTCGCATTTCTTGTCCATCTGGAAGAATCTACTTCCCTTCTTCTGTTTCAATAGCTCCCAATTCCTTCAACTGCTTTTTCTCTCCTTCTGTGAAAGTTGGAATCCCTTTTGGTTGAGACACACAGGGATTAAGATTACACACCCTAACTAATTCAGGCCCTAGGGCAGCTTCTTTGGCTACCTCATCTGCTAATCTGTTTCTCCAGCTTCCAGGGAGTTCCCTTTCTGATGCCCACTGCCATGGACTATTGCAATTTCTCTGGGTAGCAGTACATTCTTTAAAACCTGTTTCAGCAGTTCCCCATGTACCAACTCCGTTCCTTTACTGTTAATTAATCCTCTTTCATCCCATATTTTTCCAAATGTTTGAACTACCCCAAAAGCATACGTTGAATCAGTATAAATTGTCCCTTCTATCCCATCTAATAATTGGAATGCTTGCTTTAAAGCATATAATTCACATGTCTGGGCAGACCAATTGTTAGGTAGTCTTCCCGATTCTTTTACACTTTGATTTTCTCCATGAATAATTCCATAACCGTTGTGCCTTTTTCCCTGTATGATTCTGGAGGACCCATCAATAAATAAACTGAGACCTGCTGGCAAGGGTAGGTTCCTCAAGTCAGGTTGCACTTTGGTATGATATTCTATTATATCCAGGCAGTCATGTTCAAGTTCTTGGTTATTAGTTTCCCCTTTCCATAGAAAGGTGTCAGGATTGAGGCATGAATCAGCAGTTAGAACTAAGTCATCTTTTTCCATTAAAATTGCCTCATATTTCAAAATCCTATAATCAGTGAGCCATCTTCCTGCCTTTTGGGTCAGAATTGTCCTTACTTGATGTGGAGTACTTACTACAAGTGCTCCTCCAAAAGTTAGTTTTCTGCTTTCTTCCACCAAGAGGGCTGTGACTGCTACTGCCTGTATGCATTCTGGCCACCCTCGAGATACTGGGTCCAGTAGCTGAGATAAACAGGCAGTTGATAGTTGCTTCCCTACCCATTCTTGGGTTAACATCCCCAGGGCTGTTCCCTTATCTATGGTAGCAAACAAGTGAAAGGGTTTGTCAAGAGAGGGCAGTGCTAACACAGGAGCGGTGATTAAACTTTGTTTTAATTCCTGTATTAATTCTTTTTCTTCATTAGTCCATACTAAATCATTAAGCTCTCCTTCTAGCAATTTTAAATATAATCCCTTTGTTTTCAGTGCATATGATTCAATCCATAGGTGACAACAGCCTGTCAGTCCCAAAAACTTCCGCAGCTCCTTTTTAGTTTTCAGTAGAGGTAATTCAACTAGTCCTTTTATCCTCTCTTGATTTATCCTCTGTTTTCCTTGGCTGATTAGATGTTCTAAATATTTAACTTCTCTTTCCATGTACTGCAGTTTGTTTTTTGATACTCTTAGTCCCTGTTTCCCCAGGAAATTTAAAAAAGCATTTGTGGTTTCCCTTCTTTTTCCCTGAGATTAAAAGATCATCTACATATTGTAGAAGGGTAACTTCAGTTGGGACTTTAAGTTTCTCTAATACTTGTTCCAATGCTTGTCCAAATAAATTTGGTGATTCAGTGAATCCTTGAGGTAAACCTGTCCATCTAAATTGTTGTTTTCGTCCTGTGGAAGGATCTTCCCATTCAAAAGCAAACACCTCTCTGCTATCAGGGTCCAGTGGACACACCCAGAAGGCATCCTTTAAATCAGTCACACTGAACCATCCATGGTCATGTGGTATTGTACTCAATAGAGCGTAAGGATTAGGAACCACTGGGTGATGCACTTGGACTATTTGGTTTAATCTTCTGAAGTCCTGTACCAGACTGGTAAAATTGGGGTGTTAAAAGGAGATGGTTCTAAAAGCCTATCCTTAATTAAACAGTCTATAACTGGTTGGAGGCCCCTACGGCCTTACAATGGAATGGGATACTGTCTTTGGCAAATAATTTCATTGTCCCTTTTAAGTTTAATCTTTAAGGGGGTAATATTTAATCCATCTCGATTACCCTCTCACACCCACACTATTGGATCTGGCTTTCATCTTCCCCTGTTAATAAAGCCATGGATACTACAATCTGGTCATCCTGAGCTCTCAATTCCAATCCTAATTGTATTATTGAATCTCTTCCTAATAAATTACTTCTGGCATCAGGTATATATAAAAGCTGCCCGTGATTTATCTCATCACCTAATTTTAAGGTGGTATTTTCAAAAATGGGGACTGGGAATCCTTTTCCTTTTACCCCTGAGACTGTTATTCTTTGGTCCGATAGTTTCAGTCCTTGAGGTATAAAATTTAATGAAGTCCTAGAAGCTCCGGTGTCAACCAGGAACACAACGTCCTCCTGGGGTCCCACCTTCAAATTTATCAAGGGTTCTTGGTGGGACCTTAAATTAAGAAACCCCTGACCTCCCTACTTATCTTCAAAGGTCATTAAGGGAACCACCCTTTCTTCTTTTCTTAGTTCAGGACATTCTCATTTAAGATGTCCCTGTTTACTGCAATGATAACATCCTGCCAAGAGATAGCTGACCTGTGGCAATTGCCAAGGTCTTCCCTGCCTCGGCCAATTCCTCCTCTCATTACATTTCTCCCACCTCTCCCTCTTCCTTTTGTCCAACCTTCCCTCTACCTCTCTGGGATACTGTCTCTATTCTTTTCTTCACTCCTGACCCACAGCAGACACCATCATTTTTGCTTTCTCTTTCTGCTTTTCTTCTTCCCTTTTCACAAACGCTTTCTGGGCCTCCCTCATTAAATCTTCCAAAGATCTTTCACCCCAGCCATCCGTTTTCTGTACCTTCCTCCTAATATCAGGCCATGCTTTGGTCACAAAATGGACCTTTAGAAGACCTTGTGCTACAGGATCTTCAGGATTCATACCCGAATATCTCCTCATTTGGTCTCTCAGCTGTTGTAAAATTGCTGAGGGTGCCTCATCTTTCTCTTGCTCAGTTTCAAAAGCTTTAGTAAGGTTCTGAGACTTAGGAGCAGCCTCCTTTATACCTTCTATTATTAGGTCTCTCAAATCTTTCATGTTAGTTCGATGTACTGGATCATTATTATTCCAGTTTGTGTCCACATTAGGAAATTTTTATTCATCCGGTGTGGGAGTCAAGGTCTGGCGGCCGGAAGATATCGCGCTGTACGGAAAGATAGTGCCCCTCTCCTTAGTAGCCAATAGCACCTGGCTAGTGTTGTAAGCAGACGGAAATGACATCGTAATCTTAGGGCTATATAATGCTATGTTGCGTACTAATAAAGGCCATTTGCTATCCACCACACTGGTGTCTGTGAGCTGATGGACCGAGCGGCCTAGGGGTGGCCGTTGAGTCGTTCCTGAACCAGGTCGCCAGCCTCCGCAGAGGCAACAAGTGGTGCCGAAACCCGGGAACTGAGACAGAGCAGTTGAAGCCCCGGATGGGGACTCGGGAATAACTCCCCCGAGACCTGGGACCGGGGAATCGTGACCTCGAACAAATCATCGGGAATCGGGAGTCGCCTGGACGGGTGAACGACAGCCGAAGCGGCAGGACCAGCCCGGCGGGGAGGACGCTCCCAGACGAGGACCTACAGGGAGGATGGAAGCCCTTGTGAAGGTCGTATCCCAATTACATAAGCAGTGGGGGATAGATTGTAAAGTTAAAGATTTTACTCTCGCTGTTGCGAGGCTTTTAAAAATCGGAGCCATAGAACAGCCGGTGGATATTCTCCACCCGGAGGTGTGGGATAAATGCACCAAAGCTTTAGCTGAGGAAACTATGTCCTCAGGTTGTGGAAAACATCTTAAATCATGGGGGAAAGTTGTAGAGGCCCTGCAGAAAGCCATCAGCGAGCAGGAGACCTGGAAAGCGGCAAAAAATTATCTGCCAGTTACCCCGAAATTGGGAGTCGGGGCAGCCACACAGACTCTGCACCCCCCAGATAACGATAACTATGCAGAGTCTAAAGATCTCCCAAACCCCGATTCGTCTGCAGAGGGACAAGAACGAGTGGTATCCCTTTGGGAGGAGTTGGCTGAGGAAGCCAGGGGTGCAGCGGAGAGAGCAGAGTTGGGGGAGGACCTGGAGGGGCCCCCCCCCCCATGCACCCCAAGATGGCGCCGACCCCCGAGGGGAAAGGCGGGGTGAAAATACCTCCGGAGGGAACAGAGGGCAATTGTTAAGACCAGCTGCTGCAAGTGTGTGTGGAGGGGGAGAGAATGTGGGGGAGAAAGGTGATAACGAAAAGCGGGGTGTGAGCGAGTGGCACAGAGCCAGGCGGAGTGCGAGCGAAGGGCAGAGAGCCAAGCATCTGAAGCGCAGCTCCCTGAGCGAGAGGCGGGGCGAGCCAAGGGGGAGGGAACGGCCCACCCATAGGGGCGGGGGGCGGGGTCGGAGCCCAACAAAAGCGTATCGCAGCCCGGAAGTAACCAGCCAGTTGAGTTCCGGCTCCGACACCACCTGGCACGAGTGGTTCGCGACCGATTCAGACTCAGAGGAGGAGGAAGCAGGGAGAGATGTTCCTATCTGCAATGCAAAAGAACTGCAAAGGGGAAAAATTCCTCTCACGGACTGGAGGAAAATAAAGCAGGCATGCGCTGATTGGGTTCAAACAGATGCATTAGCATTCCCAGTCCGAGCGACGGAGGGGGGACAGAGGGTTCATACACCGATAAACCCTAAAGATGTACAAGCGGTTGTTAAAGCAATCGTAGACAAGGGGCATAATTCGGCCATGGTCTCCACCCTTATAGACGGTGTTTTTGGGGGAGACGACATGCTCCCATTTGATATAAAACAAACCTGCAGATTGATTTTTGATGGAGCAGGGATGATTGTTTTTAAACAAGAGTGGGAAGACAACTGTGCGAAGAAACTAGCCGAAGTAACCGGGGCGGACCATCCGCTACACGGCTCCAGCCTGCAACGGCTGGTGGGCACAGACCCAACTATGATTACCCCCCAGGCGCAATTGGTAAAAACAGTGAGACTAATGAAAAGTGTGAGTTTCTGTTCACAGGACCGGATCATCGGACACCCCCATAACCCATATACCCCGGTGGCAAGAGAAGTCGACAAGCCAACAAGCGTCCCGTCCGAGCCTGGGAGTTCCGCACCAGCGGAAACCAAACAACGGCAAAGTAGATTGCAATACCTTTGCATGATTCTGATTGTAGAGTTTGCTGCTGCAGGACAGGTAAAGTCGGCTCACCCTCATCACCGACCATTTAAATGGTCCCTCACTCAATGTGAAAGTCAACGAGTTATCTCAACCATAGTAACGCCCGGTGCGCCAAGTTTTAGTGCCTATTTGTGTGAGCTTATCCCAAGGGACATATGTCTGAGCCAATATCTAGGGTTTTACATGTGTCCCAGCTCGAATCCTGGGAAGGGGTATTGCAACTCCCCTGGCCACTACTTTTGTAGCCATTGGGGATGTGAGACCGTAGCCCCTCTTTGGATACCAAATAATGGTAGAGACAAATACCTAAAAGTTCAGTGGGGTCCATATGGGTGCACGCCGATGCCACAGAGATGGCGAGAAATGGAAAATTGTCAGTACCTCTTTTTAAATGTCACCAAACCCCACGATGACAGCTGGTTACTTGGGAAAACATGGGGAATAAGGTTGTATGAAACAGGGAAAGATAGAGGTGGTTTGTTTATCATTAAGAAAGAGATTGTCCCGAATGACCAATTACCCGCAGAACTGGCTAATGATGTGGTCCGGACTATTCCTAGTACTGACAACCAGAAAATAATAAAAAAACAGGTCACCACACCCGTAACAACACGCACCACCACCACCTCACCCGCAGTGACACCATCTACACTGACAGGTGCCACCAAATCCTCCTATGGAAATCCTCTCTGGAAAATGATGCAAGCCAGTTTTCAAGTACTAAACAAAACCAACCCAAGCCTTACAGACCCTTGCTGGCTGTGCTATGGAATAAAACCACCTTTCTATGAGGCAGTAGGGGTAAGTGACACACCCATACAGGCAAATGGTACAAATCCAACTCAGTGCACATGGGACGCAGAAAAGCGAAGTATCACACTGACACAGGTGGTGGGAAAAGGTGTATGCATAGGCAAAATCCCTAAGCACGAGGAACAACTGTGTGCTAGCAAGATACCATACAAAACCCCTGCAAAATGGTTAATACCAGCCAAAAATGCCAAGTGGGTCTGTTCTACTACATTGGAGGAATTAGATGAATCCTCAGAATACTGTGTCCAAGTGTCTGTGGTCCCTAAAATCTTTTACCATTCCGAAGAATTTGCCTATGACTCACATATTACCCCAGAACATCATCTGTCAAAACGAGAACCCTTTACAGCATTAACGGTGGCTATGCTAATGATCGTAGGAGCTGCGGGAGTAGGCACAGGAGTAGCATCCCTGGTGCAACAGAGTAAAGAATTTAGCGCCTTAAGGTTGGCAGTGGACGAGGACCTGGCTAGGATCGAACAATCAATAACCGCACTAGAACAATCAGTCAGATCACTATCCGAAGTAGTGTTACAAAATAGAAGAGGGTTAGACCTGATGTTCTTACAGCAAGGGGGAGTGTGTGCTGCACTAAGAGAAGAGTGCTGTGTGTATGCGGACCACACCGGAATAGTGAGGGACACTATGACCAAACTGCGAGAGGGATTGGAAAAGCGAAAAAGGGAACGAGAGGCACAACAAAGCTGGTACGAATCATTGATCAACCCTCCACCGTGGCTGACCCCCCTGATATCTACTCTGATGGGACCAGTCATAATGATCGTGATGGCACTGATCTTCGGACCCTGCATCCTGAACAAACTCGTGTTGTTTGTCAGAAGCCGGCTTGAAAAGGTCAACATCATGCTGGTGGAGCACCAGCAGCTGCTCTGAGAATGTACCTTCTCAGTATTACTCCTAGTTACCCTAGATTTTACCTTGTTATCCCTTAGCAACTACCTGTTTACAGTGCCTTATACTCTCTGATAGAGATCATGATGTAGTTATTAACATTTCTGCGTTTTAGCCGATCTAATACCTCCCGCAAGCTTGCTTGCCTGCTATGCCTTATGTTTTTTATTCAAGTTAGTAATACGAATAGAGTATAAGATAACTAATATAGAAAAATAGAATATAGAATAACTATAGAATAAGACCTAGAATTAAGAATTTAGGATTTTTATATTTTAGCAGAATTAGTTATGTATAAGGAGGGGGGAAATGTGGGAGTCAAGGTCTGGCGGCCGGAAGATATCGCGCTGTACGGAAAGATAGTGCCCCTCTCCTTAGTAGCCAGTAGCACCTGGCTAGTGTTGTAAGCAGACGGAAATGACATCGTAATCTTAGGGCTACATAATGCTATGTTGCGTACTAATAAAGGCCATTTGCTATCCACCACACTGGTGTCTGTGAGCTGATGGACCGAGCGGCCTAGGGGTGGCCGTCGAGTCGTTCCTGAACCAGGTCGCCAGCCTCCGCAGAGGCAACAATCCGGGATGACTCCCTGGCCTGGCGGGTTTCCTTCTTCCCATTCCTGCATGGCTGCCCACCTGAGCATTTCTCTTTCCTCCCCAGTAAATAAAATATTCATTATGGACATCATAGAGATGATGTCCAGGAGTAAAAATTAGGTACCAGGAACTGATCCAACTGTTCAGCTAATCCCATGGGATCCTCAATCAAAGGTTTCATTTCTTTTTTTAAAATTCCTTACTTCTGTAGTTGTGAGCAGGGAACTAACATATCCCACTTGTCCTCTTCCTACGGGAACTTCTCGGAGAGGATATAATTCCTCAGTTATTCTCCTCTGAGGGGGAGGTTTCTTTCCTGAGAGCATAGGGAATTTCAAAAGATCTCTCTTGCGTTGTTCCAATTCTTTGTTAAGCCCAGAGTAAATGGGCTGAGCAGGAGCACTGGCCACAGTGTCTTGGTGAATCTCCTGTTCTTCTAGGAGTGGCAAGGAGTCTAGTAAGGATCCTGCCTTGGGTTTCTGACAGGGAGGGTTAGGTTCCATAGGGGGTGAATTACAGGGAGGGAGGGTAAACATTCTAAGGGATCCCACATTTTAGAATTGTCAGTCTTTTCTTTAGAATTTCTCTCAGTTGTTCTTAACAGAAACAACCAGGTAACAGAACCCCCTTTCCAGCAGGAGGCATAGTCTGATTCTTCTCAAGAAAGTGGCTTTTTCTTATTAACATACAAATTTAAGGTGTGACATATCCAATCTTCATCTGCCCCATATTTTGGCCAAAAGACAGCCAGGGGTTTAATACTTTCCTTGGTCCAAGTAAAACAACAGTACTGTATCATCTTTTTCTTACCCTTATTCCTAGTACAAGACATGTCTTTCCAATTTGTCAACATCCTCCCTAAGGGACTGTCTGGAGGAATGTTCCCGGGGCTTCTCTCTCTGTCCCCATTTTCTTTTTAAGCTGGCTATCCTTATTTCCCATTCGGTCCCTTGGAAACTTTTTAACAGCAAATTCACCTTTTGCTTTCCCCTTCTCCAGCCGCTTCCCCTGCGGAAAGACGGAACCGCAGATCCAGGCTCCGCACTCACTTTGTACTTAATTGTACCTCTCTTTCACACACACGTCTCCCCGAATGCCCTGACCACCAAGGCAATACTTAACGTCCTGTTTTCTTACCTTGGTCTGTGCATGGAGTTGCCTGGTCGTTATGACAGTGCCTACTTTCCTCCCCTCCGGTTCACTAGGTCTACCTTTAAAATTGGTCTCGGGAGCTGGTCAGTCCATCTCTGGAAACCTCGTCAACGATACACAGGACCGTTGAACTCAACGGGACGCGTCTCCCCGTCCTTCGGCAGCAGGACCCCCTCAAAGCGATGACATCGCTCCCGGATGAGCCCCCAAACAAAGGTCCTAAGAAAGGACTCACAGTAGGCGTACTAGTGATGCAGTGATTTATTATATGTTCTTGCAAGAGCGGTGTCCTAAAAAAGTAGGCACACCTCTGGGGAGAGTTTTCATCATTTTATCCCCTTTTCCCATCCGCAGAAGCCCCTCCCTTGTTTCCCGATGAATTCGGTGCTTCCAAGGTTTACAGGCTGAACCTAGACACCTTCTTCAGAACAGCCCATAATAGTTTGTAATTGCATGTCTGGCAGGTTCTTCACCTGGGAGAAAATAATATTCCTGAGTTTACTGAGCAAAATGCAGCATCTCTCTGAGTTACTATTGTCCACCCTAAATAGCCCTGAGGCTGTTGCCCCTTTAACTATTAACACATCTTGATGGGCAGTTGTGCACTGTTGTCCTTTATCTTCCGTTTACCATAAGACTGAGCTTCAGGCCTCAGTTTCCAGTAAGACCACTTAAGGCTTCTAGTCTTTGGTAAACGATTCTTGATGGGGCATCTTAAGCCTTTATTCCCCAAGTTAATATAGAAATTATTACACTTATTCTACAGTTTGCAAAAGCAACATTTCTCAGCATTTCCTACATGGGGGACACAGTTTAGTGGTAACCTGGCAGTGCTGGGTTAAGGGTTGGACTCCCTGACCTTAAATGTCTCTTCCAACTTAAACGATTCTATGATTCTGATTCTCACCCTTGTCACTCTTTTGATACACAAATTTATGTCCCTTAATTGTCCAAGACTGAAGAGAAGTCATTGCCAGTGCTGCTGCTTCCCTCATTTGCAGACCTGGAAGAGGAATTCCTGATGGAAGAGGGATTCCCTAAATGTTTTGCTCTGTTAGCTCAGGCAACCCCTTCCCTCTGGCCCTGCCTGGTTCCTCATTGTCTGCCTCAGAGTCCCACTGTGGTTCCATCACACCTGGTTCTTATTTGCATCTGAAAGAGACTGGGGGTGGCTGGGATTAGACTCAGCATTATCCCACGTGACTCTTTGTCCCATGCTGTTGAATTCGTTGAGCTATCATGATTCGGATGCACCAATAGCGCTGCACCCTCTCTCCCGTTGCACTCCATGGGCTCACGCAGTCAGACATAGAGGACCAGACGTATTGAGCTGGTGATGCCCAGTGATAGACATTTGTGGCTGGCTATGTGAACAGTGCCATTTATTGAAGCAACGGCAATACAGGTGCTTATGGTTTGCCGGCGATAAAGGCACTGTCTGCAAAGCACATGCAAGCGTCAAGAATAATATAGGGTGTGAAATCAGAAATCGAATCTGTAGAGATTTCTAAGTTTCCCTGAGGAAGCTCTCATGATCCTCCAGATCTTAGCCAAAAGCATCCCTATGGGGGGAAGAGAGGCTCAGCCCATTGACTGATCCCAGGAGTCAGAGGTAGTCTGCAATGAAATCTTCCCTGACTTGTCTGTGTTATCTTCTCTGATATTCCCCCTTTCTTAAGCCATTTCTTACTATTTTTTACCTTACAGGTGGAGCTTGAGTGACTCCAGTCATACAGAGTTTTATTATGATGTGTGTAAAATTCTCTCACTTCACTTTTAAAGGTATATAGATTAAGAAAAATTCAGGCACAAGCTCAGTGAGGGGTGGTTGCACTTTGGACATGGGCAGCCTTTGGGATGAAGGTGTGTTTTGATATTATAATGGAATTACAATGAGGAAAGTTCACACAAAGGACAGCACTTTGTCTATTGGCCCAGGGTGGCAACTATGCAGCTTATCAGTTCCATAGTACCATAAAGTTCCCATCTCTGCAGTGATACCACAGAGCCTGGCCATGGAGTCTTCATCCCCTCCACCTTCTGTGCTAGTTTGCAGGCAATGCTGCTCAGGGAACCGCTGTGGAATGGAATCCTTGGACAGGAGCTGCACTCCACCCTGGGAGCGTGTTCAGTATGGAACAGTGTTTCCTTCAGGTGTGAACAACGTCAGGCCTTTACCATAAGTTTGATTTCTAGGTCACCTCCAGTCATTATCCCACACAGGTGTCAGTGCCACCCTGCGGGTACCCAGCACAAAGGCTGTGGCTGTGGGTGGCCCCTCAGTACCAGCGGCTGCAGTTACAGAGGTGGACATCACTGAGCTGGACCTTGGGATCTTGCAGCACACCAGCTGTCCCCCAGCTGTGAGCACAAGCAGGAATGAACCCCCAGCAGTGCATGACCAGTTTCCATCCCCCATCGGGGTGACCCCTTCCCGAGGGCCAGGCTTTGCATCTGGAGAGCATCGTATCCGTCTGTCCTTCTGCCTGGCTTTGGGGAATGGGTTGGGCCAAGCTCTCCGTAGGTGTCTATACATCCCCACAGCCTGGCTCTGGCTTTCAACTCTGCCTGCAGGAAGCCCAACCCATCCTCCCAGGGTGCACAGCTTGCCCTTGGGACACAAGTACATGTTGGGAACTCACATCTTGCAGTCAAGGACACCCAGCTGCCGATGGAGCAGTTGCTCAGCTCCAGCACATGCAGGGAAGCATCAGGCATGCAGGTCAGCTGGACAGAGTAGCTGCACTGGACAGGCTGGTCCAGCTCCAGCAGCGTGATGTCATTCCTGTCCCTGATGTTAGCATATTCTTCCTAAACCAGCAGCAGCCTGATATTGCACACTTTGGCGAGAAGTCAAATGGGAGGCTGTGGACACCATGTACCACACGGAGACGTGCCTGGAAGGAGAAGATGGAGATGGGTCAGAGGGGGCAGAGTCATGTGCTGCAGCAGCCTGGCAGTTCCTGGCCTCAAATGACCACAACGCCAAACTTCAGCACACCTCTGTCCAATCCTCCCCTGTGACAAAAGGCAGCATGATGCCCTCATGCATCAGCAACTCAAACACCACCATCCATGCACAGGTAACACCAACCTTTATCAAGAGTAAAATATTTTTAGAAAGGTTCCAAAAGGTCTTGTATACAACACCCTAAAACGTTTAAACACATGCCTAAATTCTGTTAACCCTGAGAACCCCGCTAAATCCAGGCTCTGCTCACTTTCCCCAGGAAACAGCTGCAAAACAATCACTGAAGGCAACGTTACATAAGATACAGGGTTGCAAAGTGCAGCCATAGCAATTTTACATGTTATCCCTAAAAACAGCACATGCATGTAAATAGCTTCATCCTGTATAGAAATAATAAATCTTGCCTGTAACACCATGCCAGGGTGGAAATAAATAAATAATTAAATAAACAAACAATCTTTTAAACAGATACAACTTGTCATGGGAAAAAACACACTTTCCTTTCTGAGTGATAGTAAGAGCACAAAGGATCCCACTCATGGAAACTCTGCCTGTTCTGTACCCTGCACACTTTCTCCATGAGGCAGACAGATGATTTTCCCAATCAAGCCTGGGTTTAGTCCGGGAATAACACTAAAACCAAAGTCACACAGGCACCCAAAGAGGACTCTGTGTCTTGCTGCAAACACTCCAGATGCACAGGCACTCACCGTTAGGAAGCCAAATGGTATCTCCCTCGGGTTCACCACCACCCGCACTAAACAGCACTGGGGGAGGGCCTGGGGCTCTGACAAATGTGGTGATTGATTCAAATCAGATGTACGAAGCTTCTACCCCACCTGAAGCCATCAGCGACACAACAGTTTCCACTCCCAGGTATTCCATGAAACCACACAGTCCCTGGCATTTATTCTACACCCTAAGTTCCTGGGGAACATGGGCCCTCTCTGGGGATCTTTTCCTCTCAGCTCTCTCACACAAAACCCAATCACGTTTTTGCAGCCTCTTGTTCAGCAGCGAATGTGGCCACACAAAACCATGAGAAACTTACCACAGCAGATCTCCCCGGAATAAGGTTAAAATAGCAGTTCCTGTAGATTTTCATCCTGTGCACAGTTCCTATTGCCTGCCCTTTCATGGCCGTCGGGTGCCAATATTTCATGCTTCTCTTGAAACAGGCCTCAGTTTTTCTAACATGAGCCAGGTGCCACAGGGACTCCTTGCTGGTAACTCTCCTCCAAATCTCACACCGTGGCAACCTTGCCAAACTGCTCCAAAAAGCAGTTTGGATGTGCTGCCCATTTCAGTTCAGCTGGACCTGAGGTTATCATCTGGAACTTCAATTAAATTCTAGATTCTTGAATAAGATGTAGGTATGGGAGGAGAAAGATATTAAGAGAAATTACTCTGTTCTCTATCCTCACAGGAAAGGCTTTGGGCTGCTGGAAGATCAAAATAATGGGCACAATGTCCTAGAGCAGCAGACGTGAGACCCCTCCCAGCACAGCACCACAATCCAGCTGCATGTTCCAAACCTGTCATAGAGTTCTGAACAGCTACTTCTATGGGAAACACCTCCCTCTCCTGGCACATTGATTCCTCTGCTCTAGTTCTGCACATGAAGAGCTTGCTGAAGAAAATGACATTCAGTTGTTGGTGCAAAGTGGCCCTCGCTCTGTCTGCCTTTAAGTTCAAACAAGATGCTGTTATTATAAAGGAATCTCACTCTGCTGGCCTTGTTCTGCACAATACTGCACCTTCAGACTGCAGTAAATTGCAATTAAAGGGGCCTGGATGGTTTCTTTCAGCAACAGTCAATTCCCCCAAAGGTGTGAGCAGAATTGCTTTTGATAACACAGTCATCTTCAGGGCTTTATTTCCCAGTAACATGTGGTAATTCTCAGTGTTAGCCTGGGGTTTATGACTACGCAGGAGCCACATGAGGCTTCCAACTGACTCATCTGAAAAAGAAGCCCAAGACTTTGGACTCTCTGGTTCTTGCAGGAGAAACTTGTGAAGTCCTGGATAATTTCTCAAAGGAGTGCAGGTGCACAGGGCAACAGCACATGTGGGCAAAGCTGCTACTTCAGCTCCACAGTGTGACCCTGGCAAAGTTGCCTGATGTCCACGGCCTCATTCCACCTCTAGTTCGGCTGGTCAAGGCAGCAGGGACTTTCCAAGCTCCTCCCTCTATCTCAGTAACTGCAGAGTCCTACCTTCTCGGAAACCTGGAAATCCTACAGAATCCTGTGGTCCACCCAGCCCCAAATCATCCTCATTGTAGCCTTGCTCCACTGGCTTCCAGTGCATCCCAGCACTGGGCTCTCTACTGACTTGTTCGAGCACAATTCATTATCCCTCACCAGTCTGCGCTGCACCCATTCTAGATGTCAGTTTTCCTCCTCCTTGGTCACACAACTGCACATCAACAGAACACCCTCCACCACACCACACCAACTTCCCCAGCCTTTCTGCTGAAGAGGAGAGAAGTTAACATAACTCCTACAGACCACAACAGAAAAAAGGCTGGTGTATGAACCCCCTGTCACATTGCCCAATGGAGCCATAATCACCAGGTATTCAACCATTTCAAAGAAATCTACAGTGTTTGGAAAACCAGTCTGTCCATGTAAATGCCACCGACAGGGAGATGCTTCTATCTTTCTGGCAAAATATTCTGTCCCCAGCAGGCTTTGCTTTCAGCTACAAACGGAACAGCCTTTCTACAGCAATCTGAAGCACCACAGACAGCACTACAAAATTTAGGGGGATGGGAGGGAGCAGGCGGGGCTAAGGAGGTGTTGACTGATGTCATTTAGGATGAGCTGTTCCACCAGGAAAGAGAAACTAAAGGATTTAAGTCCAACTAGAAAGCTTGCAATGAAGCAAAGATGCTGAAAGAGGAGGCCTGTAGACAGCAGGCATTGCTCTGGATCTCTGCCATCCAATCTGCTCAGCCAGATTTGTCTGCTGGCTCTGGGTGTTTCATGCAAGTGAAATCCATGCCATGCTACCTCAGAGTTTCTGAAGAGAAATGATGATGTTTTGGAAATAAAGCAACTGCTGCTCCCCAACATCCCTTGTACAATAGGATCATTTCCTCTTAATCCCTGGGCTTTCTAGAATCACAACACAGTACTGTACAAAAACCAGAGAAACAAAATAAATTCCCTGGGGTATCTCAGCTTTGAACTCTGAGTGGTCTTTCTAGTGCCAGCCCATCTGGAACATTCCTACAAACCCCCTTGAAGGCTGTAGTATCTCAGACTCTTCAAGGAACTCTGGAGAGGTCTTCCCTCCTGTCTTACCTGATTCTGCTGGAGGAACACCACAGAATTTCTCCTGAAACCCCAAAGTCACGTTCCTGTAGCACCAGCTCCCGGAAAATGCACAGACACACAGAGGCCACAAATGCAGGATGTGCTCACAACCAGACACCTTCATCATGGTTCTCTGAAGCACAGTACCTGTAACGGTTGTTGAATATTTCACGCTAAAAGCTCTAAAAGGAAAAAACAACCCCCCCCAAGCCCAGAAACCCCACCTGCCGAAGGCAACTGCTCAACTCCACAGACAGTGCTGTACCCAGCAGCCCGGAGGAGACTGGCACAACAGCTACAAATCACACCTTGTTATGCAGATGAAGGCAGAGAGCTGAGCAGACTGCACACAATGTGCCCATTTCCACTTTGCAAGGCTGCACTGGTCTAAAACAGACGTTTACTTTGATACTTTAGTTTGTCTTTCTTTCGTATTTCAGAACACAGCAAGCTGAGAATGAGGAACTGATCCTCTGGAGAAACCACTCACCCTGGACGTAGGCACATCTCTGAGAGGTAACGCAGCAGAATCATCTGGAGACATCTTCTTCCTCATGATCAGAGTGAAGTCACATACAGGTTCTGAGCAGTTCCACAGGAGACCAGCTCTGCCAACGCTCTTGTGCAGAAGGTCCCATCCTCAGGGTTTAGATCCAACGGGCAGGTTAAAGTGCTACCCTGATGGACCCACAGGATGAAAATCCTGACCACTGAGCACAAGATCATCAGATTCAAATACAACAGTCTGGGCCTGCAGAGCTACTGGAGACCGACAGGCAAAAGTGTGCAATCATTTACATGAAGAAATGATCATCATTTGATCCATAGTTTCCATTTCCCATAGATATCGAATAGCCTAACACTTAAAGAGCAGACAACGTATTTAAAGCCCAAACAGTAACTGGATTGGTGAGTTCAGGGGAGAGATGTCATCTGCAATTGCCTGGGGAAGAAAGTGCAGAAGGAGCAGAAATCTGCCTGTCAAGTAGGAACACATGACCCAGCTTCAAACAAGTCCTTTAGAACGTGGAGACAATCCAACAGCTGCCAGTGCATCAACACTTCTAGGAGACTTTTTTGTTACATGTCGCCCACAGAAAATCTCAGCTATTCATAAATAGCCGTTCTTAGAGAATCATAGAATTGTAGGGGTTGGAAGGAACCTCTAGAGATATTTGAGTCCAACCCCGCTACCAACACAGGAACACCCAGGGCAGCCCACACAGGAACAGATTCAATTGGGTCTTGAAAAGCTCCAGAGAAGGAGACTCCACAGCCTCTCTGGGCAGCCTGGGCCAGGCTCTGGCACTGGAACAGTGAAGAAGTTTTTCCTCATGTTGAGGTGGAACTTCCCGTGTTTCAGCTTGCAACCATTACCTTTCGTCCTATCCCAGGGCACGACTGAAAAGAGCCTGGCCCCTTCTCCTTGCCCCCCATCCTGCAGATCTCTGTAACCATCCCTAAGATCCCCTCTCAGGCTTCTCTTCTCCAGGCTGAACAGCCCCAGGGCTCTCAGCCTTTCCTCATCAGAGATGTTCCAGTCCCTTCAGCATCCTCATAGCCTCCCTTGGACTCTCTGCAGTATTTCCCTGTCCCTCTTGAACTGGGGAGCCCAGAACTGGATACAACACTCCAGATGTGGTGTCACTAGTGCAGAGCAGAGTGGGAAGAGAACCTCCCTGGACCTGCTGGCCACGCTCTTCTTTTTGCCCCCCCGCAGACCATTGGCCTTCTTGGCCACAAGGGCCTCTTGCTTGCCCATGAATAACTTACTGTCCACCAGGACTCCAAGGTCCCTCTCCATGGAGCTGCTTTCCAGCAGGTCCCACCCCTCCCCTGTACCAGTACATGGTGTTGTTCCTCTCCAGGTGTAGGACTCTACACTTGTCCTTGTTGAATGTCATTAGGTTGCCTTTGCCCAGCTCTCCAGTCTGCCCAGATCTCGCTGGATGGCAGCACAGCCTTCCGATGTATCAGCCACTCCTCCCAGTTTGGTATCATCAGCAAACTTACTGAGGGTCCACTCTGTGCCTTCATCCAGGTCATTGATGAAGATATTAACATTCTGTGTGATTCTATGTGGGATAAGACTGGACCCAGAACTGACCCCTGAGGAACACCACTACTTAGAGATCACCAGCTGGACACTGCACCACCGATCACAACCCTCTGAGCTCTGCTGTTCAGCCAGTTCTCAACACATCTCACTGTCTGCTCTTCTAATCCATACTTCCTGAGCTTACTCATGAGGATATTATGGGAGACAGTATCAAAAGCCTTGCTGAAGTCAAGGTAGACAACAACCACTGCTCTCCCTGCATCTGCCCATTCAGTCACACCATCATAGAAGGCTGACAGATTAATCAGACCTGACCTCCCTTTAGTAAATCCAAGCTGGCTACTGTTGATAATCTTTTCTTCCATGTGCTGAGATATGATCTCTAGAATGAGATGCTCCGTCACCTTTCCAGGGATGGAGGTGAGGCTGACTGGTCTGTAATCAGCAGTGCCTTCCTTCTTGTCCTTTTTGAAGACTGGGGTGACATGGGCTTTCCTCCAGTCCTGAGGGACCTCACCTGTTCTCCATGATCATTCAAAAATGATGGAGTGGTAGAGCAACAACATCAACCAGCTCCCTCAGCACTCGTGGGAGCTGCCCATCAGGGCCCATGGATTTGTGTGTGTGTGTGTTTAGTTTATGCAAGTGATTTCTAACCCATCCTTGTTGACCAGAGGAGAGATTTCCTCCTTCCAGACTTTCACTCTTACTTCCAGGGTCAGGGATTCCTGAGGGATGGTCTTAGCAGTGAAGACAGAAGCAAAGAAGGAATTCAGTAACTCCACCTTCTCTGCATCCTCTGTCACCAGGTCTCCTGCATTGGGCCCACATTTTCCCTTGTCTTTCTTTTACCACTGATGTATTTGAAGAAGCCCTTCTTGTTCTCCTTTACTCATTTGGCCAGAGTTAATTCCAAGAGGGCCTTGGCCTTCCCTGTTGCATCCCTGCAAACTCTGATAGCATTCCTATAATCTCCTAAGAGACCAGTCCCTTTTTCCACATGCTGTGAATTCCATTCTTCCACCTGAGGTTTTTCATCATCTCCTTGCCCATCCATGCTGGTCTCCTGCCTCCTCTACTTGATTCTTACTCAGAGGAATGCACCTGTCTTAAGCTTGGAGGAAGTAATGTTTGAATATCAACCATCTCTCTTGGGCTCCCTTACCTTCTGGAGTCCTAGCCCAAGGGATTCTCCCAGTTAAGTCTTTGAAGAGGACAAAGTCAGCCCTCCTGAAGTCCAGGGTTACAATCTTACTTACTGCCTTGCTTCTTCCTTGTATGATACTAAACTCTACCATGTCATGATCACTACTGTTAAGGCTGCCCTCAGCCTTCTTGTCCCCAACCAGACCTTCTTTGTTCATTAATACAACATCCAGCAGAACACCCTTCTGTCGGAGACGGTGGGAGAATTACGGCACTCAATGTGAGCAATCAGGCAATTCTCGTTTATTGTTAAGACCAACACTCTTTTATACAGTTATTAATGAGGCTCATACATAGTGCAAAAGCAAGCTCATTATTGGTTAGGCTATAAAAAGTCAGACCTGCCCAGTTGCTTATCTCCGTGGTCGTGCAGCTGGTGCAGCTCCTCATATCTTAGGCCCCAGGCATCTTGTTGTTGTAGAACTCCCATTCTCAAGGAACAATCTGAGCTTGCTATTCTGTTACACTATCTGTGTCCTGTGCCTGTGCAGCTCCTCATCAGCAAGTCTCTGCATGGGAACGCGACCCTTACCCTGTTAGCCACTCTCCCACAATTCCCCTGTTTTCTTTAGGGCTGACGGTCATTGCTACTGTGGCCTTATCCACCTGCTTCATCACACATCCCAATACAATCCTTCCATCGATAATCAACAACAATGCGAGTTCCAACCACCTAAATCCTTCCTTTAACAGACCCGTTAACCATGGTGACAGCCCGCCAAAAAGTCTCCCTAACCACTTATCGAAGGGATTTGATCCCACCGTAATCTCTTGGGTATGCTCCTTAAGCCACTTAAGCTGTTGATGTATAGATTCTCCATGGGTAGACAGATTAAAGCAACACATCCCTTCGAACTCTTCACATCCATGACCCTGAGCTAACAGTAGAAAATCAATGGCGGCACGATTCTGTAAAACAGTGTGACGCAAACTGTCCATATCTTCTGACAGTTGCTCTGTAACTTGAGTGGTAACATTAGATTGCCTGACAGTCCAACATGCGAGCTTGCCTAGTGTGGCTAAAGCATAAGCAGTTCCCACCCCTGGGACAATAGATGCTAATGTGCGTAAAGCCGGACTCCATAATTCAACCTTATCATTACAATCAGCAGGTAACTGGGAAAGATCCCGCTTTCTCCGTGATTGACTAATGCTAGCTAGTATGGCTTTATCTAAGGCTAAAAGGGTTAAAGAGCCCAAATAACAGGGACCACCATGAGCAAACGGCGGGACCCCGTGCCAGGCACGGTCTCCACATATGAGAAATATGCCATCTGGTAATGCAAGAACACTCTTGTTAGCCCAAATTCTTGTATCATTTCTTCCCCAACCATAACTTGTAGTACCCTTAAAGTTGTCAAAGACCGACTCACTCACGGGACCAACAGGACCACCACAATATGTGCGATTATAGAAGGCATTATGTGGTGTGAGCCAGGTAATATTCTGTGACCTCTGATACACATAAGAGCCAAGCTTCACACAAGTAACATTGCCTTCATTCCCTGTAATATTCGCAATAGCTTCCGACCCTGCCAGGTCGAGTTCCTGGGGATCCCATGGGAGTGTAGTATTCAAGCCTGCCAGTAACTTTCCGGAGCATTCCGCGATCGACGTGCTGTTGGTACAATTTCCCGTAGAAAATTTAGCTAGGGCTGACGACAGTAAAGTCATGTTAGTCTGAGGGACCCCTAACAGACAGGTTTGAAAAGGATCGGATGCTGATGCAAGGGAGAGGCAAAATGCCGTACGGTTACTCTTGTTGCCCAGGTTACCCACAAGTTTGTTCTTGGGTCAATTTTGTGTAATCCAGTTCCTAGTGAGACTGGTAGGAACAGCATTAACGTTACCAGGGTTACCATAATTGATAACTAACTTAACAACTAATAACTGATAAATGAAAACTATTAGCAAATAAATGACAACTAATAAGTGGATAATAAGCGATAACTAACAACTAGTTAATGATAATGAATAATGGGGCACCACGACCCCCACGGTTAGGTTTGTTTCACCCACAGTGATTGCTTACACTGCCCACAATCTAGGAGTACCCAGGCTGCACAGTTTCTTTCAAGGTACCCCTTGCAGGGATGTGTATACAAGTCCGCAAATTCGATGGTGGGCAACAAGGCTGATACGTGGAAAAACTGGTCAGTGCTGGAACAGTGCTCAACCTTCCAGTCCAGGGTCGGGCTGAGCACTCTCATCAGGTTGCTCAAGCATGGTCGAAGGGCCAGGAGGAGTCGCCACGTCAGTGTCCTCTGGTCGAGACCCTAAAATCGAGCTGGTATCATGCTCATTCATTGTTGCAGCCTTGGTCCATCTCGCAGGAACCCAAATAGGACCTGTAGGCGCAGAAACACAAAGGTAGCCACTCCCCCAATATAACACCTTCGCTGGACCCTCCCACAGTCCAGATTTTGGATTCCAATACCAAGGTACGATTCTGTTGTAACGGTGGGGACACCCATTCCAGGGCCCACACCTCCCCCGTTTTCTTTAAGGACTGGGTTAATGCCCCTATAAGACGTTGCTCCCCAAACCATATGGTAAGGTCAATGGGGAGGTCCGGGTCACGCCTCCGGACCTCTCCATGGACCACACAGTCAACAATATGATCCAAAGTCTCCCTTTGATGGGGGCGTTAACCGAACCAGCCGTGTTGGGTCCACACCCTTCAGAAGGGGTTGCAATTGTTCTAATAGTTCATTGGGTATGCCGACTATAGGGTGCAACCATTGCAGATCGCCTAGTAATCTCTGGGCATCACTTACAGTCTCAATCTTAGTGTCCAGAGTCAGTTTTGGGGGCGTAATTACTTGCTCTGTAAGAGTCCAACCTAAGTATTTCCAAAGGGAGGATTGTTGCACCTTTTCTGGCGTGATTTTCAAGCCGGCAGCACCGAGCTGTTGTTGCATGGCCGCTACCTGATTCTGGGAAAAGGGGTGTGATTGGGCAAACAAAATGTCGTCCATATAATGATAGATCACTGTTTGAGGCCAAACCCTCCTCAGTGGTTGCAAGGCATTGTCCACATACAACTGGCACAAGGTCGGGGATTTACGTATCCCCTGCGGTAAAACCGTCCATTTGAACTGCTTATCAGGTTCGGCTCGATTTAATGCTGGCAACGTAAACGCGAAGCAACGGGTGTCACTGGGGTATAGGCATATAGTGAAAAAACAGTCCTTGAGGTCGATTATCAATAAGGGCCAATCTCAGGGGAGCATGGACGGATTAGGCAAACCCAGCTGCAGCGCCCCCATTGGCTCCATTTGCTTATTCACTGCCCTTAAATCATGTAATAACCGATATTTGCCCAATTTTTTCTTTATGACAAAAATGGGAGTATTCCAAGGCCTCGTTGATAGTTGTAAATGTCCTTGCTCAACCTGTTCCATCACCAAAAGGTGAGCTTGGTGTAGACTTTCCCTCTTCAGCGGCCATTGATCAATCCACACCGGAGTAGTCACAGTCCAAGTCAGTGGGATGGGGAAAGTCCATGCAATGGCCACTATGCTAAAGGGCATTCATTTGTCAACACCACTCCGAGCTGTGCCAGCACGTCCTGTCGACTTAGGCACTGCACGTTGCCGGGCAAAGGAACAAGGGAGACCACACTTAATATTGACCTCCCTTCAATGGTAATTAACACTCGCGGAGATTTCTTTGCCAGAGTTAATCCTCCCACCCCGGTGACTGTAACCATACTGGGCAGCATGGGCCAGTTCTCCGGCCAATGTTTAGGGGCAACAATACTTGAGTCCGCCCCAGTGTCCAAAAGCCCATCCAGCGTAATTTCTTGTCGCTGATAGGCGATAGTCACCTTTTCTTTGGGCCAGGTGGTTAAGTCCATGGTAAGCAAAGTAAGTCCTCCGGTCGAACCAAAGCCTTGCTTATCCCTGTCCCTGTTCAATAATGGGGGTAGACCACATGTAAGCTGTGGTAATGGCACCAATTGGGCGATACGCTGTCCCTTCTCAATCCTCAGAGGCGGGGAAATGGTATACACCATCACGAATATTTCCTCAGTGTAGTCCGCATCTATAACTCCAGGAAGCACAAATAGTCCCATCATGTTAGCTGACGATCGTCCCAGCACTAGAGCTCCTATGGCCCGATCATTAATGGACCATGCACTCCTGTTGAAACCCTCAGGACATGTTGTTAGCAGGTTGACGTCTACTGTGGCTGCCAGGTCCAGTCCGAGGCTCCCGGCGGTAGCAGGTTGGGGGGGGGGGGGCTGTGCTGAGGCGTTGATGGCTGCTACTTGTGTCGTCGCGCGGCATGTCCTTCTTTTCCACAGCGGAAACACTTTATCCTGTTGGTCTCTGGTCGGCTGCTGCCCGTGGCCGTTGCTTGTAGGGGTGCAAGAGTAGCTAACACTTGTGTCTGCGCGGCTGCCGCCTGTTATTTGAGCCCTTCCCCAAGCTCTTTAACGGCCTGCACTAAAAAGGCTTGTGACCTGACAGGAATATTGGACATCCGCTCTAACGCTTCCTCTATGGTCCAATTCACCCCCAAGGTATTTAGAACTGCTCGGGTGGTTGCATTGCAGTTCTGTAGGGCACACTGCTTTAACAATGCCCCCCTCATGTACTCAGGAACCCCAGCCTGCTCGATCGCATTAGCAGCTTTATCTATAAAGGTCCCAAACGGTTCATCCCTGCCCTGCTTTATCCCCATGTAACTAGGAACCCCTCTGGGGGCCTTGATTTTATAAAAAGCAGCTCGGACCAATCGCATCGCCTCTTTCAACTTGTCAGGACTGAGCATGGCTTGGGCTTCAACCCGGGAATAGGCTCCCAGACCCATCAGCTCATCGAGAGTCAGCCCATGTAGCGGATCACCCGGCTGTCTCTGCACAGCTACACATTCCTGGCAGTACGCTTGCCAGTGGGCATTATAAAGTAGCTGCTGGTGCTGGGTAAGGATGAGCTTCATGATCGCTCGACAATCTGCGGGCAACAGAATCTGCGTCCCCCACAGACAGTCGATCATCTGTCTCACGGGCTCACTAGTGACGCCCAACTGGCTGACAGTGGAGCCGAGTTGAGCCAGCCATTTCCAATCGAGTGCCGATACCGTAGCATTCATCCCTCCCCCGGCTGCTGGCGTAAATGTTACCGGGCAAACCACCTCTAGGACAGAATCAGCCGTTTCGTTATCCCCGGATCCCATAATATCCCGAGCTAAAGCAGCCCACACCTCCCGTCTTTCCCGGGCAATCGCCGCCCCTAGATCGCTGTCTGCTCGGGGGACGGCCTCTTCCCCGGGCGGCGGCGGTGGTTCCGGCCACTGCGATGGCTGCGGATCCGGCCCCTGTGCTGGCGGAGACGATGGCTGCGGATCCGGCAGAGGGGGCCCTTGGCTAGGAGGTGGTAGCAGGATAGTGCACACAGTGGGGGGTAGGGGACAATCGCTCACTCCCTCTAGCAACCTGTTCCTCCCCATAGCTGCCGACGCTTGGTGGGCAGCTTTCTCTTCCGCCTGATGTTGCAAAAGCGCATTTTGTACTATTCTCCACTGCTTCCCTAATTTCCTCGCGGTTTTATCATCATCTAAAGTCTCCTCCCGCAGTATATCCCCGAATTTACGCCATTCACTAAGCTCATGGACTGTGTGGGGGTTTTTAAAGCATCCTTGCGCGTACCCATAAGCTAACAGCCCAGGGAGATCTTTTCGCAAGTCTATGCCCTTAACCTGTCGCTTCTCTAAGAAGCAGGCAAATAAATCATATGCTGTTTGCCTGTCCATTTTACCTTCAGCGTGCTCTGTTGCAGCCCTACGAGGTCACCAGCAGCATGTTACGGCCACAGACTCTCCTATGAGGTCGCCGGGGACACTGCTGTATGGCTTCTTGCCGTTCCAGCTTTTGCCATCCCTGCTGCGGCAGGTTCCGTTCCTTCGGCACCGTCTCTTTGTGGCGAAGACGTCCGTTTGGCACGTCGGAGCGTGTTCAGACCAGCAGTATCATGTCGTGGTCGCCGTCGGGGTCACCATTTGTCGGAGACGGTGGGAGAATTACGGAACTCAATGTGAGCAATCAGGCAATTCTCGTTTATTGTTAAGACCAACACTCTTTTATACAGTTATTAATGAGGCTCATACATAGTGCAAAAGCAAGCTCATTATTGGTTAGGCTATAAAAAGTCAGACCTGCCCAGTTGCTTATCTCCGTGGTCGTGCAGCTGGTGCAGCTCCTCGTATCTTAGGCCCCAAGCATCTTGTTGTTGTAGAACTCCCATTCTCAAGGAACAATCTGAGCTTGCTATTCTGTTACACTATCTGTGTCCTGTGCCTGTGCAGCTCCTCGTCAGCAAGTCTCTGCATGGGAATGTGACCCGTACCCTGTAGCCACTCTCCCACACCCTTCCTTGTTGGCACTTCCAACACCTGCACCAGGAAGTTATCACTGATGCATTGCAAGAGCCTTCTGGACTGAGTATGCCTTGCTGTGTAGCTTTTCCAACAAATATCAGGGTGGTTGAAGTCACCCATGACCACCAGGGCTTGTGATCTTGAGGGTACTTCCAGCTAATTGTAGAAGGTCTCATCAAATCCTCTTCCTTGTTTGGTGGTCTATAGTAGACACCCACAGCAGTTTCACCTATATTTGTGTGCCCCTTAATTCTCACCCATAAGCTTTTAACACTTTCTTCATCCCCCCCCGGGAAGAGCTCAATGCATTCCAGTTGCTTGTGCACATAAAGCGGTACTCCACCTCCTTGCCTGGTCTATCTTTCCTAAAAAGTACATACCCACCCATGGCAACATTCCAGTCACAGGAGTTATCCCACCATGGCTCAGTAATTGCAATGAAATCATGGCCCTGCAGCTGAACATAGATCTCCAACTCCTCCTGCTTTTTCCCCATGCTGCATATATTGTTGTATAATCATTTCACAGAGGGGGTTGAGTGTATAGTTTTGCCCTTGGGGGGTTTAAGACCTTCTGTTTCTCAAAAATGTCAGCACATTGCCCCACAAGTGCTGGGATAAGAAACCCATGGCCATCTCTAGCTGGTCTGGATACATCCTCCTCCCTCTTCATATCCAGTTTAAAGCCCTGTCCATCAGCCCTGCAATCTCTCGTGCAAAGACTCTCTTCCTCCTTTGAGAAAGGTGTTTCCCATTTGGTGTCAGCAAACCTGGTTCTGTAGAGATCATCCCGTTGTGAAAAAAACCAAAACTGTTACAGTGACACCACCTATGGAGCCATGGGTTAATAGCCTCTATTCGCCTGTTCACTCCGATGTTGCTGCCTGTCACTGGAAGGAGAGAGGAAAAGATTTCTCCACATCTTCAGCTGAGTACAGCTCAGTATCAGAACCTGTGTGAACTCCTGCATGCTTTATTCAAACTGAACTTTGGTTTGGGGAAGGAATTTGGTGCATGCGAAGGAAAACTTCTGAACGCCCTGTTGGATTTGTGCACTTCAGCTCTCCAGAGCAGGTGGTTTTCTCTTTGGTGCTGTGCCCAAGTAACATGTTTGTCGCTGTTTATGCCGGGAGTGGAGAGACGCAGCAACATATAAGTTCAGCAAGAGCAGGCAAAAGAAGCAACTTTATTAATTTACAACCCCATTTTTATACCCCAGCCCCATAGGGCGATTGGTCAGTAATCACCCATCTCCTAGGGTGATTGGTTAAAGTCCTACAGCACCTATTTCAAAATATTTTTTACAATGTACCATAAACAAAACTTATCGAAACACCATGTGCTACTCTAGTTTACAAAACTGTCCTACTGTTTCTCTTAACACGTGTGAGAAAGGCAGGGTTCTCACAGAATATTGTGAGAACCTAGGAAAATTCCTCTGCTAGCAGCTTTTCAGCATCCACACATGTTCTTGATTTTTCTGAAATATTTCTGGTCTCTGAAGACTGAATCTTAAGGCCAAAGACTGAGTTGAAATCCTGTTTTCCACCATGGAAATTCTGAGCAGCTGACAGTATCTCGTGTGCTGTTACCAGGTTGCTGCTGTAGCT
>JANVCC010000074.1:11613475-11664207 GCA_025345505.1 Todiramphus chloris collaris
TTTGATGCCACCATCTGAAGAGGGTGGTTCAGCTCTGTGGTTTTCCAATTGTTAGGAAAGTTCGCTCCTCCTCCTCTCCCCTCCTCCTCTCCCCTCCTCCTCTTTTAACCTTTCTCCTCATTTTCTCCTTCTGCTTCTCCGTTCTCCTTTCCCCTCCCTCTCCATTCTCCTGCTTCTCCATTCTCCTGCTTCTCCATTCTCCTGATTCTCCTTTCTCCATCTTCTCTTTTCTCCTTCTGTCTCCTCCTTTCCTCTGTGGTTTTCACTCAAGGAAAGTTTTGCTGCGTCAACAGTTGGTACCAAACTAAAGAATCTCTGAAGTGTAGAAATATGAGCCTTAGATCAGACACTTGGCCGTTCAGTTACCTTGAGCATGTGGAATGTATAGAAACACCAGCACTGTGATGAGAACGTGTGTTGTAGGGACATGTTTTGCAGTATGGACCTCGTAGCCAGGTGGAAGAGGCTGTTGAACTGCAGCCTTTTCAAACCATCTCGGCACCGGCGTGCGTGATGAGATCAGTTGTGCTGCCTGTGGAAATGCGCTCGTCAAGGGGGGAAGCTGACGCTTTGTGTTGGTGAAAACGATGCCATTTCTTTCCGTAGAGACTTTGGAGAGCATTTGTCATTTGGGGGAGAACGGTTGACCAAGAGGAGCTAACTGACGGGACAAAAGCGGGTCATGTGACCTGCTGCCCTCTAATGCCCAAGTACAGGCTGATGAGAACCTCAGTGTTCACTTCCACAGGTTTCTCTCGTGTCTGCTCAACCAGGGCCCTGTGGCCGAGATCAGCAGCATTTGCCAAGTGCTGGAAGTTTTGTTCAGAACCCTGCAGGTGTGTAATGAAAGAATGAACTTCCTTTCCTTTCTTTTGGATTGTTCTGCTTGTCAGTGGCCACAGAAATGCCCATTTTGTAGTGTCCTGGCGTGCTAGGTCTGCATGGGCTGAGGGAAGCCTTCTGAGAGAGGGGGCCATAGGTGTGGCCTCTGTGGTATCTTCATCTCTTTAGGGCTTTCCCTCAACCAGGGCAGGCTTTCCTTAGTCTTCATGAACCTAGTGGTTTTGATTGGTAGTTGTGCTAAAAAGGAAATAAATAAACATTGGTCTGCTTTTCTGGCAGGCACCAGCCTGGCCTGCTCTTGCCAGGGTGTGTCAACATTCCCAGCGTAGGAGTGGTTAGCCATGAAAAGCTTCTCCCAAGTCATAAATGTTGAAAGGTGATGAAGGTCCTGGTGAAATGTTTAAGCATAAAATAAGGAAAAGACCTCATTTATTGAAACAAAACCCTATTGAGTAGAAACCTGTATATGGGCAACCACCTTAGCCAGCAGTTCAGAACACACTGGGAAGGAAGCTGTTACAAGGGAAGAACTTAGCCAAAGACTAGACATAAAGCAAAGAGAGCTGGTAAGGAAAAGGAGAAGGGGAGGAAATAAGAAGGAAATAGGAAGGAAGAGGAAGGAAAAGGAAGGGAAAGAAAGTAAATTTCTATTGCTAATCTCCTGTCTCCTGGAATATTGATGTGTTTCCCCAGGAGCCCTTCCACATTCTTATCCTGAGAACCACCTTGGGCAGCTTGATGTGAATGAACTGTTTTCTGAATGAACTGGTGTTGACTGGGATCCTCAAAGTGTCAACAGCTGATTCCACTTCATCCCGTATGTAGATCCATAGCGTTCTCACTGCTCAGTTTCTCCACATCTTCAGCTGAGTACAGCTCAGTATCAGAACCTGTGTGAACTCCTGCATGCTTTATTCAAACTGAACTTTGGTTTGGGGAAGGAATTTGGTGCATGCGAAGGAAAAATTCTGAGTCCGTTGGACTCTCTTGAGTAGATCTATGTCTCTCTTGAACCAGGGAGCCCAGAACTGGATGCAATACTCCAGGTGAGGTCTCACTAGGGCAGAGTAGAGGGGGAGGAGAACCTTCCTTGATATGCTGGACCCACTTTTCTTAATGCACCCCAGGATACCATTGGCCCTCTTGACCACAAGGACACACTGTTGTCCCATGGATATCTTGTTGTCTGTCAGGACCCAAGGTCCTTTTCCATGGAGCTACTCTCCAGCAGATTGCCTCCTAACCTGTAATGGTGCATTTTGTTGCTCCTTCCCAGGTGCAGGACTAGGCACTTGCTTTTGTGAACCTCTTTAGGTTCCTCTTTGCCCAGCGATCCAGTCTGTCCAAATCTTGCTGATTGGCCACACAGCCTTCAGGTGAATCAGCCAATCCTCCCAGTTTTGTGTCATCAGCAAACCTGCTGACAAGGCACTCTGTCCCATCATCAAGGTCATGGATAAAGATGTTGAACAAGACTGGACACAGCACTGTTCCCTGGGGGACTCCACTAGTTACACATCTCCCTCTGGACTCTTCTACATTGATCACCAGTCTTTGGGCTCTGCTGTCTGTCCAGTTCTTAATCCATTCCACAGTCCATTCTTCTATCCCACAATTCCTGAGCTTGCTCACAAGGATATTATGGGAAACTATCAAAAGTCTTGCTAAGGTCTCCCTGCACCTATCCATTCAGTCACAGCATAATAGAAAGCTATCAGATTAGTCAAGCATAATTCCCCCTTGGTAAATTCATGCTGACTACTTCTGGTAACCTTCGTCTCTTCCGTGTGCTTGGAGATGACCTCCAAAATGAGCCGCTCCATCATTTTTCCAGGGACGGAGGTGAGGCTGGTTGGTCTGTAATTTCCTGGATCTTCCTTCTTGCCTTTTTTGAAGACTGGAGTGATATTGGATTTCCTACAGTCCTCAGACACCTCACCTGTTTGCAATGATCTTTCAAAAATGAAGGACAGTGGTGGGGCGATATCAGCCTAATGTTCAGTCTGAAATTCCCCTGGTGCAGCTGGAGGCCATTCCCTCTTGTTCCATCACAAGTTACTTGTGAGAAGAGACCAGCCTACCTCTTTACAACATCCTTTTCAGGGCTGGGCCCAAAGACTAGCAGTGAATAGAGTTAAATCCAGTTAGTGGCCAGTCACAAGTGGCATTCCTCCGGGCTCAGTATTGGAGCTGGTCCTGATTGATATCTTTATCAATGATCTAGATATCTCTACCAATGAAGTTGGGCAGAAGTGTTGATTTGCTTGGTGAGTGATGGGCCGAGGTTAATTGTAGGAGTTTTGATAGGGCCAAGTGTCGGGCCCTGCATTTTGGTCACAAGCCCAGGCAATGCTACAGGCTTGGGGAAGAGTGGCCGGAAAGCTGCCTGGCAGAAAAGGACCTTGGTGTATTGCTTGACAGTTGGTTGAATATGAGCCAGCAGTGTGCCCTGGTGGCCAAGAAGGCCAGTGGCCTCCTGGCTTGTGTCAGAAATGGTGTGACCAGCAGGACACGGGAAGTGGTCCTGTCCCCAGTCAGTACTTGGCAGTGGTGCGGCCCCAGCTCGAGTACTGTGTTCAGTTTTGGGCACCTCAGTACAGAAAGGACATGGAGGTGCTGGAGCAGGTCCAAAGGAGGGCAACAGGGCTGGTGAAGGCTTTGGAAAAACGTACCCTGTGAGGAGCACCTGAGGGAGCTGGGGCTGTTTAGTCTGGGGAAGAGGACACTGAGGGGAGACCTTCTTGCTCCCTACAGATGCCTGAAAGGAGGTTGTAGCAAGAGCGGGGTTGGTCTCTTCTCACTGGTGACAGGGGAGAGGACAAGGGGAAATAGCCTCAAGTTGCACCAGGGTAGGTTTGGGCTGGATATCAGGAAGAACTTTATAGAAAGGGTTGTTAAGCACGGGAACAGGCTCCCCAGGGAAGTGGTCGTGTCACCTTCCAGGAATGCATTTAAAAAGCGTTTGGATGTGGTGCTCGGGGACATGGTTTAGCAGTGGGCTGTTAGAGTTAGGGTAGTAGGGTTAGGTTGAGGTTGGTCTTGGTGATCTTGAAGGTCTTTTCCAACCTGAGCAATTCTATGATTCTGTGCTAGAAAGGCTCTACAGAGAGACCTGGACGGGCTGGCTCAGTGGGCCAAGGCCACTTGTATGAGCTTCAACAAGGCCAAGAGCCAGGTCCAGAGTGAAATAATCTAGCCAATTATCATTTCTACTCTGCCCTATCCTATCCTACGTCAGATGTTGCCACTATTACTGACCAAAAGCATAGATGAGAAAGATCAGCTGAACAAGGTATGATGTAACATAATAAACTGCAGAACTCCAGTACCGAGTAAAAACAAGAAACAGAATTTATTTTTAAACATTTTGAACATTAAACCAACCCCCCACCCCCATTTTGATGAGAATAATTTTTTATCATTATGATCTTAAACACTAAACCCAATCCCCCTCCCCCCCCCATTTTTACCAGAATTTTTATCATTATGATCTTAAACACTCAACCCACCCCCCCCCCCCCCCCCCCCCATTTTGAACAGAATTTTTATCATTATGATCTAAGATCTTCAAACACTAAAGCAAGCCTCCTCTCTTCAGTTCCCCCAGGAATTTTGCTGTTTCCCCAGAAGCTCCTCAGTTCTTGGCTTTAGAGAGGAATTGGAGGCACCTGCAATGGAAACATGGACGTTAACAGGTGGCAAGGACCTACCTGCCCGATGGCTCCTTTAGCTCTGGAAGGCAGGTCTGGCTTTGCTCAGCCCAGCTGAGCCAGGTTGGGCAGGACCACACCAACCTGCACCAGCCTTGCTCTGCCCTTGTGCAGAGCTGCGGGCCCACGGAGCAGCCCGCTTGTCCCTGCAGCAGCGGCAGCAGTCCCACCTTTTGAGGGGGGAGGCTTTTGCTGTTGGTGGCCCTCACGTACCTCTGCTGCTTCCAGTCCTGCCACTGGCAACTCCGTGCCTGCTGCACCATCCAGTTCCTCCTCCAAATCTTCTGAGGGGGACTCGGTGGAACAGACCAGCTGCTGTGTCTCCTGCACACAGCAAAAGAAGGGTTTCCAGGCCTCTGGCTGAAAATGGCTCAAACAGCTTTTCCCGCTCCTGACCATCATTTGGGAGCAGTAAGCCTGCCAGCTTTGGCCCCAATCCCCAGCCGGGGTTCCTCTGCTGGGGACAGCACCTCTCTGGAGGAGCAAGCAGGATGGGGACCCCTGGGCAGGCTTGCTTACCTCGGTAGTCTGGGTCAGCAGGGTGTCCTGGCTGCAGAGAGATGCCAGGCTCTAGGAGAAGGGAGCATCACTGATGTCTGAGCCTGAAAAGCCTGGCACCTCTGCAGCAGCCGAGGCCTCCTCCACGGGCCAGGGCAGCCCTTCCCTGCAGGTCCTGCCATCTGCTGAGGAGAAAAGAGCAAAGAGCCGTGGAGGAGAAGTCCGGGCCGAGCGCTGCCAAGCCCTCTGAGCACTGTCCCCCTGCCGCTGAGCACAGTGGGGAGAGGTGTCTCTGGGCACAAGGGGCACCAGGGGCTCAGCTCTCTCCTGCCGCAGAGAGATGGGGCTGGCGCTGCCCTGCGGGAAGGGCGGCAGCAGCCCCAGGGCAGCACTGGTGCCCGCCCGCCTGCCAGGGCAGAGAGAAGGGCCGTCCTACCCCCGCCTTCTCCAGAGTCGATAGTCGCTGAGCCTCCTCTGTCTGCGCTGCCCGAGGGGATGAGAGGTGGCAGCTGCTGCTCACCAGCCTGCAAGAAATGCGGAGCGCTCACTGAGCAGTCCTGCAGCAGAAAGGGGCCCCGGCGAGCGGAGCGAGAGGTGGGGACGGCTGAGACTGCACCCTGAGCCAGCCTCACCTCTCCCTGGCCCTCCACCATCAGCTCCGTGGTACTGGCAAGTAGCATCCTGACCTGGGCAAGGGGACAAGAGCGGAAGGTGAGGAGCGATGCACCAGATGCTGGGCCAGAGCTGCCTCCGGGGCCAGGGCTGAGACAAGAGGGACACTCACAGCTTTGCGGCTCCTCAGCTGCTGCCGCAGGGGATTGATGGAGGGCACCTGGATCACCTGGGCGCCCTCTACTCCTTCTGCAGGCCTGTTCACAGGGAAGGAAGGGGCAGAGAAAGAGCTGGGTGAGGCCTGAGCCGCAGAGAGTGGCGGCAGTGGTGAGGATGGGTCTGGGCGGGCGCTGGTGGGACACAGCTGGGCGAAGCAGCTCTGCCAGCTCTGCCTGCTCAAGAGCTGCCCGCAGCTGTGGGGCACCTCTGCCGCCACATCAGGGGCTTGATGGAGGGCACCTCGATCACCTGGGCACCCTCCACTCCTTCTGCAGGTCTGTGCACAGGGAAGGAAGGGGCAGAGAAAGAGCTGGGTGAGGCCTGAGCTGCCACCTTCTCCCTCTCCTGCACTCCCAGGGAATGCTCGCCAGCTGCCCTGAGGCAGCTGAGCAGAGAGCGGCGGCAGTGGTGAGGATGGGGCTGGGTGGGCGCTGGTGGGACACAGCTGGGCAAAGCGGCTCTGCCTGCTCAAGAGCTGCCCGCAGCTGTGGGGCACCTCTCCCCAGCTGGGGAGCAGAGGGCCCGTGTCTGGGGGTGCGGCTATGCCTGCAGTCTCCCCTGCGATGTGAGCGCCTGGGCTGCAGTGCCAAGCAGGGCTTACCCACAGAGCGCGCTGATCCAGAGCTCCTTCTCTGCTCGCGAGCTGCAGGAAAGGAGGAGAAACAGCCTGAGTTCCCTCTGCTCCCCCGGCTGTGGGTAGAGGCGGGCACTGGCGCAGCCCTGCCCCGTGGGGACAGCCACAGGGGCAAGATGGAGCCCTGTGGGGCAGGACAGGGGTGTTGCCCATGCCCCTGCTGGGATGTGGCACCAAGACTCACCTGAAAGTGATGATGCAGCAACCATAGGGCCAGAAAATGAGGGAGGTGGTGGCCTCGTGTTCCTCCTCTTCTGTGGCATCGGCGGCTGCCCGGTTCCCGCTGGTAAGCACCTGCAGCAGGCCCAGGGCCAGGCAGAGCTTTGGGCGCAGGGCACCGCTACGTCTGCAGAGAGATGTGTCAGGGAGTGACCTGGAGATGGCTGAGTCCTGTGCGGCCCCTCCAGAGTCCAGCTCCCACGAGCATGGCCATGGGTGCATCCACCACCAGGGTGCCGGGGGCCTGGGGCTGCTTCCTGGGCATCCCTGCCCTTGTTCCAGGGCTCAGGAGGAAAGGCAGCTGGGGCCTGTGAGTCTTCCTTGGCCTTGGCAATCACCAAAGTGTCTGTGAAGAGGAGGAGCTCCCTCTTTCTGGTCCTGCGGCCCTGCGTCACCCGCACCTCCTGCCAGAGCAGTGGCTCAGGGGTCACGGAGTCAGGTGTGGGCTGCTGCGTGGGCTCAGGGTATACCCTGCTGAGAAGATGGGACCAGGCATGAGCAAGGCGCCCAGCTGCGGGGCCCGGCTGTGCTGACATGTCCCCGAGCCACGGGGGCAGCTCACCTGGAGCGGTGGCAGCAGTTGAGCTGGCCCATGGTGGTTTGTCACGAAGCTCTGTGCAGCACACGCTGGTTGGTCTCCAAAACGTGCCCAGTTGGCTTGTGTGAGGCTGCTGAGTGGGTGTGGGTGCTCTGCCCAGTACTGCTCTCTGCTGGCACAGCACTGTCCCAGCAGGCACTGGAGCCGTTGCCGGGACAGCGCTGGGTCAACACAGCAGCATGGCACTGTGACACCAACGGTCGCAGGGCGGGGCAGTGGTGGGGAAGGGGCACTGAAGGCTCTCCCCAGTATGCCCACGTCTCCCTTGTGCTGGGGAGCCCAGACCTGGGCACAGCCTTGCAGGCATGGCCTGGCCAGCGCTGAGCAGAGGGGAGGGTTCACCCGCCCCCAGCTGCTGGCAATGTTTTCCCCAGTGCAGCCCAGGGTACCATGTGCTGCCTTTGGGCACGGGCACCTTGGTGGCTGCGGCTGAACTTGTTCACCGGGATCCTAGGGCTTTTTCTGTCACGCTGTTTTCCAACAGCTTTGCCAAGGTGCTTTGGGTCTCTAGTATGCGTGGATATGTCCCAGGCTGCTTTGTGCCTGTACCGGTGCCATAGACGTATCAAATTGTAAAATCGTTTAGGTTGGAAAAGACCCTTAAGATTGTTGAGTCCAAGCATCAGAGTAACTCTACCAAGCCCACTGTTAAACTGTCCCTAAGCACCATATCTCCAGGACTTCTAAAACACTTCAGGGGTGGTGATTCAATCACTTCCCTGGGCAGCCCGTTCCAGTGCTTGACAACCCATCCAGTGAAGACATTTCTCCTAATACCCAGCCTAAACTTCCCCTGGCACAACTTGAGGTCTTTTCCTCTTATCACCTGTTCCCTGACTTCCCCCTCACTGCAGCCTCCTCGCAGGTACTTGTAGAGAGCAAATGGTCTCCCTTCAGCCTCCTTTTCTCTAGGCTAAATAGCCCCAGGTCCTTTAGCCGCTTCTAAGACCTATGCTCTAGGCCCTTCACCAGCTTAGTTGCACTTCTGTCGACATGCTCCAGCACCTCGATGTCCATCAAAACCCAAAACTGAACCCAGTCCTCAAGACGTGTCCTCACCAGTGCCGAGTACAGGGGCATCATTGCTTCCCTAGACCTGCTGGCTGCCTTGGCCACCTGGGCACACTGCTGGCTCATGTTTATGTGGCTGTCGATTGTCGCTGTTTATGCCGGGAGCAGAGAGATGCAGCAACATATAAATTCAGCAAGAGCAGGCAAAAGAAGTAACTTTATTAATTTGCAACCCCATTTTGTATACCCTAGCCCCATAGGGCGACTGGTCAGTGATCACCCATCACCCAGGGGGATTGGCTAAAGTCCTACAGCACCTATTTAAAAATATTTTTCCAATGTACCATAAACAGAACTTATCAAAACACCATGTGTTAGTCTAGTTTACAAAACCGTCCTACTGTTTCTCATAACACGTGTGAGAAAGGCAGGATTCTCACCGAATATTGTGAGAACCTAGGAAAATTCCTCTGCTAGCAGCTTTTCAGCATCCACAATTACCCCTTTTTGTTTAAAGACCAAAAAGGTATCGTTTGTAAACCTCTGCTGGTAGCCTTGCAGAAGGGAGAACAAACGCAGCATAAGGGATCTGCTTGGTAATGGCCAGTTACCAAACAGAGCCTAAATCGGATGCTGATAAGGGGTCGGTCTGGTAATGGCCAGTTACCAAACAGAGCCCAAATCAGAAGCTGCTTTAAAGTGGGCAGAAAGTCTCCAGTGATGCCATAGGAGATACATCTGGCAAACAAAATTCTACATCACAATTCTATCAGGTATTAATCTTAAATAGAAATTTACATCAGTTATTAATTCTAACATAGCCTTAAGGGCTTTAACTTTCGGACTCCATAACAAAAGAAACTTAAAGTTCAGTCTCTGCTTGTGGAAGGACCATCCCAGTCTCTGCTTGTGGAAGGACCATCTGCCTGATGGTCGGTATCCTGGTCATCACCAGAAGGATCATTTGGTTGATGATCTGCATTCTGGTCAGCATTTGGAAGTTGCCTGTTCTGTCTCTGGTGCCGCAGGTCAGGGCGAGCGCATCTTGCAGGTAGCCACCGTACCCCAGTATCTGTGGAAACGCAAGCATACCCACGACCCCAAGCAATAAGCTCATGTGGGCCTTCCCAATTGTTGGTGAGCAGATCCCGTACCCAGACTTTTGCCCAAGGCAGGTGCGTCTCGCCTGACGACTGCAATGAGAGAAAATGATTCAGAATAACAGGATTATTTGAATTTGGTGGCACTGTGTTAGGGTTTTGGGGAGTTATTCTGTTTTCCTTCTTTTAAAGAATTTTTCCGTACTTGTTTGTCAGGGAGGTAAATTGCTGTACTTAAGAGAGACAAAAGGACCTGGCCACAGGGGGAGGGGTCCAGCCAGCCGAATAAAGGGGGTTGGGTGGAGCCCCTGGGGCTCTTGCTTGGTTTGCTCCCTGCATTCGAGGAGGAGAAGCTGCCCTCGTGGTGCAGAGAACTCTCCCCACTGCATCTCCTGCTCTCCCTGCTGCGTCTCCTGCTCTCCCTGCTGCCTACCAAGGATCCGGCGGGACAAAGGGATCAGCTTGGAGAGAAGTCGTCACTGCTTCGTCTCTTGCTTCTCCTTCTGCCCCTGCTGTCTCTCGAGGATCCTGCTGGACACCGGGATCGGCTGCCTAGGGGGGTTTGTGATGCGGGCTTTCCGTCGGCCATTGCCCTGTGGGGACTGAGCTGGCTCCAGAGCGGCAGGGAGACCATCGCGCCCTCCCTGCTCCCCGGGAGCCCCGAGAGGCTGGCACCGGGTTCCTAGTGCTGTTTGCTGCTACTGCCGTAGTTATTGTTGTTTGTTTGCCTTGTTATATAGATATCTAGTAAAGAACTGTTATTCCTATTCCTGATATCTTTGCCTGAAAGCCCCTTAATTTCAAAATTACAAGCATTCGGAGGGGAGGGGGTTGCATTTCCATTCCAAGGGGGGCTCCTGCCTTCCTTGGCAGACACCTGTCTTTCAAACGAAGACACACTGTGAGATGATTAATTGTATACAAAGCTTTTTCTAGTTGGCTCTGTGGGGTTTCTCCATGCATTCCCCCTTTTTGTTTTTCCAAAACACGCTTCAAAGTGCCATGAGCGCGTTCGACAATATCTTGGCCGGTAGGAGAATGTGGAATACCAAAAGTGTGGTCTACACCCCATAGGTGCAAGAACTGCCGCGTCTTCTGCGAGGCGTAGGCAGGACCATTATCAGTTTTCACAGCAGACGGCACGCCCAGGACCGAGAAAGCCAATTTCCAATGGGCAATGGCATCACAGCCTTTCTCTGGAGTGTGAGCAGAAGCCCACATAGCCGAGGAGAAAGTGTCAATGGACATGTGCACATATTTAAACCGGCCAAATTCAGGGATGTGCGTTACATCCGTTTGCCAAAGCTGCAAGGCTTTCAGACCTCTGGGGTTTACCCCTGGTGGCAAAGGTGCAGCGAGCCCGTGACAGTCGGCACAAGCACTGACAATGTCATGAGCCTCAGTTGGCGTCAGGTGAAACTGCTTCTGCAGGGTATGTGCACTTTGATGGAAGAAACCATGCGATGCCTTGGCTTGTGCAATTTTGTCAGGCTGAGGCGCTACCCATGCAGGGTTGGCCAGCATGTCAGCCCTGGCATTGCCTTCTGTTATAAAACCTGGCAAACTGTCGTGGCTTCGAATGTGCAGAATGTAGTATGGATGCGCTCGAGCTTGAATTGCACACCACAAAGTCTGCAATAGTGAAAACAGAGCCGCATTATTCACTTCCTTTAGAAGTGAACAATCCAAGCGTTGGGTTATATCTGCTATGTAAGCAGAATCAGTAACCAAATTCAAAGGCACCTGAGAGAACCGCTGAAAAGCCATGGCAACAGCCCTCAGTTCAACCAGCTGGGCAGAGCCTGACTCGTGGCCTTCCAGCACCTGCCACTCAGATCACTCCTTCCAGGTAACAATGGCTTTCGCCGGTTTTCCAGAACCATCCGTGAAGACAGTGGGTCTTTTCACTGGCACCCGACTGTTTTTTGGCCGCAAGGTGAAGCTGGTTGATTTTGCCAGCTGCAGTAATTTATGGCTGGGCAGGTGGTAAGAAATCTGCCCTGAAAAATTTTGCAGCGCACTTTGCAAAGGAGCGCTGTTGGCAAGGCTCCACTCAAAGTGTTCCTGCGGCGTTGGAAGAATAATTGTTGCAGGATCCGCCGCCATTAATTGCAAACACCGTTGGTGGCATTTGATTATCACAGAAGCGATCAATTCAAATAACGTGGGTGCCGTCTTTTTCGGCCGATGAGGCAGAAAGACGCATTCTAGGACATGCAAAGGGTCAGACCATTGTGTGTTCCACTGGCCAATGATACCTGTGGGATGGAGGTCTGGAGCAGTAATGAAAACAGTGATATCAATGGAGGGATCCACTCGATAAACCTGACGAGCAGAAACAGCCTGTTGCACCTCCCGCAGTGCTTGTCGCGCTTCCGGAGTCAATTTCTGAGGTGAATTCAAATCAGAGTCCCCCTTTAAAATATTAAAAAGCGGGGAAAGTTGCGTCGTGGTTAGCCCTAGATAAGGACGTACCCAATTGATGATACCCAGAAATTTCTGAGCATCATTCAAGGTTTTAATAGAATCTGAGAATTGCACCTCTTGGTGTTGTATAGTTTGGTCCAAAATTTTGACTCCTAAATATTTCCAGGGAGGATGTTGTTGAACTTTCTCCAGAGCCACTTGCAACCCGTAGGAATGCAGAGCAGTGAGCAGCCGAGGCTGTATCCTCAGCAGCTCACCCTGGGTGGATGCTGCCACCAGGATATCATCCATGCAATGGTAGCAGTATGCATCAGGAAACTGCTCACGGACTCCGGACAAAGCTTGAGCGACATACCATTGGCAGATAGTCGGGCTGTTCTTCATGCCCTGAGGTAGAACCTTCCATTGATATCTCTTCGCAGGTTCAGCATTGTTAACTGCAGGCACAGTAAAGGCAAATTTTGGTCTGTCATTAGGATGCAAAGGAATTGTGAAAAATGTCCCTACCCTGTTGGAATCATGGTGGGTGAGGGCATATCAGGCTGCAATGCCCCCATACCTTCCATCACTGCGTTAACTTTTCGGAGATCTTGCAAGAGTCTCCATTTCCCTGATTTTTTCTTAATTACAAAAATAGGAGTGTTCCAGGGACTAGTAGAAGGCTCAATATGTCCCTGTTGTAACTGTTCCTGAACCAGCTGACGAAGGGCGACTAATTTCTCATTTGGTAGGGGCCACTGCGATTCCCAGATTGGTCTGTTAGTCAGCCACCGCAAAGGCAGTGTAGGAAACTGTGCGCCCTCCCGCACAGTGACCCCTATCAAAAATGTGTCCTGATTCGTACCCCCCAAGCTGCCAGCACGTCCCACCCCCAGAGGTTGACTGGAGCGCTAGTAACGTAAGGCCAAATTGTAGCTGTGTGTCCCTCTGGGTCTTTTACCATTACAGGTCGTTCGCTTCAATAGCTCTGTGCGGTTCCTCCTAACCCTGAAATGGCCGATCCCACAGGGGCTAAAGGCCATGAAGGAGGCCACGCAGAGAAGGAGATAATCGTTACATCAGCACCCGTATCGATCAAACCTCGAAGCTGAGTCTGGGGCGGACAAGCGTTTGGCAGGACTAGGGTACATGTCATCTGTGGCCGTTGGCTAGAGATGTCTGCAGTCCAGAAGATCTGAGGAAGTCCCGTAGGTCCACTGCTGCTATCGTTGCGAACTTGTTGTTCTGTCCTGGGGACACATGACTTAAAAGGCATTAATTGAGCAATGCAAGTCTTTTCAGAGATAGTAACAGGAGGATTGGGCGTGGAAACCATAGCATGAATCAGGCCTCTAAAGTCATCATCAATAGCTTCTGGGTGCACAAAGATCCCTCGGTGGGTAACATTAGGTTTTCCCACGAGCATTGCACTGAGTCCCTGACCTAGGGGTCCAGATGCATCCAAAGGGACCTTATAAATACGACTAGATTCTAGGACGACTGTTGTTGTGGTGTAGACGTCGCCCCCGGCTGATCCTGGGCTGCCGTCTCTAAGGTGGCTGGGTAGGCCTGTGTCTGTGCCATTCCCTGGGGGATCACCTGCATCGGAGAGCAATTCCCCCTTTTTGCACCCCGGTGCGAGTTTCCCGACAGAGGCCGACCGTCGGCATGGCGCAGAGATCTGCAGTATTCTGCACGATGACCTGGCCTACCACACCTCCTGCACTGGGGGGTCCCTGCGTTTTCCTTTTGCCTTGATTTAGCCCTTTTCCATTTGCTCCCAGCTTTGGGCTGCTTTGGTTCACGATCAGAAGATGCGTGAACAGATGGCAGAAACGCAGCCAAAGCAGACCTTTTATGGCTCTCAGACCCCACCTTAGCACAGGCTTCAACCATATCTGTGAGTGTAGGCTCCCCTGGTAGAGCATCGATGATTTTTCTACACTCATCGTTGGCATTGTCTCTTGCTAATTGTATGCACATCATCTGCCTGACTGAATTATCTTCAACCTGCTTCTCAAGGGCAGCAGCAACCTTTTCTACAAAGAGTAAAAATGGCTCTGTCTGCCCCTGGTGTATTTTCATATACCGTGTTTCAGGAGTAGCCATGTTCATGGTCTTAAATAGAGCTCCCATGCCAACCTTTTGAGCTTGCTCTATGATTTGAGGGGGCCAGGAGGCCTGGAAATCAGGATTAGAGTAGTAACCAAGTCCCATAAGGGCATCTACTTCAACATCATGTCTAATGTCAGTGGAAGGCAATTGCCTATTTTGTAGTGCAACCTTCTCAGACATCTTTCTCCAGGTAGTCTCAAAAACTTCAAGTTGTACAGGTTGAAGTATAATTTGAGCTAAGTGCTTAACATCAAATGGAACAAGCAGATCAGCATTCAGCACTCTAAGAAGTTGCATGAGTTCAGGAGAACTAAGCCCATACTGTGCCACTTTGGATTGTAAATCTTGTACAACCTTCCAAGCAAAAACGTCATGTCTATCATGTTGACCTGAATTTGGGGCAGCCTTAAACACAGGATAGGCTTGGACATCCCCTTGTGGGGGGTTACTATCTCCTTGAGTTGGTGGCACACCCTTTTGAGGCGTTACAGCAGTCTCCTGATCCCGCATAAATTCCCCTGACCTCTCCGGCAGTCCCAGTTTGTCTAAGAGATCCCAGTTGCCCTGCTCTAGAGCACGCAATTTAACTGACTCCCAGAAACGCCTGACGTTTCTTGGGCGGACAGTTACAGTACAGTCTGGGAGTGTCCAAGGATGGCCCTGCAGCAACCGCTTCTTCCGCTGTTCGGCTACCGCAGCCTTCCACCTTGAGGCAGGCGTGCCCTCTGTGTCACTGCCTGAATTGTCAGGCAGGGCTTTCCCGGAGGACCCCAGCACGAACAATGGAGGCGGGCAGGGCACGGGTGCCGGGCTGGAGGGCGGTGCGGCGGTGGGGGCCGCAGTCGGTTGCGCAGGGGGCAGCAAGGCAGCCGGCTGTAGTGGCACAGTTTGGGGCGCTGCCGGCAGTGCAGGCGGATCTCGTGACGGGGCTGCCTCTGCCGCTGGAGTCGGGGCCATCAGCTTGGCCGGCGGCGCCGGAGCTGCCGTCTCCACCTCCACCGGGTCCACCGTTTCTTCCACCGCTGCCGGTTCCGCCGCGGGAGCCGTCGCCACTTCCGCGTTCGGAATTCCTGGAGCCGGCACTTCCGGCCCAGGTTGGCCCAGCACGGCTCTCTCAGCAGCCGCCCTCACGAATGCTTCCTGCAATTCCACGAGCTGCTGAGATCTCCTTGGCAGATGTTCTTCCATCATTGCCAGCTGCTGTGCTAACAGGTCCATTATGGGCGGCTGCGCCTGCGCATGAAAACACCCAGAGAAGGGCGCATGCGCGGAGCTGCCGGGCACCGCGGGCGCTCGTGGAAAACTCCAGGGTGGCGTGAACGCAGCGGGTGCGCGCGTAGAAAACCTGGGTGCCGCTGTGGAGCTCCGGGTCACCGTTAAACCAGGCCGGACAACCGTAGAGGCCGTGGGAACGACCGGCACTGTTCTATTTGCCGAAGGGAGCGGCACGGAGGAGACCGGAGCCGCTGGGCTAAGGAGCGAGGGGCGCTCCGAGCCATCGCTCTGTTTAAGCATTTCCGCGATCTGCTCTGCAGGCGTCGGGTATTTGGGGGGAACATAATCCCGGGGCCAGGTGTATTGCCCCTGAACGGGCTGTAGGACCGACACCGGGTCCTGTGGGGCCGGAGACGGCTCCTTGGTGCGGCTGCCGCCGGCTGCTACACTGAGTTCAGCAGTGTCCCCCTTAGCTGAGTCCTCCTCTGAAGCCGGCACCCCTCCCCCGTCGCCAGTTTCAGAATTTAGAAGCACAGCAAATACAGCTCTCCAAGTGCGAATCAAGTCTATCAGCATGTCGTCCCCGTCTCGGGGAGCTCATGAAGGAGCCTGGTGCCCAGCTGCCGCCACAGCTTTAAATCAAAGGCGGTGTCAGAGCTCAGGAGAAACTGGTGCTCAGCTGCCCATTGCAAAAGAGCGCGGAGGGCGTCCTCCGAAACAGCGCTCTTTTTGGTGGCCAGAAAATTCTTCCAGGCCAACAGCACCACGCTTTCTTTCAAGCCGCAAGTCCCCATCTCGGCAGGGTTTTCTAATACCCCGGTGCCTGGACTGGTCCCAGCCGCGAACCTCGGGGCTGTGGGGGAGAAGGAGGAGGGGGTTACGTACCTCCCGAGAGCTGCTCGGCTTCGGCCGGTGCGGGTCGTACACGTCGCGGGTCACCAAATGTCACTGTTTATGCCGGGAGCAGAGAGATGCAGCAATATATAAGTTCAGCAAGAGCAGGCAAAAGAAGCAACTTTATTAATTTACAACCCCATTTTTTATACCCTAGCCCCATAGGGCGATTGGTCAGTGATCACCCATCTCCTAGGGTGATTGGCTAAAGTCCTACAGCACCTATTTAAAAATATTTTTCCAATGTACCATAAACAGAACTTATCAAAACACCATGTGTTAGTCTAGTTTACAAAACCGTCCTACTGTTTCTCATAACACGTGTGAGAAAGGCAGGATTCTCACCGAATATTGTGAGAACCTAGGAAAATCCCTCTGCTAGCAGCTTTTCAGCATCCACAAAGTAGCACCACCTACAACACAAAAAGCCATCAGCACCACAGCAAACCCAGAACAAAGCCAGAGGAGCAGAACTTCCTCCCCACCAGGATTTAAAATCAGCTTGGGAACAAAGGCACAGAAGGGATTTTGCACTTGTGACTAAAGCCCAGCAGCAGCTTTGGGAAACGCTCCACATCGAGAGGATGGGTCTGGCAGAAACAGCAGTAACAACTGGTCCCTCATGCCCTCCCCTGCCCACACATCTTCCCACCCAAATCCCTTATGATTACAAAGTTATGGGTAGAGAGCAATGACTTTGGAACCAAAGAATGCCACTGGCCAGGCACAGAGAGGGACAAACGAGGGGGGAAGAAGCCAATCTGGAAGAGTTACTGAACTGCAGAGGAGAAGGACTATCTCTGACGCTGCAAACACATCTCCCTTGGACTGATCTCCGTGCAGGAGGATGCTTACATCCACTCGTGGAACCCAGCAAGGAGGATTAGGGAGCTTGTTCCAAAGTGACAGAAAGCAGCAAGAGGAAAGAACGAGGACTGAAGGCAGGAACAGGAAAGGATTTAGCCCAAAGTCACCATGAGGAACTGATGGACAGGGCTGATGAGCAAAGGACCCTCAGTGATCAGCAACACAGGGCTGAAGCAATGTCACCTCAAGCATTAGCGTGTAAGCAAGGAGACGCCTGCAAGGCACCATTCTGGAATAAACCCCCAGACCCCTTCCAGGAAATCTGCACACTGGGATGTCTCTCTGAAGACAGGCAGGCCAGCCACCCTCACCCCAATCCCCAGCGAGGCAATGGAACAGCAGACCCTGGGAATCATTTCAAAGAACCACAGAATGGTTGGGGCTGGAAGCGATCATCCCGGCCCAGCCTCCCTGCCCCATGCAGGGACACCATCCACTGCACAAGGTGGATCAAAGCCCTGTCCAACCTGGCCTTGAACACTGCTCAGGAGAGGGCATCCACAACTTCTGGGCAACATGTTCCAGTGCCCTCACCCTCCTTCAGCCTTGCCAGGAAGAACTTCTTCCTTACATCGAAACCAGATATACCTCCTTCAGTTGAAAGCCATCGTCCCTTGTCCTATCACTACATGCTCTTCTGAAACGTCCCTCTCCAGCTTTCTTGGAGGGTCCCCTTTAGGCACTGGCAGGCCACTAAAAGGTCTCCTCAGAACCTTCTCTTCTCCGGGCTGAACAACCCCAGCTCTCTCAGCCTCGCCTCCCAGTTTCAGCATCTTCAGTAATGGTTTGGATGAGGGGGTAGAGTACCCTCAGCAAGTCTGCTGATGATACAGAACTGGGAGCAGTGGCTGATACACCAGACGGTCACGCTGCCGTTCAGAAGGACATGAGAGTGAAATGGGTTGACAGGAACTTCAGGAAGCTCAACAAAGTCCTACCTTGGGGAGGAACAACATCACGCACCAGCACATGCTGGGGACTGCCCGGCTGGAAAATAGCATCTGTACAATGAGTGTGACCAAGCATGGGAACAGGTTGCCCAGAGAGTCCATGGAGTCTCCATCCGTGGAGACAATCAAACCCCATCTCCACAGGGTCCTGGGAAGCCTGCTTGAGCGGGAAGGCTGGACAGGATGATCTCCAGAGGGCTCTTCCAACCTCAGCCATTCTGCGAGTCTCTCACCCCTGTGTAATTTACTTACTTGAGGAATCTCAGACAAGACTTCTGGACAATGGTGAGGCTTCAATAATCTGCACAGAACACCTCTACTTCTTGGCTGTTGATCACACGGTGGACGATAACTCGGTACCACCAATTCCTGACCATTACACAGCAAAGCTGTCCAGGCCGTACCGAAGACTCAGGCATGACGTAACGATCGGAAACAAGTTTATGGGAGTAAAGGTATCTGCAAAAGATCATCAGGAGAAACTGTGCTTAGTAGGATGCAGGAGATGAACAAAGAGAAATAGCCAGAGCTCCAGAAGAAGCTCGACTTCTCAAAGCGCCCATGACATGAATTTTCAGGAGCTGTTTTAATAGATCCTTTACATCTCTGTTCTGCCGCACTGAAATGGAAGTGACAGTCAAGAAAGCAACCCCAAACTTTTAACATGTGAATTATATTCTTGGGATCCAACAGAAAGTGAATTAACGGGGATTAATCAGAGGCTAAATCCAGTCCTTCTGGTCAGTAATTTTTAACATTACCTTGACATGTCAGTGCTTTTTATGAAGGAGGTTCTGGAGTCCTGGCTCACGTACACAGTCCCTGCCTGCAGAGTCTGTCAGCACAGCGACATGTGCCCCGGGGACATGGAGCATTTACTCTGGCACACAATCAACAGCAACCGTAGCACTGCCGTGGTGGGACGGAATCCCCAGTGCACCACGGAACTGGCGCAAACAAAGCCATGGACAGGATGCTGCTTGCAAATACAGATTTAACAAAAGGCCTACGGCCTGCTGGGTTTTGCCAAGTGTTGGAGATGGAAGTGCCTTAACTGAGCACAGTAACAACAGCAGCACAGACAACAGAGGTGCAAAACAAGCCCAAGGTTCCTTTCCATAACCTTTCCAGGCTTTTAAAGTTTAGGACTCTCTAGGACATGGCCAAACTACCCTGAATTGCCATTAGCCACACTTTTTGCTTGCCAGTGAAAAGGCATGGGCAAGTATGATGAGTACGTGTTCCACTGCAGCCCCAGCATCTCTGGATCGAGTCATCAATCCAGCGGGGACCAGAACTAAGAGCTGGGTGCCCCGTTCCCCTGCGGGCAGTAGCACGGAATCAGCACAGCATGTTCGCACTTCATCTCACACATCATCTCCTGCAGTTTATCTGGTGTTTCCCTGCTGCAGACCTGGATGTAGAATTGGCTTGGAGACATGATAAATCCCACAGAGACTCCCACCATGCACCTTCTCTCCAGTGGTGGTAAGCCACAAAAGTTTCTGTCCTTCACAACATCTGGAGGGATTTCTGGAGTCAATATCAACTTCTCTAGCAGGGACTGCTCCAAACCCTGAGGCTGCAAAGGGTTAAGAGGAAGGTGGCACTCAGATGTCTCGCCAGGCACCGAGCACACATAACTGGCCTTGCCATTCAAGTGAAAAAGTAGTTCTGCTTTCCTGGGCTCCTGCGAATTACTGAATATCAGAGAATGCCAACAAACTGTGCAAACTTGGATTAAAATTTTCCCTGTGATAGGAGCATTCATTGTCACACTCACTTCTCCTTCCTTCTCAAGAGATCAATGTTGACATGAAGTCACTGACCCAAGAGGTCACCGTTGACCTGGGGCCACTGGGATATCCCCACAAAGGCTGGTGGGGACCCATGCGGCATTGGGAGACTTTGAGGGGACATGGTGGGACAAGGTGGGAGGGGATGGTGTCCACTCACAGTGCGCTAGGCCTTGCAGGAGCCCACGCAGGCCTTTGTGATCTCCTTATAGTACAGCTACTGCTCCTCTAACACCTCGTGGACACTCCGGGGCTTGATGCACAGGGGGGTCCCCTCTTCTTCTTTGCTGGGGGAGAATGTGTCCACCAAGGGGTCAGGAGATCCCCCAACCCCACCCCGCTGGGCACCTCGAGGGCTCCATGCTCCTGAGATGTTCCTCAAACCATCTCAGGCACCACATGGACGCACCAAACCCCCCTGAGATGCTCTTCAAACCACATTGGATACCACATGGACACCTCAAACCCCTCTGAGATGCCTCCATACCCCCCTGAGATGCTCTTCAAATCACCTTAAAACCCCCACGGACCCACCAAACCCCCCTGAGATGCCTCCAAACCCCCCTGACATACCTCCATACCCCCCTTAGATGCCTCCAGACACCCCTGAGATGCTCCTCAAACCACCTTGAAACCCCCATGGACTGACCAAACCCCCCACAACATGCTCCCCACCCGCCCCGCCCCACCCCCTCCCAGGCCCACCCTTGCCCTGGCCTTGGCCATGCTCTGGCCCTTCCCCATTGATGTCCCATCATCCTCCTGCTGCAGCTTGGTGGCCTTGAGGAGCTTGATGGACTCAGCCTTCTGCTGCTCCTTGGGGGCTGAGGGGGACAAAAAGAAGGGTTGCGGGGGGATTTACCTGCCTAAGGGGCAAATCACAGAATCAGAGAATTACAGAATGTCAGGGGCTGGAAGGGACTGTGAAAGGTCCCCTAGTCCAACCCCCTGCCAGAGCAGGATCCCCTAGATCAGGTCCCACAGGAACGTGTCCAGTTGGGTTTGGAAAGTCTCCAGAGAAAGAGACTCCACAGCCTTTCTGGGCAGCCCGTTCCAGTGTCTGTGACTGTCACCATGAAAAAGTTTTTCCTTATGTTTACCTGGAGCCTCCTTTGCTCCAGCTTGTACCCATTACCCCTTGTCCTACCACTGGATGTCACTGATCAGAGCCTGGCTCCATCCTCCCGACACTTGCCCTTTCCATATTTACTGACGTTGATAAGGTCACCCCTCAGTCTCCTTTTCTCGAGCCTAAAAAGGCCCAGCTCTCTCAGCCTCTCCTCACAAGATGCTCCACTCCCTTCATCATCCTCATGGCTCTGCGCTGGACTCCATCCAGTAGCTCCCTCTCTTTCTTGAACCGGGGTACCCAGACCTGGATACAGTTCTCCAGGTGGGGCCTCACCAGCGTAGAGTGGAGGGGGAGGAGAACCCCCCTCGAATCACAGAATCACAGAATCACTGGGGCTGGAAAAGCTCTCTGAGATCAGCAAGTCCAGCCTAGGACCCAACATGGCCACATGGGCCAGACCATGGCACTCAGTGCCACATCCAGCCTGTCTGTAAACACAGCCAGGGACAGGGACTCCACCGCCTCCCTGGGCAGCCCATTCCACTGTCTGACCACCTCTCTGTCAGGAAGGGTATCCTGATATCCAACCCAAACCTCCCCTGGTGCAGCCTCAGGCCATGGCCTCTCCTCCTGTCCCTGGTTGCCTGGGAGAAGAGCCCGATCCCCACCTGCCTATACCCTCCCTTCAGGGAGCTGCAGAGAGCGACAGTGGCTCCCCTGAGTCTCCTCTTCTCCAGGCCGAACAACCCCAGCTCCCTCAGCCTCTCCCCATCAGGCTTTCCCTCCAGTCCCTTCCCTGGCCTCGCTGTCTCCTCTGGCCCCACTCCAGCAGCTCAGTGTCCTTCTGGAAGTGAGGGGCCAGAACTGTGCCCAGTACTGGAGGTGAGGCCTCACCAGTGCTGAGGATAGGACCTGCTGGCCACACTCTTCTTCATGCATCCCAGGATGCCGTTGGCCTTCTTGGCCGCGAGTGTGCAGCATTGGCTCACGGCCATCCTCTTGTCCACCGTGACTCCCAGGTCTGTTCCCCAGAGCTGCTCTCCAACAGATCAGCCCCCAGCCTGTACTGATCCATGGGGCTGTTTTTCCCCAGATGCAGCACTTTACACTTGCCCTTAGTGAACTTCATCAGATTTCTCCCCGCCCAGCTCTCCAGCCTGCCCAGGTCTCTGGATGGCAGCACAGTCTGCTGCAGTGTCAGCCACTGCTCCCAGTTTGGTATCATCAGCAAACCTGCTGAGGGCACACTGCATCCCTTCGAACAGGTCATTGAAGAATATATTGGACAGCACTGGAGCCAGGACCGACCCTGGGGAACACCGCTACCCACAGGCCTCCAGCTAGACTTGGCTCCACTGACCACAACTCTCTGGGCTCTGTCCTTCAGCCAGTTTCCAATCCATCTCACCACACATGCATTAAAAGCGCTCTTCTTAAGCTTGGCTGCAAGAATATTGTGGGAGACAGTATCGAAAGCTTTGCTGCAGTTGAGATGCACCACATCCACTGCCCTCCCCGCATCCTTCCATCTAGTTGTGCCATCATAAAAGGCTATCAGTCAAGCCTGACTTCCCTTTGTTGAATCCCTGCCAACTACTCGTGATAAGCCTCCTTTCCTTGATATGCTTTGAGATGGTGGCAAGAAGAAGCCGTTCCATCACCTTTCCAGGAACGGAGGTGACGCTGACCAGCCTATAGTTACCCGGGTCCTACTTCTTGCCCTTTTTGGAGACTGGGATGACACTGGCCTTCCTCCAGTCCTCAGGCACCTCTCCTGTCCTCCAGGACCTCTCAGAGATTATGGAGAGTGTCCCAGCAACGACCTCCACTGTTTCCCTCAGCACTGGCGGGTGCATCCCCTCGGGGCCCATGGCCTTGTGGATGTTCAGTTTATTTAACTTGCTCTCTAAGCCAATCCTCCTCGACTGCTACACAATCTGCCCCTGAGGGGGCAACGGCACCTTCTGGGGGTCAAATCTACCCTAGAACACAATAAAAAAACATGAGTAAAAAGATACACTGGTAAAATTTCTGTGTGTCTACGGGGGCTGACCAGGGATATCAACCCTTGCACAAGCATTCATTCCTGCGCTGATGAGCATGGGTACGTGGCTGTGGTGAGTCAGCTGTTGAATGAGCAGCTGCTGGTTACACCGTATGCTGTGAGTACCTTTTCTAACCAGAGGTGTGTACGTGGCGCGTGGAAACACAGCTTGGCTGTAACACTAATTTCTCTGTGGATGGAAGTGGCTGTTAGGGAGGTTTCCCCTTCTTTCTAGCAGTGGGTGCTCCATTCCAAGTTTGTTAACAGTGAGCATGGCCAGAATTCATCCGGGGGTGAATGTCAGGCAGGCAGGAGCTGAGAATCTGTCCTGTTTGCACTTCTCCATCTTTCTGAACCTCTGAAGCTACGTACAGGTCAGGGCAGAATTGACCTACGATGTCTTGTACTGGACACATGACCACAAAGGCTGCATCCTCGCCCAGCCCAAAGCTTTTGCAAACTCAAGTTTTTAATCATGTCTTAAAAATACTCTACTATATACCAAATTCATGGAAGCACTGCTGTCTAGGCGTTAAAGGATTTCGCCACACAGTGGGTTCCTCTAGGTTTGCTGTATTTAACAGTTCAGACTTGGTCCATCACCCCAGTGAGTGGCAAAGGACTTATAAAATTCAACACATATATACACTCTTAACGGAATATTAAGTAATCAATATTCTTCTTAAAAGCCCTTTGTGTTTTTCCCAAACTCTCAGTTCCCAGTCCATTATTAATCTTCAGCCATTCTTCTCCTTCTTGCTTCAACTCCTCTTCAGATGTCACAGGTCATCACAGTCTCTTCTCTTCAGACAATCACCTTTAGAATTCTGAGAAAGACTCGAGTTGTTCCTTTATCTCAATTTATCTTGATCTATACCTTACCTCAAAGTAGCTAATCTGTAATAAGATGCTTACCCCAAGTTAACTGCCCATCTATTATCATGCCTTATGTATATAATAGAAAATGAATCTATTCATAAACATTATTCCCTCAGCTGAACTGGGTTTTAAAGCAGCCATGGTAAAGGCTATGTGGGAGACAATGAAAATCATTACTGTGGTCTGAAGATATTATTCTACAGCACCTGCATTCTATTAATCTTAATATTAAATAAAATTGGGGGGTTTATTGTAGTTACTGGAAAGTACAAGAATTGGTTTACTCTCTTCAATCCGAGCCTATTTCTGACTATTTTTCTTTTACAGTAACAATCTAGAAAAAGGAACCTAGATGAGCATTTTACAGTGTGTGTTTGGAGAGTGGGCGTTCAAATGGCCCAGTTCTGAACCCCATGAGTGCTGGAAGAGGTGCAGGCCTGCTCCTGGAGAAGAGGGTGCTCCACACATGGTTATTGCCTGTTTGCAGTGTCAGCAGTGCAGCCAAAGATGCTGAGGATGCAGAGAGGTCCGTGCCTCTGTCCCATGCGAAGCCTTTGTCTCAGGTTGTATGGTGACTGAGTAGTTTCCCCGTCTGCAGCTACAGAATGGACCTGGAAGTGTTTTGACCTTCCTCTCTGCATGTGTTTGTGGTGCAAGTCTTGCTGCGCCGTATCATGATTGCTTGGTGATGTAGCTTTGTCCCTAATCACACCACAGTCATTTTAGACCGAGTCGGTTTGCTAGGAGAGTCTTGCTGTTGTTTGCAGTGGAAGCAAGAGCCAGTCTGTCCTACAGAAAATAGTTGTGGGCGTATAGTACTCTGCAGATACTTAAACCTGACGCTTTCAGAGCTATGAAGGTGGGAGGGCAGAGGAACTGGCCGTGCTTTCTGATCGTGCAATTGCCACCCAGGATGGTTGCCTACTTGGTGGGTTTACCCTGTCTGGGCAGCAGGTGCCCACCAAGCCCTTCTCTCCCTCCCCCCAGCCCCCGTCAGCACGGCACGCAGGGAGAGAATGAGACGCAGAGCAAAGAGCCGTGGGTTGTGGCAGATCAGATGTTATTCTCTGCTTCCCGTCCGCAGGCGATGTCGGGCCAAGTCCAGGAAGCAGCGCTCCAGAACACGTAGCCATCGCTCGGAGGACAAAGCCAAATGCCCCCCCATCCTCCTCCTGCCCTCTCCCTCCATAGCTGAGCTGACGGCACATGGTGTGGAATATCCCCCTGGTCAGCTCAGGTCAGCTCTATCCCCTCCCCATCTCGCCCCCAGCCTCTGGTGCTGTGTGAGCACTGGCAGTCGTAACACGGGTGTGTTCTCAACACCCTCCAGCTCCCAGTGCTGCAGCGTGAGGGCTGGCTGGAAAAGCAGCTCAGCCAGACCCACTGCACCTACCTTCAAGACTGAAAAATGTATTGTCACTTTGCTGGCTGCTCTCGCCAAGACTGAGAGGATCAGGACTTACTGAGGGTTCCAGGTTCCTGGAGTATAATTAGGCTAGAGTGAGAATTGACTACTACTCCTATTCATTCAGCTTTCCTGCATCGTTTTGGGGGGACGCTAATACGATTCACACACCCTAGCAGTGCTAAGGGAGCCCCCAGCTCCAGTCTGCCCAGTAAGAAACTGTGTAGAACGATCACATCTGGCAGCAGAGCGGCACCAGGCAGCAGTGAGCAGCTCTCTCCAGTGCAAAGGAGCCAGATGCCTCAACTGCTAATATTTAGTATCTTGGAGAAGGTAATTACACTAGATTTAGTAACAGGATATTCTGTAGGGGGTTGCAAGGCTTAGTGGTACCACTAAAATAAGTGAAGGTGCTTGAAGTTTAAATCTCAACATGAATTGAGTCAATGCAGCTCAAGCGTCCTCTCCTAAGGAACAAGAGTTTCACAGGCTTGGCTTATCTACAAGAAAGGGCAAATGATGAAATTTGCATTCTCTCTGCAAATGGAACTGCTGAATTTCATCTTTCTCTCCAACTCAAGTGCCATTTTCCTATTCAGTTTACGCAAACGGTATCTGATCCAGGAACCTCTGTAACAGTCTCTTCTACGTAAGCTGTACCTTCAAGACATTCCTACCCTGAACCTGGGGATGAAGCGTGCCCCGTGGGAAGGTATCCATCCCAGCTGATTTAAAGACAGGAGTTGGAAAACCCACTCATTCTCTCAGCAGTTTGTTTCAGTGTTTATTAACTCACTTCTCACCTCTGACAATGAATGCCTTGCTTCTGGCCTGAGTTTGCTTGATGTTGAACTGCAATTCTTAGCTTTTGTTATGCCTGTCTCTTCCAGGCTAACGATTTTTATACCCTTTGTAAAGCTACTTGGTCACTTTCCTTGAGCCAAACTCCCTGTCCTCTTCCCGTTCCATTGAGCCAAGGGAACTCTGCCTCTCTTCCTCTAAAGCATCTTCTCCTGTCTTTGATCCGTGCCTGTACCTCACGTCAATTCATCCTCAGTTCAACAGCTCTCTCAAAATGTGGTGGGATTTCAAGAGAGATGCTTAGAATCTTCTGCTCACCTCTTGCCCCACCTCCACTGCATTCCAAGGTAAAATCATGTTTGTGCTCCCAGCCGTCACCTCCCTCTGAAGCTTCTGCTTTCAGACACATTGTCTAATAGTTTCAGCTGGGTAGAATCCTAGAACCCTAGAATGGTGGGGGTTGGAAGGGACCTCTGGCGATCATCGAGTCCAACCCCCTGCCAGAGCAGGGTCACCCAGGGCAGCCCACACAGGAACAGATCCAGGCGGGTCTGGAAAGTCTCCAGGGAAGGAGGCTCCACAGCCTCTCTGGGCAGCCTGGGCCAGGCTCCGTCACCCTCACAGCCAAGAAGTTTCTCCTGGTGTCGAGGTGCAGCTTCCTGTGTTCAGGTTTGTGACCGTTTCCCCGTGGTGGCCAAAAGAGACTGGGCGGGGAGGTTGAAATAAGTGATCTATTTGCACGGCCTGCTGTGACGGTAGGGCACAAGCAAACCATCTCTTTGAAGCCTAGCACACCACTAATGCAGGTTTCTCTGGGTGCAGGGGCAGAAGGCACTAGTGCAACTGAAACCCAGGAGGACGCTTGAGCGAATTCGAGAGCGTGCCAAATATTCTACGTGTGTGAGTTACTCGCCCACACTGGCAACCTTACAGCACGCTAAGTGCTCGCTCCCCGCTTCAGGTAAGGGCTCTGCACCTTAGAAGAGTCGCCTCGGCTGCTGTCCTGGCCAAGGGGGAAGGGTCTCCAGACAGGGCAGCGCTGGAGAGGCCACTCCCAAAATCTAAGCTAAGCCTTCGCACCGTTGTCCCCTGCTTGCCGCGGCCGATTCTGCAGTGGGAACAGCCAAGGTGGTGGCCGAACGCCCCAGGTGGCCGTGGCCCAGCTACGCCCAACTGGATTACGCGTCTGGAGACACGGAGGTCGCCCTGTCGGCTGCCCCCAGCACTGAAGCCCTCCAGGTTCTCCTGCTCTTCCTGGCTCGGGCAGCCGAGCAGCGGTCACAGAGGAGACTCCGCAGACGCCGTCTGTCCAGGGGTGTCCAGGCTCAGCCCAGCTCTGGGCTCCTTGTGCAGCAGCAGTGCCCGGTTTGCCCCAGGGCTGAGGGACAGCTCGGGGCTGAGTCATCTGCACAGCTCCCTGTGTGCCCTCCCTGCCCAGATCGGGCCCCAGGGGGCAAACCAAGGCTGAGCTGCCTGCGCACCCCCCATGCGGTGCTGCCAGCACCAGATGGTACTGGAACTGCTTTGTCCGCTGGGAGCCAGGAAGGGCAACCCAGAGCACTGGGAGCACTAGGCTGACACTGGGAGTGTAACTGGGAGCACGAGGTTGTTACTGGGAGAATTGGGGTGACACTGGGGGTGTAACTGGAAGCACGAGGTTGTTACTGGGAGCACTGGGGTGCCAGTGGGGGTGTAACTGGGAGAGCTGGTCTGGCACTGGGAGCACTAGGGTGCCACTGGGAGTGTAAGTGGAAACACTAGGCTGTTACTGGGAGCATTGGGGTGACACTGGGAGTGTAACTGGAAGAGCTGGGCTGGTACTGGGAGCACTGGGGTGCCATTGGGAGTGTAACTGGGAGCATGAGGTTGTTACTGGGAGCATTGGGGTGACACTGGGAGTATAACTGGGAGAGCCAGGGTGGCACTGGGAGACCAGGGGTGCCACTGGGAGTGTAACTGGGAGCACTGTGTTGTTACTGGGAGAGTTTGGGTGACACTGGGAGTGTAACCATGACTGCTGGGCTGGCACTGGGAGAGCTGAGGTGCCACTGGGAGTGTAACTGGGAGCACTGGGCTAACACTGGGAGCACAGGGGTGCCACTGGGAGTGTAACTGGGAGCAGTGGGGTGACACTGGCAGTGTAACTGGGAGAGCGAGGCTGGCTGTGGGAGAGCTGCGGTGCCACTGGAAGTGTAACTGGGAGCACTGAGGTGACACTGGGAGTGTAACCGGGAACACTGGATTGTTACTGGGAGCACTGAGGTGACACAGGGAGTGTAACTGGGAGCACTGCTGTGGCTCTGGAAGTGTTACTGGGACCACTGGCCTGGCACTTGCAGCAGTGGATTAGCACTGGGAGTGCAACTGGGAGCACTGGGCCTCCAATGGGAGAACTGGGTATAGCACTGGGAGTGTAACTGGGAGAGCTGGGCTGGCACTGGGAGAGCTGGTGTGCCCTGGGAGTGTAACTGGGAGCACTGGGTTGGCTCTGGGAATGTTGCTGGGAGCACTGGGCTGGCACCTGCAGCAGTGGGTTAGCACTGGGAGTGTAACTGAGACCACTGAGCTAGTACTGGTAGCACTGGTGTGCTACAGTGGGACAGTAACTGGGAGCACCGGACTGGTAGTAGGAGAACTGGGGTGACACTGGGAGTGTAACTGGGAGCAATGGGCCCTCACTGGGAGCACTGGGTTAGCACTGGGAGTGTAACTGGGAGTGCTAGGATGGAACAGGGAGGACTGGGGAAACACTGGGAGTGTAACTGGGAACACTGGGTTAGCACTGGCAGCAATGTGGTGACTCTGTGAGTGTAACTGGGAGCACTGGTCCCGCAGTTGAAGCACTGGGAGTGTAACTAAGAGAAGTGTTATGGCACTGGGAGCACTGGGGTGACACTGGATGTGTAACTGGGAGCACTGTGCTGGCACTGGGAGCAGTGGGATTGTGTCTGAGAGCATTGGGCTGGCATTGGGAACACTGGGATGACACTGGGGGTGTAACTGGGAGCACTGGGCTAGTACCTGGAGCACTGCGGTGACACTGGGTTTTGAACTGGGAGAAGTGATTTGGCACTGGGAGTGTAACTGGGACTGCTGGGCCAGAACTGTGAGCACTGGTTGGACTCTGGGCGTGTAACTGGGAGCACTGGGCTGGTAGTGGGAGTACTAGGTTGGTACTGGGAGTGTAACTGAGAGCACTGGGTCGGCACTGGGAGCACTGGGCTGACACTGAGAGTGTAACTGGGAGCACTGGGCCCTCACTGGGAGCAATGGGGTGACATGGGGATTGTATCTGTGAACACTGGGCCAGCACTGGGAGCACAGGGTTGGCACTGGGGGTGCAAGTGTGAGCACTGGACAGCACTGGTAACGTAACTGGGAGCACTGGTTTGGCACTGGGAGCTGTGAGTTGGCACTGGGAATAACAGGATGACAGTGGGAGTGTGAGAGGGGGTGCACTGGGAGCACTGGGGTGGGAAAGGTGAGCACTGAGAGCAAGAATTCTCTGCTGGTTTGTTTACTGAGCTCATCTAAAGAGGGACCCATCCTGGACCCCACGCTCAGGAGGTGTCTGGGGCAAGCAAACCCCGGCAGGGAGCCGAGGATGGAACTGTCCCGGGTGCCGGTGAAAAGCGCGAGTGAGGAAGAACACAAGGGCCAGGATCGTGTGCCAGCCGCCACGGGCCCCCAGGCTGGCTCTCCTCTCTGCGGAAGGCCTTGGCAGGCAGGGCCCTCTCTCCAGCTCCGGTTGGTGCTGGCTGAAGGTGGCACTGGAAGGAGCGGGCTCTGGAGGAGTCAGTCCTGCCCCGCAGCGCCAGCGACCCGGGGCGCTGGCAGATGAACCCCACTGGTGCCATTGATCAGCTTTGCAGAGCTGTCCCTGCCAACTCACCCGACTGCTGAACAGAGCTGGGGGGGCTCGGACTTTGTCCTTCTCTTCTGGCTGCCCCAGGACAGCTGAGGAGGGTTTCCAGCAGGAATTCCTGACACTTGTGCTGCTCTCCAAGTGAATCCTCGTGTGTCCCGAGAGGCAAAGGGACTGTCGCTCAGTGGGGAGTGTGGAGAGCCGCGCTGCCCTGCGTCGGCACCTCTTCTTGCTGGGGGACAGCGACACTCGGGCTGCCCCTGGGGAGAAGGCACCTGCAGGGGAGCTCCTGGTCTCAGACCCTGGCTCAGCTATGGAGGGGACACCAGGAGTGAGGCACAAGTGTCTGGTGACACTGGAGGTGCAAGAGGTGCTCCAAGGCGGGTGCAGGCCCTGCAAACTGGAACGGTTCTTAGAGACGGGGCAGCATCTGGGGGCATCCTCTTGGAGGCTGCTGGGCATTTCCTGTGGCTTTTTGAAGCGCCGGGAGATGCCCCGTTTAGGGCAGCTGAACCCATCATGACAGCTGCCCTCAGCCAGAGGCACCAGCCCCCAGACGCCATCAAAGAGGCCGCCTCTGCCCAGAAGCTGCCCAGGAGCAAGCAGGCTGCCCGGGGCCCTGTCCCGGGGCTGGGCCCGTCTCCAAGGCCGCAGACTCCGCAGCCTCTCGGGGCACCCTGTGCCAGCGCTGCAGCCCCGGGCGGGCGCCAGAGCAGCCGCCCCCCGACTCAGGTGCCCCGGCCTGGGCAGGTCAGACCCAGCCCTGTGAGGCGGTGGCCGTGTCACAGAGGGTGCTGGGGAGCCAAGGGCGCCCTGCCCCTCCTGCGGGCACCTGCAGAGGGGGGTGGTGATGTCACAGTGCCCGCTGTGACTCATGGCCAGGGCCGGGTAGAAAAGGCCGCTGGGCTGTGTCCTGGTGTCAGTGCAACCTGGCGAGGTGAGGAGAGGGCAGGAGAGGAAGGGGCTTGCCCGGGGCTGCCGAGGGAGGAGGGAAGCCTCCCGCCTTGGGCTCCAGCGCCTGTGCGGCAAGCTCACCGTGTCCCGCTGTTCCCTCAGGGCTGACAGAGGAGCGTCCGGAGGAGAAACCCTGGTACTGCTGGGGAGACTCTCCAAGCGCTCACCTTCCACGTGCCGTTGGCGATGATGAAGCAGGAGGACCCTGACTGGCGGGAGCAAGGTAAGAGCAAAGTGTCCCTGCCCCGTGCCCCACGGCTGGCAGAGGGGTTGTCGGGGCGGTGTGGGGGAGGCCGAGAGCGGGGGGCAGGGGAAGGCAGGAGCTGCCCAACCATCCCGGGACAGGGTCCCTCCTCTGCTGAGCAGGCTGGGCCCAGGCTGGGCTGTGGGCACCTCCTGAGGCGCCCGTGCCTACCATGCCCTGATGGCCTCTCCTGCCGTGGGGCTGGGCGGCCGCTCTGCTGACCTTCCTGCCTCCCCTCACAGCCTCCAGTGGCAAGTCAGAGCTTGCCAGCCCCAGCACTGCCATCCAGGTGGCAACGGGGCTGTCCCAGAGCTCCCTGGGCTTTGAGAGCAGCAAGCCCAGCACCTCCATGCAGGCACCACGGGGGCCATCCCACCTGTCCCCAGTGCCTGAAAGAAGCAGCTGGGAAAGGCACCGTGAGACCGACTGGACCCAGCACCGCTCACCGTTACTGCGTCAGGAGCGGGAACCAAACAACGGGCCTGGGAAAAGGCGCAGGACCAGCTGTGGGTCAGCCCCAAGTGATGAAAGCAGCAGCACCTTGGGCACCACTGGGCAGCTGACGCTGGAAGCATCATACGGATCCCCAGCTGGTCAAACCAGCAGGTCCAGCATCTCCAGCCAGATACCACAGAGGCTGTCCCACAGCTCCCGAGTGCCTGGAAAGAGCAGGGGCAAAAGGCACCGTGGGACAGAGAGGATACAGCACCGCGGGACAGAGAGGATACAGCACCGCTACCGATTACAGCGGCGTGAGCAAAAGCCCTACAGACGCCGTGGAAACCACCGCAGGCTCAGGCCTGTGCCAGCCCCAAGGGCTGCAAGCAGCACCTTGGGCATCATTGGGCAGCTGGCACTGGGAGTATCCTGCAGACCCCCAGTACTGAAAAGTGGAAATCCCAGCACCTCCATCCAGGTACCACAGGGGCCACCCCACTTCTGCCCAGTGCCTGAAAGAAACAGCCGCAAAAGGCACCATGAGACTGACTGGACCCAGCACCGTTCACCGCTCCTGCGTCAGGAGCAGGAACCAAACAACAGGCCTGGGAAAAGGCGCAGGACCAGCTGTGGGCCAGCCCCGAGTGATGGATGCAGAATATTGGGCACCAACAAGCAGGTGGTACAGGGAGCATCGTCCCACAGCTCCCGAGTGCCTGAAAGGAGCAGCAGCAAAAGGCACCGTGGGACAGAGTGGATCCAACACCGCTCCCGATTACAGCGGCAGGAGCAAAAGCCCTACAGATGCCATGGAAACCACCACAGGCTCAGGCCTGTGCCAGCCCCAAGGGCTGAGCCCAGCAGCCTGGAAAATGATTGGCTGATGACCCTGGTGCGGGACTTTGCCTCTCTGACACTCTAGAGCAGCAATCACTGTAATAAAGTTATTTTGGATGTTTTATGATGTTTTACTATCGCATTTTTTTACCATTCCTTGTTTCACAGCTTTCAGACGAGCAGAAACGAGTCTAGGGCGGTTCAGCTCGGCAGGTTTGTTTGGTCACAATGAGTTCTCCTAGAGCTCCAAAAATAAATATAGGAGAAGCAAAGCCAAGCCAAGGGCAACAAATCATAGATTATAGAATCATAGAATCATAGAATCATTATGGTTGGAAAGGACCTCCAGGGTCATCAAGTCCAACCTTTGCCCTAGCATTTCTCTAACCACTACACCATGTCCTCAAGCGCCACATCTAATCGTTCTTTAAACACCTCCAGGGATGGTGACTCCACCACCTCCCTGGGCAGCCTGTTTCAGTGCTTAGCAGCAGCTTTCCCGCAGGAAGATCTCAGGCGTCCGTCTGGAAGTCTGTGATTCTGTGAAACCTGTTGCCCGGACTGTATGGCCTGTGTGTGACCAGCTGCTGCCGTCAGGCGGAGCTGGAGCGCTCCCAGCGCCAGTGAAGGGGCTCCAGGTGTGCAGGGTCTGGCTGGGATGGAGAGAATTCTCTCCCCTGCAGCTGGTGTGGGGCTTTTTTTGGGTTGTGCTGGTAGCAGTGTTGATATCTCAGGTATATTTTGTGCTTGCTGGGCAGTGCTTACACAGTGTCAAGGCCTTTTCTGCTTCTCACCCCATCACTATCCTGTGCCACCGCTGCTGGCATCTGACTGGCGGTGACAAGCATGTGATGGTGAGGTGGCTGGGATTGTGCTGGGGTGGCCCAGGATGGGTGGAGGGAGGTGCTTCCCCTGCCACCGTCTGCAATCCCCTCTGGCTTGTTGCCAGAGCTGGTGTCTCTGCCAAACCTAACTTTGCCCTGGGGGCTCTCAGAGAGGGACAAGGAGGAGTCCCGGGGGGATAAATCTGCCCCTTGCATTCTCTGGCTTCGCCCAGCACTCAACACATTGCAGAGGACGATGAAGGTTGCAGTGCTCAGCATGGCCCTGCTCTTCACCATCCTGCTGTGCTCCCCAGCAGATGCTAAGGTGGGTCCCACTGCCACAGGGAGGGACTCAAGCCTTTCTTTCAGCCTTTCCCCTCAGTCCTTTGCTTTTCAGCCGGTCCATTGCTGTCCTGGCTCCAGATCCCTTCCTGCAACCCCCACTCCCAAACACTCTCACAGTCTCCTATCTTCTCTCCTCTGCAGCCCTCTTCCTCCTTCCCCCAAGAACCACCTTGTCTGAAGTGCCCACATCCCCTCCAATTGCATTCCCTTACCCCTCACTTGCATCCCACTCAGTCCTGTCCCTTCAACACCCCCAGTCCAGTCCCTTGGAGTTCATTAATTCACTATGGAGCCCTGTCTTCGGGTCCTCCCCGGACACAACCGCATTCTCTTTGGAGGCCCTGAATTCCCCACACTGTCCTTGTCTTCATCCCCAGCTCTGGTCCCTTCACAGAAAGGTATTCCTAGGAAAACTTGTAAGATTGGAGATGGGTCCCCCCAGGAGGGACTTTCCTGCTCAGAGCAGAGGGAAGGCACCAAGGTCCAATCCAGACCACCTCTTTGATCTCCTTCCCTAGACATTTTTTGACACAAGTGAAAGTTTTGCCATAGATGGAAGTGTGGGGTGGACTTGGAGGGAATCCAGTCTGGGGAACTGGAGGGTGCTTTTGGTCCTCCCATCCTTTGCTGGGACTGGGAACCCCGCAGTGACTAGTGAGCTCTCATGGTCTCTCTACAGTATGGATATGACTTTGGGCAAGTGCTAGAGAGCTGAGGTAGGTAGCACAAGGTCTGCTGCCCCAGACCCTCCCCTCCAATGGTAAAAACACTCCAGGGAATCCCAGTGTGCCCCAATCCACCCCAGTGCACTCCACTTCAACCCCAGAGAACACTCCTGCACCCCAGTGTGTTCCTAGGGACAGCCCCTTCCCCAGGGCCCCCACTGCATACCCTGCAAATCCATTACAACACAGTACACCCAGTGCACCCCAGGGTGCCCCAGGACACAGCCACACACCCACGCGGTCCCCTTCCCTAAGACGCCCACTGCTTCTGTGCACCACCATAAAAACCCATGTCCCTCATTTGTCCCGAGAGACAACCCCAAAGGACCCCATTGCTTTCCCTGCCACCCAGTCCACCTCAGTGCATCCAACTGTGTCTCTAACCCTCCCTTTCTCCACAGCTGCCTCTGCCTGATGAGCTGGTGGGGCTTGTGCGCCAGCAACGCCTGGATGTAGCTGCTGCTGTCTAGGTGAGCAGCATCAGGGCATCTCCAGCCCCACAAAGGGTCCTGAGCCTGGGGGATCCCTGAGCCCCTGGGGTGGGCAGAGCCTGGGAATGGGAGAGGCAAGCAGAGGGGCCTGTCCCTGATCCCTGTCCCAGGGGGCTGCACAGAGCTGCCCCCACGCCTGTCCTTGCACTCGGTGGGGCTCTACAGACCCAGAGGGTCACCATGCAGGCCGGGCAGGGGCTCTGGTGCCACACACAGCCCCACGATCACTGGGAGGGCTGGGCAGGGCTCTGGGAGATTCTGGGACATCGCAGGGCAGTGACACACTGGGCAAGGGGCTCTGGGTGCCCGAGGGGTCTGAGAAGACCCAGGTCCTGTCCTGGGTCCACCGAGGGCTCCAATTACCTTCTGCTTCCCCAGGTCTCTGCAGAGGTGGGGACAAGGCCCCTCTCATGTGCCAGTAGACACTGGGGGTCTCATTCTGGGCCCTGTTTTTCAGGACTGGAACTGGTGGTGACACCCCTGTGCTGTCCCCCCCAGTGGCATGAGGAGAGAGATGAGCATCCCTGGATGACCCCACCTGATTCCCTGGCAGCCCTGGGCCTTTTCCCTCTCCTGATCAATAAACCCCTTCAGCAAAGCAACGTTCTGTTTTAGTGTGACTGTCTCCATGTCCCCCCTCCTCTGCCATCGCCCCAACGCCTGTGTCCTCTCTGGCTGCAGCACTGTGAGGAGCAGAGGGGCAGAACTACCACTGACTTTGACATGAGGAACTTCTTCAGTTGGGTCAGCAAGGACTTTATCACATAGGAGCCCCAACACTGGACACTCTGCTCTTGATGTGCTCTAGGAAGCCATGAGTAATGGGGGGTGACCACCCCCTTTGACTGACTGGATCCTGTCTGTCCAGGGCAGGGTCCTCTTGGGCTGCCTCGCTGCCAGGGCAAGGTGCTGGTGGCTGTTCACATTGCTGTGCACCAGGAGCTTTCCACAGACCTTTTCCCTGACACTCAGTTGTCAGGGCCTTGAGGGTACTAAGAGGCCTCAGTGACCTCACCTGGGTCCTCCACTCACACCCCTTACCCAGGGATCCACATCTGCTTTGCTCACATGCTCAGGCTTGGTCCTTCAGTCCCATCTCCAGCGAAGCTGTAGATGTGTTTCTCTGCAGCATACAGCTGCGCCTCTTCCTGGCCATGGGCTCTGTTGATCCAGCCTCTGACTCACAGACTGACTCTCTAGGTTGACCTTGGGACCCCTCAATCTTGAAGGCCTTGCCCGGAAATGACTGGGCTTTGTCTGGCCTCGGTTCATGTCACTGGAGATGACCCCGGCCTGTTGACTTGTGTTCCTGGCCTGTCCTTGGACGCCTCTTCACCAAGAACTTCCGCAGTCATCCAGATCTCAGGCTGAAATTGGCTACCAATCTCTGGGTCTGCCCTGATGGCCTAGCCTGGGGAGAGTGGGGCTGGGCCCTGGCTGGGGACCAGTCTTGCTGGCCATGTTATGCTGCTCTGATCCGAGCTCCATTTCCCTTGGAGAGGCTCTGGCTTGTGCTGCTCCTCCAGATCTGTCCCCAGCCTGTAGCACTGCCAGGGGCTCTTCCTTCCAACAGACAAGAGTTGTTTAGTTTGGGTTTTTTTTACTTCTAGGAGTTTTCTCGCTGCCTCTTCTCCCAGACTGTCAAGATTTCTCTGGGGGGCTGCCTTGTCCTTGAGTATAATGACTGGTTCCCCCAGTTTGTTCTCATCTGCAGACATCCTCCACCTGACTGAGGGGGACATAGAACATTTGAGGTCCCAGGACAAACCCCTCTGGGACTCCACTTGCCACGGGCTTCCAGAATGCTGTGTCAGCTTCTCAGTCTGAAGTCCAGCCACCCAACGTGTGTCTTATTCACCTGAAGGCCCATCCTGCCTTTGATGCAAGACTACTGTGGGATAACGAGTCAAAAGCCTTCCTAAAGTCAAAGTAGGTGACATCTCCTGCTGGGTCCTGTTCTGCAAATGCAGCTGCTTCATCCTGGAAGGAAAACAGGTTAGTGAAGCTTGATTTGGGCTGGGGAAATATGTGTTGCTTCCTCCCAGTCCCATCGTCCTCCACATGCACAGACACGTGCTCCAAGCTTTCCCAAGGAACCAAAGTGGGACTGACCAACCTGCTGCTCTTCAGATCATTCATTTGGCCTTTTCTAAAGATGGGTGCAAATTTGGCCTTCCTCCAGTCACTGGGTGTACCCTCACCTCCACAACCTCTCTGAGTGAGGTGCTGAGAGAGCGGCCACACTTCCCTCTCCATCTTTTGCAAAGGGTTGTCGTGATGGGGCGTTTCCTGATGACTGGAAAAGGCAACCACTTGCTCCCATTACTCAAGTAGGGCCGTAATCAGGACCAGGGCTCAGCTGGACAAGCACCAGCCAGCAGTTTGTTGGCACTGGGCCGCACCTTTTCCTCACCCTTCCTCTCTTGTCTCCTGTGCTTGCTCCTTTCTGATTCACCTTCATCCCTTTGAAATGCCTTTGGCTTTAGTTCTGACCATCCCAGCGTGAGTTTTGCACACTCCCGTGATGCTTGCAAACCATCCCAGAGCAGGTTCTACACACACCCAAAGCCCCTCCATGATCCCACAGGGAGTCTGCTTTTTCCCAGGAGACCCAGCAGAAGTTTGTCTCTTTGTGATCACCTACAGCATTTTGGATGACCTTTCATGAGGTTACACTGGGAATATTTCTTCCATGCTCAGCCTCCAGTAACCTGGGAGCTCTGGCCTCTGCTCTCTTGATGCTGCCTGATGCTGTGGAGGGCTGGGCTGCTGTTCAAGGGACCATGACAGTGCAGGTCAGTGCTGACAGGAACCTTGTTCTATGGAGAGACGTATATGAGACAACTTTATAGTCACTGTAGAGGTAGAAAATGCAGCTGATGAAGAAAACAAGAGAGAGACTTTGGTCCCCTTTGGGCACGTGACTCCATTTGGGCAGCTGACTACCTCTGCAGGTTGCACTGAAAACAACGTGTGGGGTCAGGTTTTGTGGTGTCCTAAACAGGACAGCTGATGTCAATTCAGCTGACCAAAGGAATTTGCCACCAGGGCCCAAGAGGATGTCCCCAGATGCTGTCCTGCCTCTCAGCATTGCTTCCCTAGAGATTGAAATGACCTGCACATCTTTTTTACCACCTCTGGCACCTCCAGCACCACACTCCTTTGTGTGTGAGCTCCTGCTCTCCATCTCCATCAATTAATTATCATGGGAGCTGAGATGAGCAGCTCCCATGCAGGGGCCTGTTTGGTGCACACCTAAACTGAAACAAGACAAATTGCATCAGCTGTGTGTTTGGGAGGAAGCTGAGTCCCAGCTCTGAGTCCCAGGACTACAAGGCCAGAAGGAGATGCTTTGATCAACTCAGATGAATCCCTCCCCTCAGTACAGGCTCTTCCTTGTCCCTGCCCGGGTGTCATGTCTCATGGTGGGACAAGAAGCAAAGCATTCTCCTGCCTACCTCTGACTCTGCGAGGAGAAATGACTCTCTGGAAAGAGGAGCCTCTGCAGAGCCGGCAGATTAGTTGTAAACTGGTGATTTCTTCAGTCCCTTTCAAAGGAGGTTTGTGGAGAGCTGCAGGGAAATCACAAGGTCTCCCTTGGGCTGTTCCTGTGCTGCTGAGTTGGGCTGGGCTCCTGGGCTGGAGGGAGCTCCTGGCAACTGCCAGCGCTGCCCAGAGACAGCTCTGCCCAGGAGCAGCTCCTCTGCCAAGAGCAGCAGGGTTGGGGGCTCTGCCTGAAGGAACCACGAGGAGAGGAGAGAATGTTCTGAAGAGGGAAGACAACTTAGACTTCCTTGTGAGCGAAATCTCTGCAGCCTTACATGGTAAGTGTCTAGCTGAGGGCAATGCAGATGCAGTTGCTGGAGAGATCTCCTAAAGCTGGCACATCCCACAGCTTATAGGCTACTGCAGGAGGCCTCTCACAGCTTTACCAGTGTGCAGGAGGAGAACTTGCCCCAGGTCAGTGATTCACTGCCCCACCATCAGAGCAACTGATGTCTGTCTTCTCCTTGGACAGCTGTAGGGGTGCGATGCTGGGTGTGCTCCCAGGATGCCCAGGGCTGTCCTTCAGAGCAGGTTCCTGGTGTCCTGGGGCAGGGACTCTGCTGCTTGTCAGGGTCAGCTCTCCGTCTGCCTGGGAAGCTGCCCATGGCACCCTGGGGAGAAGCTCTGGGTGGAAGGAATGATACTCAGCAGGGAAGGGTCCTTCTGACTACCTAGAGGGGGCTGCATGGCTCAGGGCTGCTCACAGCTCAAGCTCACAGCCCAGACATTCTGGCAGGGAATCTTGCAAGACAGAAGCAAAGGGGGACGTCACCTGCCAGAGAAGGGCCCTGTGCTTTCAGCTTGCTGCTCTTGGTTGCCTGGGGGAGGAGTGAGAAATGGGAAGTACTCTCCCTGCGTTGGAGAAGGCACTGAGAATCCAGACCAGTTTCACTGAGAGGGGAATGAGTGTGGAGCATCAGATCAGCCCCCATGGCTTACACATCACCAGCAGCACCTTTCCAGGCCCATCCGTGCATGGCCATTTCAGCTGAAGCATCAGTGTGGAGCTTGTGGGTCCCCCATGCAGATGTGTCCATGGGCACCAGGTGTCCCAGCTTTGCCCTAAGCTGTGGGGCTCTGGCCATGCAGCCAGTGACACTGGCAATGAGCTGACTCTCCCATCACAAGGTACCATCGTCAGGACACTTGGCTGACCTTCCCCTGCCTTAAGCAGCAGCAGAGAGTCCGTGTGCCTCTCAGGACTCACAGCCGCTGAGCCTGCGTGCAGCAGAGATGCTCAGGACTTCTGACTGCAGAGAAAGCTCCCAGAGGAGATGGGGCTGGCGAGGGGGAGAGCGCAGGGAAGAGCTCTCAGAAAGAAGGAAACACAATCCAAACCCATGAACTCTTGTCTGCAGCCAGTCAGCTTGCCCCGGGCTGGGGCTGCAGATGCTGGCAGGGCCTTGGATGGTAAGAGGGAATCCACTGGAGAAAATCTATTACATCTGGCCCCTAAGTGCCCACTGCTCAGATAGACCCTGAACTAGACCGTGTCCAGCACCTCTGGAAGCCCATGGACAGAGCCCCTGCTCCTCACAGAGCCCTCAGAAGCCAACACAAATCAAAGCTCCGTGCAGGGAGCTGCACAAAGGTTCTGTCATGCAGGACAAAGGGAAGAGAGTGAGGTGCCTTTGGGTTTGCACAAAGAAATGCGTTCTCACTTGTCACTGTCTTTTCTTTCTGGAACAGCCCCTTGGCTCCATAGGTGGAAATGCCCAACAGCAGCTCCATCACCCAGTTCCTCCTCCTGGTGTTCCCAGACACACGGGAGCTGCAGTTCCTGCACTTCTGGCTCTTCTTGGGTATCTACCTGGCTGTTCTGCTGGGCAACGGCCTCATCATCACCACCATAGCCTGCAACATCCACATCCCCGTGGACTTCTTCCTCCTCAACCTCTCCCTCCTTGACCTGGGTTTCATCTCCACCACTGTCCCCAGATCTATGGCCAACTCACTCTGGGACACCAGGGCCATCTCCTACCAAGGCTGTGCTGCTCAGATATCTTTCTTTTTTGTTCCGATGTCAGCAGAGTTTTATTTTCTGACTGTCATGGCCTATGACCTCTACGTGGCCATCTGCAGACCCCTGCACTACGGGACCCTCCTGGGCAGCAGAGCTTGTGTCCACATGGCAGCAGCTGCCTGGGCCACTGGCTTTCTCACTGCTCTGCTGCACATGGCCAATACATTTTCCCTGCCCCTCTGCCAGGGCAATGCCCTGCACCAGTTCTTCTGTGAGATCCCCCAGATCCTCAAGCTCTCCTGCTCACACTCCGACCTCAGGAACGTTGGGCTGATTGTGATCAGTGTCTGTGTAGCACTTGGATGTTTTGTCTTCATTGTGGTGTCCTATGTGGAGATCTTCAGGGCCGTGCTGAGGATCCCCTCTGAGCAGGGTCAGCACAGAGCCTTTTCCGCCTGCCTCCCTCACCTGCCTGTGCTGTCTCTCTTCATCAGCACTGGACTCTTTTCCTACCTGAAGCCCCCCTCCATCTCTTTCCCACCCCTGGACCTGGTGCTGGCAGTGCTGTACTCAGTGGTGCCTCCAGCAGTGAACCTCTCCTCTACAGCATGGGGAACCAGGAGCTCAAGGATGCAGTTCGGAAACTGATGCCTAGATGCGTTTTTAGAAGCAATCTACTGTCCATCTTCTTCTACGCATCACTCGCAATACAACTCATTACAGGCCCAAACTGCCTTTGGAATTTATTGATGTTGTTCCTGATTTTTCTTTAGATTTCATTTTTTTCACTTCTGGTAATGCTGTCCACAAAGAATTTTCATTGTCTGTACCCCTTCAAACTCATTATCTACCTGTCTGCTCTGTCCCAGGACCAGTGTATATGAATTTCCCCACCCTCAGTGCATTTAAAACTCAGAAAGGACCCTGCCATGTCTTTTGCATCTCAGGTGTTTCCTCCAAGAGCTTCTCTGGAGCTGCAGAGGTAGCTCCTGCGCAGAGGGTCCCTGCCGAGCAGATCTGTGACAGATCCGGCCTCTGGAACAGCGTTTCCATCATGAGAGGTGAGCTCCTGAGGTCAGAGTCTGAAGACTCCTGCGGTGTGGGTGCTGAGGCAGAGCACCTCTGAGCAGCCTCCATGGCCACAGAAGATCTTCTGTGGGAGGCAGCCAGTGGCAGTGGTGTCACTGAGGTGGGTCTGCCTCCCAGGCTGGCCAGCACAGCCCTGCAGAGTCACCCTGTGACCCCAGCCCCACTTGCTCTGCAGAGCAGCCCCACCAGGTGCAGGGCCGTGGAGAGCATGGGAAGGGGGCGCGGAGGTGGCTGGCCAGGGCAGCACAGATGTTCCCATCTTGAGGAAAGGCTCTGTGGAGAGAAGGGATGTCCTGGGGGAAGAGCAGGACACCATATCTGTGCAGGGGAGAGAGGGCAAGAGAAAGCCTTTGCTGCGGGTACCAGCTCAGGGCAGGCTGCCCAGGCACCGGGGCAGCAGCAGCTGCCTGAGGAGCCCCAGGGCCAGGACTCGGGGCTGTCCTGGGCAGAGGGGCTGGCCCAGGGCTCTGCAGGCTCCTGGGAGGGGATCTGCAGGATGTGACAGCAGGAGAGACAGTGCCACTGAGCTCCGTTTCCTCCATGCGGCAGGGCCAGACCAGGCTGGGCTGCTCTGCTCGGCTGGGACGTCTGGGCTCAGCAGTGCCAGGGAAGGGGAAACACCAATGTAGGGTTCAAGTGTGCGAGTGGGCAGGGCAGGGGCATGCAGCAGTGTCCTGGTGCAGCCCGGCCTCCTGGCAGAGACGGGAGGGACCAGCCAGAGGCTTGGTCTCTGCCCATCCGCACTGGACACCCCTGGAAAGCTGCCCCAGGGTGATCGTCATCCACCAGCCACCAACAACGACCATTTCCAGCACCGGCCTCCCCCCAGCTCGGGGAGGTTGTTTCTCCCTGCACAGCGGGACACTGAATGACCAGACCAGCAGTCCCTGTGTGCAGTGTCCCAGAGACCCTCCCCTCGGAGAGCAACGCTCCCTGGGAAAACACCTGAGTGCAGCACGGGGATGTGCGGCCTTCAGCTGAGGTGCCCATGGCCATTGCTCATGCCGTGGGCCACCTCAGACAAGTGCAGAGCAGGACGACGTGGTGCAGGGCCAAGGTGCCCAGCAGAGGCTGGCAGTGGCAGCAGGAGGCCAAGAGACGCCCTGACAGCCACTGGGCACGGCCTGTGCATGGGCACGGGCAGGACTTGTGTCTCGGAACACAGCTGTGCGTGTGAGGAGGGCTCAGATGGAGACACCTGACTTTTTGGGTGTGACTCCAGGCACAAATGCCCCTGTCCCAGTGAGATTCACCTCACTCCTCTTGGAAAGGCTCACGGCCAGCTCCTCTGTCTGCCCCGAGATCCTCTCCTGGCTTCACACAAAGAGTAAGGACGACCCTCCGTTGAGTGACAAGGTTCAGGGTGGAACCCCCTGCTTTCTAAATCCCTCATGGAGCCCAGGTGTGGTTGGACCCAGCCTTAGTCTCAGCCTTGGTCAACGGTTGGTGTCCGATGGAATCATCCCCAGCACGTTGATGGCGACGTGGAGCAGCTGCACGGATCTGTAACGTTCCACTGGTATTAATCGCCGTGCTGTTGGGCACTGAGCCAGGCTCTGTCATGGGCAGGGGTCTCTCCACCTTGGCTGAGGAAGGGTCTCTTCGCCTCAGGGAAGGAACCTCTAACTCTGAGAGACGCCCCTGTTTGGGGACGTGACAGCAGACATGACAGCCCCAGTTCGGGGGTGAATCTCTTCAGTTTGGGGGTAGAGCCACGTGGATTTGGGGTGAATCTGTCCAGGTTTGCGTGTTGTGTGCAGTGTTGGGGTGAGTCTCTTCAGTCTGGGGGGAGATTCACCTGGTTTGGGGCTGCACACAGAGGATACTGGTGGCACTGGGAGCACTGGTAGGTTACTGGAGTTGCTGGACACCCCAACTCCAGTTCCCTCCTCAGACACTGGGAAGCCACCAGCAAAGCAGCTGCTGAGTGAGGAGAGTGGGACTGGTGCAGAGTGGGGAGGAACTGGGGGTACTGGTGGCACTGGGGATGCTTGTGGCAGTGTGGGCACTGGGGATATTGAGATACTGGGAGCACCGAAGGGACACTGGGTACGCTGGAGGTGGTGGGGGCACTGGGAGTTCTGGGGATGCTAGAGGCTCTGGGAGCACTGGAGGGACACTGGGGATGCTGGAGGTAATGGGGACATTGGGGACTGTGGGGATACTGGAGATATTGGGAGCACTGGGGCCACGGGAGCTTCATTGCCTTTCTCTGGCCATGCTCCAGCCCCTCAACCCCGTGCTGGGAGCACAAGACCCAAACTGGTCCCAGTATCCAAGGGGCAACCTCTCCAGTCCTCCCAGGACCAGTCCAGGGAGGACAGGTCCCACTGGTCCCACTGGTCCTGCCCTGGTCTCACTGGTCCCACTGGTGCTGGTGGCCACCAACCAGAGGCTTCTAGTGACCCAAAGTGATGACCAACATACTAAGGTCAAGTGGCCACCAGTGACCAGTGGCCAACCCCCACCTTGATCCACCCCAAACCAGCCAATATCAGCATGGGGCTTTGGGACCCACCAACCAATCCCTGGCCAGGGCTCAGGGTGGAGCAGAACCCACCCAGAAAAGGGACAAATTCTGCCCCAAAATCTGTTCCCAGGGCCACCAAACCCCTCCCAGAGATGCCACCCACTGATGGCTGATGGGACATGAGGTGTTGATGCCTTCCTGAGGATGGCTCGAGAATTGATTAATTAAATGCCTTGATTAATGATTTCTATTAATTATTTAATGATAGTTATTTTAATGAAAGAATTCATTAAAACTCATTCATTAATAAAAACCTTTTTAGGTTGACCCCAAAATGATGTTCCCTCCCTCCAGTGAAGCCACCACCCCATGTGGTCCTGGGTGGAGGGTCCTGAGCAGAAGATCCCTGAAGGACCCTCCTGGGGCTGAGCCTAGACCTTCTGCCACCACAGGCTGGCCAAACGGGGCCACCTCCTTGGAGGGTTTGACACACAAAGGAGGAAACTGGGGCTAAATGGGAGAAACTGGGAGAGAAATGGGATGGTGGAGCTTCTGGGGCCACCTCAAGGGGTGGTGGAAAGTTCAGCCCAGAAGAGCTTGGCTCAGCCTTGCTCAGTCTCCTCACCTGGTCAAGGTGGCCATCAAGGTGGCCATCGACCTGGTCCTTCAAGTGGTCACTGAGGTGGCCCTCAAGCTATCCCTCAGGGTGGCCCTCAAAGGCCTCCTCAAGCAGGCTGCCCTCAGATCTTCATGTCCAGACCTCACCCTGTTGAGCTTCTTGAAGCACCATCCAGAATCCCTCAGACCTCAACATGGCTGTTTTGGCCACCATGGCCTCACTGGTGGCCACCTGAAGCCCAGGTTGGTGGCCTCCTCCAGCAGGTCACCCTCAGAGCTCACTGACGACAGCACAGCCACCACGGGCGTTGTGAAGGTTGAGGCTGCCCGGAGCCGGTGGGACTTGGCTTCCACTGGACACACTGCAGCCATCTCAGCCAGGAACTCCTCCACCAAGGCTCCTCCTCCTCCTCCTGCTCCTCCATCTCCTGTTGTTCCTCTTCCTCCTTCTGCTTTTCCTTCTCCTTTTGTTCCTCCTCTTCCTCTTTGTCTTCTTTTTTCTCTTCCTTTTCCTCTTCTTCCTCCTCTTCCATCTCCTTCTCCTCTACCTTCTCCTGCTCCTCCTCTTTCTCCTTCCCCTCTTCCTCTTCCTCTTCCAACTCCTCCTCTTTCTCCTTCTCCTCTTCCTCCTCCACCTCCTCCTCCTCCTCCTTCATGTCCCCAAGCTTTGGCCTCAGCTTTACCCTTGAGGTGGCCACTCCTGGGCCACCTCATGGCCAAAGAATCACTTGGGATCACCGGTGGCCGCCTAGGACATGACAGAAGATGTCCACCTGGGTTTGGAGGCCACATCCTGTCCCCCCCCACTCACCCTGGGCCACCCACCCCTTTGTGCAGCCACCAAGGAACCCCCCCTGAGATGGGACCTTAGCTGACACGCGGCCGTCCCTGTGTCCCCTGGTTCTCCTGAAGCTCTGGAGAAGCTCCAGCTGCGTGACGTTGCAGAGATCCCAGAAGCTCCATCCCACCTTGAGCCTCCAGCCTCACCTGGCACCAGGTCCCTTGCTCCTGTTGGTCATTGTGAACATCCAGAATGGTGGCATTTTGTCAGCAGCCGAGGGTGGCCAAGCTGGGAAGGGCCAATGAGGACAACCCCCTGGAACCAGGAAGGAGATATGTTGGTGACCTCCCTGGTGACACCCCCCGTGACACCCCCAGTGACACATGGCATGCTTGGGCCTCTTGCCAAGAGGTCCAAGGGGGATGTTCTTCTCCTTCCCTGGCTCCATCACCCAATTCCCTGGTTCCAACAGGGTTTATCTGATGACATCATCAGCTCCAGGCTTGTGGACATGGAGCCGGGTGATGCCACCAAGGTGACGGTGACGCTTTTGGGGGCCCTTTCTTGGGGGTGGGAGGACAGAGCCTTGGAGCACCATCCCCCCACCCTGCCCTTGGGCACCTCCCACACCATGGGGGCTGCCTTTTGCTATAGCCAGTGAGCCACAGAAGCATCCAATGGGTTGAGTTGGGTTGAGTTGGAAGGGACCTTAAAGATCATCCCGTTCCAACCCCCCTGCCAGGGGCAGGGACACCTCCCACTAGACCCGGTTGCTCAAAGCTCCATCCAAGTTGGTCTTGCACACTTCCAGGGATGGGGCATCAAGACCTTCTCTGGGCAACCTGGTTGAGGGTCTCACCACCCTGAGCGTGAAGAAAGAGTCATTAGGAGCAAGAGCTGGGAGCTGGTGTGGAGTAAACCTGCCCTTCTCCTCTGCTTGTCCTCACCAGGAACACGTCTCCGGGTCTTGAAAAGGTTCCCTGGCACAATCTCCAGCTTAAACCTGGAAAGAAGGAGAAGACCCCAACATGACCCTCAGAATCTGCCCGGTCCCCAGTACCTGATTATGGGTGGGTTTGGGGGTTCCTGTGAAGGCTACAGTGGTCCCAGGTCCACCATGGATTCTCCAAGGCCCCCACAGGTTCCTCAAGGCCACCACGAGTTCCTCAAGGCCACCAACACCACACCTCCAAGGGTGGTCCGGGGAGACGGGGTCACCCAGTGAAGAGGTGGAGGCCACCACCACGGTCACCTCAAGTCCTCCCTGTGTCCCATCAGGTCTGCTCCCAGGAGCTGCTCTGAGCTGGGGCTAAGTGTCTTGCCTGCTGACCCCACCCCCATCCCTGTGGCAGGACCCCTGAGGTGACCTGGAGCAGATGCCACCAAGCCAGAGGTGTCACCTCCAGTCACACTCACTCGGGAAAGACGATGACACGGCCGGAGAACGTCAGCGAGGCCACGGCCACAGTGGGGGCAACCACCATGTCCAGCAGCACCTGCGACAGAGACGGAAGAGACCAGATGTTGATGGGACCTTCTCCACGCGGCCATGACATTGATACGAGGGAAGGGGGATGGGAGAGTTGGTGGAACCATAACTCTCACCCAGATGGCCACTGGCCACTGGATCCAGGCCACCACCATGGACCTGAGCAACCAAAGCACTCACCTGGAGAAGGCCTCTGGCCAAGTTCTCCTCACCAGCCAAGCTCTCCAGGAAACTGTGGTAGAACTTGACGGTGACCTTGGTGCCTTCGACCAGCAGCACCCCGAGGTCCCTCAGGACCAGGGCGACGTTCTCCCCCTTGGCCAGGCACTGGGAGAAGAGGGAGGTGGTGCCTTCCACACACATCTCCACCTTCCGCCGGGACATGCCAGTGGCCATGGCCACCTTGGAGTATTTGAGGGGCTCCATCTCCTTGTTGCCTGGAAGAAGGACAATGGGAGACCCTCACCCAACGACCCTCCTGTTGGGGATGCGTCTTCCAGCGGTGGCATCGCCAAGAAGATCAGCCCTGGGGTCAACGGGATGTCGTACCTGGCAGGTAGTCCTTGTTGTCCACCAAGTTATGGACGCCCACCAGGTTCCTGGCCAAGCGGAACGTGGGTCTCGGGATGGTCAGCACATGGTACCCAACCTGGAGCTGTTCAGAGGTGACCTCGAAGGAGCCGAGGGTGGGAATTCGGACCCCCTGGAGTAGAAGAGGAGGATGAGGAGGTGAGAAGGTGGCCCGGAGGTGGCCCTGCTGACGGATGGTGCTTCAGGACCTGGGGTGGCCCTCAAGGAGGATGTTGGGGGGAGGGGGGGGGGGGGAAGTTGACCCACCTTGTGGAGCAGGAGCTGCTGGCGGACATGGGCGGCCACCGAGGCCCAGATGGCCACTTGCTCTGCCAAGAGGAGAACCAGGAGAACCAGGTCACACTCTGTGTCCACCACCAGCTCCCCACCCCCCACATTCCCCCAGCCCTGTGGTGGGGCCACCCCAACCCTGAAATGGCCACAGGGATGAGTCTTGTCCAGGTCACGGCTGGTGGGCACCATGATGCTCTGGGGGTGTCACATCCTCCTGCCTGGCGGCCACATCCCCATGACCTCATGGAGCCACCAGCCCCCTCCTCCGCCCACAGTGGGGTTGTCATCTCTGTCACCCGTGGTCTGGGTGACAAGCTCAGGCCAGAGCTTGGTCCCCAACAGCTCTTGGCCAAGACCTGACCATTGCTGGCTCTTCTTCTGGGAGGACCAGGTAAACTGGGAGGGGCGACTGTACCTTCAGTGGTGACACTGGACATGGCGACACTGCGTACCAGCCCATCCCAGAACTCCATCTTGGTCTGTCTCATGCTGGTGGGTGACCCCATGATGGTAACAACCAGATGGGAATTTCAGCTCCGTTAGGGTGACAACCAGACTGGAGCTTCACCAAGCAGGAGTCACCACAATGGGTGACAACCAGGCTGGAGCTTCACCAAGCAGGTGTCACCACAATGGGTGACAAGCAGAATGAAGCTTCAACCCTGTAAGGGTGACAACCAGACGAGAGCTTCTCCAACCACGTAACAGTGACAACCAGACTGGAGTTTCAACCCCCTAAAGGTGACAAGCAGGCTGGAGCTTCACTCAGCAGGCATCACCATAACGGTGACAAGACTGGAGCTTCAACCCCGAAATGGTGACAACCAAACTGGAGCTTCTCTGACCAGTGACAGCTCTGCTGGATGCTCTTCCGGAGTGTAGAAGCCACCGCCCCTCCCCCCCTCCCATTGTCCCTTCCCCCGCTGTGTCACCCACTGTGACATCATTGGGACACAGCAACTGGTCCCCACTGAGATACGGCCACTAGTGATCGCCCAGTGCTGGGGACATGGCCACTGGTCCCTACTGGGACACAGCCACTGGTCCCCACTGGGGCACGGCCACCAGTGACCAGCTGGTGGTGGGGACATGGCCACCATTAACCACAAACCAGCCCCAAAATAGCTCAAAATCAGCCCAAACCAGCCTGGCTGGTGTCCCCTGACCCCCTGAGCGCTGCCCAGCCCCCCCTGGGACCCCCAAAACCTCCTCCAGACCACCCCAAAATCCCTCAAAGACCTCACCAGGTGCCCCTCAGACCCCCTGGGGCTACTTAGAGACCCCCAACCACCCCTGGGACCCTCAAACCCTCCCAGGGAACCCCAAAACTCCTCAAGACCCCCCAAGACCCCTCAAATCCCCCCAAAAACCCCTCAAGGACCCCACCATGTACTCCCAAGACCCTCTGGAGCCCTTCAGAAACCCCCCAACCCCCTTGGGACCCCCAACCTGCCCCCAGGGACCACACATAACCCCTCAGTGCCCCCAAGACCCCTTCTATCCTCCCCGAATCCCTTCTAGGGACCCCAAGAGGTGCCTCCAATGCACTGACACCCCCAAAACCCCCTCAAGGTCTTCACCACATACCCCCAAGACCCTCTGGAACCCCTCAGAGACCCCCCAAACTCCCCCAGGGACTCCCAAGACCTCCTCAATTCCCCACCCCCAACCCTCCTGGGACCTCCAAGATCCCCCCCTAAACCCCCTCCAGAACCCAGACAGATGAAATATTTTATAAGCACCCCTCACTACAGATCACCCGCCTGGCCAGGCACAGGGTCTCTGAGAGCAGCCCAGCTCCTTCCCTGCTTTTAAACACCCTTTTCTTGTCTTACTGCAGATAAAAAGAAAAAAAAAAATCCTTTCACCCGTCCCAATCAACTCTTTGCACCCACCATTTGCTTCCACAGCTTTTCCTCAAAGACGAGGAGAAGGAGAAAGGTTCTTTGACACAGACTAAACTTCCCCTGGGGTCAAGCCCAGAAACATCTACAGGGGCTACGCTCGTGTCCCCGCAGAGCATGGGCCGCGCTGCTGCCCTGCACGCTGTGTTGGGCCTGGTTTGGATGAGCCAAGCAAGGAAAGGGTTCTGCCGCTACTCCTGACACTCGGCCAACTCGAATCTCTTGGTTTCCTTTCTGTAACGACCAACGCTGCTGTGCTGAGAACTGAAACTCCGCACATGCACTGCAGGAGGACTGTGGTGACAGTGTGAATTTATGGAACAGAGCAGAGATCTTTGTCGCAAGCTTTTCTGCACCTGGTGCAGCAGCAGCTAAAGCACTGGGTCAACTACATAAGATAGCCTGCTGGCTATCCAAGCAATCAAACAAGACATCGCAAGTCTTGTGGGAGCTAGCCAGTGATTTAGATAGCGTGCGCCACGCTGCGCTTCAGAATAGAGCTGCAACTGATTGTTTGCCTTTTGCTTACGGGCATGGGTGTCAGGGCTTCGATGGGATGTGCTGCATGAACCTAAACGACCACTTGCGCTCCATACACCACAGCATTCAAGATTTGATCGACAGGACAGAGTGGTTTTCATCACCGTGTTCTATTAGTGACCTAAAGCCCAAAATCCTTCTTCTTGCCACAAAACCGGTTCCTGTCTGTTCAGCATGCTCGGGTGCCTAGAGATGTCTTGTTGTCCTGTTCCCAGAGACAATCGCTACCTACAGGGTTATGAATTTCACAGTGTGTCCCTGCTGTACAGCTACCTGTTTATTGTTGTTGCTTGTACAAAGATTAGCAAAACTCCACCAGACAGGAACTGGCAAAACCAAGTATTTTAGGCTTTAGGTCATTAAACACAGTGACGAAGAAGATGAAATAAATGTCCACCAGAGGTCACGGAAGACCACTGAGGTGAGGAAAGACCCTCACCCTGGTTTTATTCCGCGTGCTTGGACTGTGTAAATGAATGCCAGGAAGCCGTTAGCATGAGCCTGCCCTTTCTAGGGAACAGAATGAATCTGTGTGTTCAGCTGCACAGGAACTGTGCACCCAGCTGCCATCGGGACGCACATTTGGAGGAGCGATCCCCCTGTGTCTGGTGCCATAAAATAATGAATGCCTGCTGAATAACTTGGGTTGCTGAGTTTTTCACCGCATCACAGCCCGACCCCACCTGTGCGTTGGCGGAGCTGGGCTCTGCCCGCGGGTCAGCGGGAGAGGATCCCGGGCACAGAGCGCTCCTGCCACTTTCCCCCTTCTGCTCCTTTTCCTTAGCCCAGTTCCCCCGACCCGCACTCCCAAGCCAAGCTGTGCCCCCACACTGCCCCTCGGTCTGGTGATACCCCCC
>JANVCC010000075.1:0-27192 GCA_025345505.1 Todiramphus chloris collaris
AACCTGATAAAAGTCCAACTAGCAGCCAGTTTCTAGTGGCACTCTTCAGGGAACCATTACGGGGGGGGGGGGGGGGCAGTGCTCCCTGATGCCTTCCTGTGAAACAACCTGGAGGACGGGAGGCAGTGCACTTTCAGCAGGTTTGTGGAGCACACCAGCTCTGGGTCCGGGGAGGTTTGTGGTAATGTAGGGGGGCCGGGTGCCCTCCTGGGGCATGGGGTGGGCAGTTGTTACAGGGCCGCCTTTGAAGGTGGACCTCAAGATGCTGGAGAAAGGAGCTGCCATGTACTTCATGAAGTTCAACTTAGACAAATGCAGTGTCCTGAATCTGAGGTAGACTAAGCCCGTGCAGCAACTCAGACAAGGCAGGTGGGGAGGGAGGAGCTTTACAGTAAAAGAAGGAAGGGCCAGTGCTGGGAGTTGGATGTGTATCAGCAGTGGGCCCTTGTGGCAAAGAAAACCAACCGCTCCCTGGGCTGCGATTCAGAAGCCCAGACAAAAGCCAAGGGAATTTATTAGCTCCCTCTATTCGGCTCCTGTCAGGCCACATCTGGAGAAATGCAGGCATGTCTGGGGTCTCCAGTGCAAAAAAGACGCCGCCATATACTGGAGTGACTCTGGCAGAGGGCTGGAGGACAGGGCGTGAGAGGAGGGGCTGAGGGAGCTGGGCTTGTTCAGCCTTCCAAAGAAGTCCAAGGGGAGAGCTTCTTGGTGTCTGCAGCTGCCTAATGAAGAAGCTGCACATTCAAAGCTGCATCCATCAGGGGAGGCTCAGACTGGACATTAGGAAGAGTTTCTTCACCAAGAGGGTGGTCAAACACTGGAAGAGGCTTCCTGGAGAGGCAGTTGAGGGCCTAAGCCTGTCAGTGTTCAAGAGGCAATTGGCCGATGCCCCTAATCACACACTTGAGCTTTTGGTCAGCCCTGAACTGATCAGGCAGTTGGACTAGATGATCATTTTAGGGACCTTCAGCTGCAATAGTCCTATTCTTCAGTGTCAGTAATAACAAATTTCATGATTGTGGTACTGTCACAAAAGGCATATTTCCAACCTAGCCCGCAGCTTTGGTGAAAAGGAAGTGCAGAATTGTTTCCTCATGGAGTGGAACGCTGCCGATAGTCCACAAAGCCCACCCCTGCACCACAGAGAGCCAGAGCGCTGAACCGGTGCTTCTCTGACCGGTGCTTCACAGAGTCAGTGGGGGACAAATGTCAACACAGGATCCCTTTGCTCAGGGACTTATCCAATTGTGCTCTGGCAGTCTCCAAAGGTGGCCATGTCAGAACGCCTGCAGTCTGTGCCACTGCTCTACCACCCTCCGGGTGAGTGGGGGTGTTCCCAGGTTCCCTGCCAGGAACATTGCTTTGCAGGTGCTGGCAGGGGACATGCTGCTTCTGCCGTGCTTCTGCGGGAAATGGTGACATGGCAAGTGTCAAGGTTCAAGCTGGAGAAACGGGCATGGAGGAAGGAGGCCAAGTCCAATGAGATCTCCTGCTGGCAGCCTTCCTTTGAGTTCTTCCCCAGCTGGGTGAGTCCTCAGAGCCTTGCTCAAGTGCTTGGAGCATTTCCTGAGCACTTGGCCATCACCTCTGTGCAGGAGCCTGACTTTCTATGGGAGCCAGGACACTGTGAAGGGATTTGATCCGATTGCTGTGGCGCTCTCTCCAAAACACCGGAGCTCCTGGGGGAACCGCTGCTGCCTGGAGAGCAGCCAGAGGCCTTCCAGTAATGGTCACTGAGGTGCTGAGGGGACAACAGCGACTGCCCAACTCTGCTGCTCCTGAGCAGAGCAGCCTGTGTCTCACCTGGGACTGACAGCCTGACCCTGTCCCTGTGCCAGAGGCGAGGCTGGGGCAGGAGCAGCTCCCAGCCATGGCATTGCCCACATCCACACGCCTCCGCACCCTGACACGGCAGCATTAGGGTTGTGCTGCCAGTGCCTTCAAAGACGAACCGGAGGCTCAAATAATTCTGTTCATTTTCTCTGATTTCCACTGAAAACCAGAAGAAAAGCATCCTTGACAATGGGTATTTGTGCAGGACTTTGGGATTGAAGGTCATGGTAGGAACAATGACCAGGCCAGCTTCTACAGGCAACAGCTAAGCCTGTGCTCCCAGATATGGTTTAAATTGATGTTCACCTCAACTGCAGCATTTCTCTGGTCACTCCTTTATCTATAGCCATTCCAGGAGACAAACCCAAACCCCTCACCTCTTGCCTGTTATCTTTTACACCAAAAAGAGAATCACCAGCACTGTTTCTTCTCCCAGAGCACATGGAAACCTGCTGGTTTCCTTTCCCACCCCAGGAATGCACTCGCTCCCTTCTTGTGCCCACGGAGGATCCTGCCCAGCCCACCACTAAACCATGTCCCTAAGCGCCGCACCTACACATCTTGTCAGTCCCTCCAGGGATGGGGACTCCCTGGGCAGCCTGTTCCAGGGCTTGACAAGCCTCGGCCCAGCCAGCCAGCCAGCCCATGGAGGTCCCTCTGTAGAGCCTTCCTACCCTCCAACAGATCACTGCTCCCACCCACCCCCTCCAAAGCTGCCCCACAGCCAGTTGCAGTTCCCTACGGCCCCAAGGAGAAGCCGACACCAACTCCAAAAGGCAGTTTATTGCCCAGGGAAAAGGCCATGTCCACTACACCTGCCCATCTCCTGGTTGCCGGCAGGCCAGGGGATGCTGTTGCCATGGCAGCCGTTGTGGCCAAGCCCACAACACTGAGTGTGGGGCGCAGCCCGGTGCTCACTGCGACCTGGTGAGGTGAGGAGAGCACAGGGGAGGCACGGGGCTGCTGTGGGGCTGCCCTGGCAGGAGGGGACCCCACACCTCAGGGCTCTGGGACTGACTGTGCTACAAGCTCACCCACACCTTGCTTCTCCCCAGAGTCGTCTTTAGAGTGTTTTTGTTAGGAAGAGAGTTGGAGAGCGAGTGGAGGAGCATTGTCTCGATGGAGCTTGGTGAGAGCAAAACATCCCTCCCACAGCCTGGCCAAGGGGTGGGGGGGGTGCTCAGCGTGGGGCAGAGGGCGGTGGCAGGGGGAGGCAGGAGCTCCCCAGGCGCCCCGGGGCAGGGTCCAAGCTCTTCTCAGCCAGGGGTTCCAGGGCTGGGCAGGGGCCACCTGCAGGGACCCCCGTGCCTGTCACGCCCCCTTCCTCTGCAAGGCCTCCAGCCCTGCCCATGCGCCAGCCAGGCAGGGACAGAGCAGCCCAAGGGGGCACTCCCTGAGGGACGCTGCCCTGCCGCGCAGAGCTGCTCACCCCCGCTGCCATCTGCTCTCTCCCCTCCAGTCTGCGCGTTCTGCCGCCGGGCAGGGGCCGACCCGGAGATCTGCGGGCGCATGCTCGAGGGGACGGGGTTCTGTGCCCATAAGTTTTGCCTGGTGAGTTGCGGGTGGATCCCTCCCACCTCCCGACAGGCAGCCCCTGACCCGCTCTCCCCACCAGCTCCTTCTCCCCTCTCTCCTGTAGTATTTTGCCAGCCAGCTCACTCGGGCACCGGCCCGGCAGCCGCGTGAGATCAGGTACCACACGCAGGATATTGTGCGTGCCCTGGAGGAAGCAGCGTGGAAGGTGAGGACCAGGCCAGAGCAGGGAGGTTTGTGCCAGGAGGGGTTTGCGGGGCCTTAGCCCAGACCCCAGGAAAGAAAGCCCAGCCCTTTCCAACCAGCTCTGGGGCAAAAGTCTCGCTCTCAGCAGCTCTGCAGAGGCTCCAGCACAAGGAGCCTCGTCCAGCAGGCAGATCTGGGGGGGGTGACCCAGCAGCGGGCACACCCTGCACCCTGCCCCGAGCTGTGGGGCTGGCTGCGCAGGCCCTGAGGCTGCTGCTGACGGGGGCGCTGTGACCTTTGCAGGACTGCTACGTGTGCCGTGAGAGCGGGGCCACCATCACCTGCTGGGAGATGGGCTGCCAACGCAGCTTCCATCTCCCCTGTGCCACCAGGGGCAGGTGCCTGATGCAGTACTGTCGTCCGTACAGGTGCCTCCTCTCCCCTCCTCTCCAGTACCACCAGGGAAGGGCCCAGCTCTTCTCACCTCTTCTCACCTCACCTCCCCTGCCCTCACCCATCCCTTCCCTTTCCCCCCAGAGCCTTCTGCTCAGAGCACCGGCCTGTGCAGGTGGTGGAGGTGGCCCCAGAGACGGGCACCATCTGCCTCATCTGCCTTGAGGAGATGAAGGCCAGAAAGTCCTTCCGCAGACTGGTGTGCCCGGCCTGCAGACATGCCTGGTTCCACAGGAGCTGCATCCAGGTAGGAGCCCTTCCTTCCCTCGCCGCACCCCATGGCCTGGCAGGTGCTCGGCAGCACCAGGGCCTTCCTCATGATCCTGCTGTTTCTCCCGCAGGGACAGGCTCTGTCTGACGGCTCCTCCCAGTTCCAGTGCCCGCTGTGTCGCGACAAGGACACGTTCCGGCGGGAGATGCGGAGAATAGGGATCCGCATCCCCTCCAGGTTGGTGTGCTGGTCCCATGATGGGAGTGAAGATGGGGTGAAGAAGAGCAGGGACACGTCTGCCTTGTGCTGGGGCAGCAGGGGCTCATCACCGTTCCTTTCTCCACCAGACTGCCGGCACTGGACCTGGAAGCCGTCGCAGAGCTCGGCGCGAGGCACAGCCGCTGCGATGCCAGCGAGTGCCTCTGCCCTGGAGGCCGGGAGCAGGCAGGGGACGAGGGGTGAGTTCCCAAAGCTGCACCCTGGGGCTCTGCGCGGGGTCTGTGTCTCGCCAAGGGCTCGAAGCACTCAGACCGAGAGCTCTGCCGGACAATCCCACGCTGCCCAGGTCCCTCTGTCCTCACGGCCGTCAACCCGTTTGCTCTCCTAGGCCCTGGCAACTGCTCCTATGCAGCTCCTGTGCGGCCGAGGGCACACACAGGCACTGCTCCCTCCTGGAGAGCGGCACGGCCAGCTGGGAGTGCCAGAGCTGCGCCGGGCCGAGTGCTGGTAAGAGGCAAAGAACCCAGGAGCCCTTGAGCTGGTGGCCTGGCAGCGGGTGCCCAGGCTGGGCTTGGCAGAGCCTCTCTGCTGCAGGAGGGCCGGGGGCACTGCTCCATCCTGTGCTGCCATGGGCCTGGGGGCCATGCCCTTGACCTTCTGCTTCCCCTTCCAGCCTCCAGTGCCATCTTGGAGGCCGCCAGCCCCAGCACCCCCAGCCAGGCAGCAGCGGGGCCCTCCGGCGACATTCCAGCTCTGGAGGGCAGCAGCCGCTCCAGCCCCCCCCGGGCCCATGCGGCTGCGGGACCGTACCCGGCTGCAGCGCCGTGGCCGGAACCCCTACAGCCGGCCAGGGAGACGCGGTGAGCAGCCGTGGGCCGGCACCCGCTGCTGGGAGCAGCAGCCCCGGACGAGCAGCGCTGGGGCTGTCCCATGGCTCACCGGTGCCTTCACCTCCCCTCTTCTCCTTGCAGCCTCCAGCGCCAGCGCGGAGCTCGCCGGCACCAGCAGCCCCAGCGCCACCGGGGAGCCGCCATCCGGGGCCTCCAGCACCGGCCCGGGTGTCGAGAGCGGCAGCCAGACCAGCCGCCCGGGGCCCATGCGGGTGCCAGCCCGCTCGCGACAGCCACGTCAGGCCCGACGTCCTTACAGGCGGCCTAACCATCGCCGCGGGACCTGACGTGGCTGCCGCCGAGCGCTGGACCCCTTCCCCCTGCGCCGCCTCAGCAAAGTTGGTTCTCTCTCTCTGCGCTCTCCCCTCCTCCCCAGCACTGCTTAGGCACCAGCACTTCTCACCTCACCTCACCCCACCCGTCCCTTCCCTCCTCCCCACAGGTCCATCTTCTTGCTGGGAGCAGGCTGTGGAGACATCTCCGCAGGAGAACATCACCTGCCTCATCTGCCTGGATCTGGTCGAGGACAGGTGCTCCTACAGCACGGCGCCGTGGCGTGCCCGCTGTTTCCGCACGCCTGATTCCACTGGGGCTGCATCCAGGTAGGAGCCATTCCCCCGATGCCAGGATGCAGCTGGTGTCTTTGTTCTTTCCTGCTGTGGGCCTGGGGGCCATGCCCTTCACCTTCTGCTTCCCCTTCCAGCCTCCCGTGACAGCCCAGAGCTCGCCGGCTCCAGCACCCCCAGCCAGGCAGCATCAGCGGCCTCCTGTGGCTCTCCAGCTCTCGAGGGCAGCAGCCACTCCAGCTCCTCTGAGCCCGTGCGTCTGCAGGACCACAAGTCAGCGCAAGGATGGCCGCTCTGACCTCACACCCAGCACAGGGACACCGGTTGTCCCAGAAATCCCACCTGCGTGTGTGACAAGGGGCAAAACATTTGAGTGATTGAGAGCCAAGCTGCTGCTGCTCTGCATGGCAGCCAGCGAGACTTCTACAGCGTTCCTATGCTGGGTGCAAGCTGGGGACTGCTTTGCCATGGAATCCATGAGCTGTTTGCATTGTTGGCTGGCCGACTCCATTTTCCAGACAAGCATTGCCATGGAAAGAGCAAAGAAAGGAGTGAACCCACGGGTGACTCCAGTGGCTCTTCGGATCCCTTCCTGGAGCCGCAGGGAGCAGACTGTGCACTGTGCACTGTTGTGCATCCCTGGCTGCAGCAATGGGACTCTGCCTGGCCTTCAGGACACCCAAGGCCCAGGGCCGCAGTGGCAGCTGCAGACATTCAAGCCATACCCATTTGTAGAAAAGCAGAGGTCCTCACGTACAAAGGACACCGTGGACAAGCCTCTGTTAGCAAAAAGGAATCAAGGAACAATCTCTTGAAATGCCTTCTTTTAGTTGGATGGTCACAGAAGACATTTCCACCAACTAGCACGATCTTTCCTTGGGAAATAAGAAAAAAAAAGAAAAAAAAAAAAAGAAAGAAGGGGGTGGAACTGAAGCTTGACACTTGGTCAAGGTTAGATAATGGCTAGAATAGTTCTGGTGAAGTCTTGGGGTGTTCTGCTGGGCCCTTCTCTCCCAAGTTACTACTCTCCATTAAATGCGAAAAGAAAGTGAATTCCATGACCTAAGGAGCTACTTCATTTCTTAGAACCCTTTAAAGACTGAATAGCGTGTGCTTCTCTCCACTCCCCGTGACGTGCTTTGTCTCATGTTGGTGATTTAAGGCACCCGTTGTTTTGCTGTTAGCTGATAATCTTATCTTCTTCCAGCGTTTCAGGTCTACGGAAGTGTTTACATATTCCAAGTCACGTTCTTGCAACTGCGACGGGTTTGGGTTTTTCAGAAGTTCCCAAATACAGACGTACATACGAGCTTGAAAAATGGCCTTTTTCTTCAATTACTATTGCTGGTGACACAAATGGCTTGTTAGAGAACATTGTAGCATGAAAATTTACAATCACAATGTAGGTTTCATGTTCATATGCTTTTCCATATGTGATACCTGTATGACAGACAATGGTTGGTAATAAAGTGGTAATTATTCTCGTCAGCTTTTGTGTTCAGAATGAATACGAATGCAACTGTGAGCATTCACATTATTCCATGACAGAAGGTCATCATTTTGCTACAGGACTACAAATGGCATCAGTTCTTCAAGGAAATATCAGACATATTACCCGAATTTTAAAATGCATAGTATTTTTCTTATTAAGCGAGCAGTAATGAACAGTAAAATCTATGTAGTTCATTTTATTTTACTTCTGTTTTCAGATAGGTTAATTACTGAAAAGTCAATTTGAGAACTCCTAAGATATTGTTTCAGAATAGGAAAAAGCAGATCTGGAAAATGCATAATTAACTTCCCCATGTGAGGCTGGCACCTCTTCTATATGCTAAGTTTTTGACATGGCAGTCTGAAAGGTAAATTTTGTGAGAAACATCTAGACAAGCTAATTCAGGCACTGACTCTCAAGGAGCAAAGATATACTTCACATTTCTTTCCACATAACTTTGATACACTGTTGTCTGAGGACAACTTACCCCACGTGCTTATTTTATGGGTAGATTTTGATATCCAAGCCTATCCGGGGATCAGTTTTTCAAAAAGTGATCAGCTTCCCATTTACTTCAAGTTTGAAGGTACTTGGGGAATACTTCTATTTTGATACTAAACTGCTTTTGAGACTGGTCAGAATTAGGCACCTAAATGCCTTGGCTGTCTAGTACATTAATTTTTAGATGAAATTTATTCATTAATGGTACTTCAAAATTATCTTTCAAAAGGAGTAAGTTTTCCTGGTGAAAGAAAAGCCCTTGCAAAACTTCTGATGAAGGCCACCATAGAAAACAATTTTTGACATAGGAAATAATGATGCAAACAATTACAGAATGTGGTAAGAAAGTCTGCAGGTAATACCACCTGCCTGGAGAACCTTCTCATTGATTTTTGAGTCATTTTTCTGTACTAAACTTACCCACTTTTACTGGAAACCTTTAGAAGTAATCACAGCTCAAGGCTAGCTGCCAAATAGATAGAAAACTGAGCTTACATCAGTGCACCCTCTTCTGTAGACAGATTGCTCTTCTGCTATACACCCACCTCTATGTTGAATAGTCCAGAATTGCTGCTAAAGTTCTAGCGCCTATTATACACTCTGCTCTCCTAGATATCCTATAGGTAGGCACAATCTTGCTTTTTTATTAAAGCTATACATGAAGAGGTATTACACTGAATAACATCTCTTTGGCAGTCTCTGATAAATACAGGGTGGGTTTACTTGCTCGTCTACTCCTACAACACACTACATTTTTATTTTACCCTTTGGAAGGAAGCACAAGTGGCAACACTCTACTGCAGCTTCTCCAGTTTGTTGGATAATTTTAAGTCTGTCACAACTTATCGATACTGATATCACAGATATCATTTGGTCTTCCTGAAACACCAATATTTGATCTCTAGAAGCTTCATCTTCAGCCAAACTCCATACTGGAATCCCTAATGTACACTGTCTTTTCCAACAAGCTGCTAAGAATTGAATGACTCAGCTTTAACAGTCTTCAATACTGAATTTTGGACAATACTAGAAATCAGTGCACCACTTCTCAGTAGAAGAATCAGATAATCCATTTAAATTTTCTGTCAGCAAAGGAAGCTTTAAGAAGAAAAGTTATTTCTTGAATTTCCTTTATCTGATGAATTTCATTCCGTTATCTAATTTTTATTATATATAATCCATTTCATTCTGTTGCCTTCTTACTACCATGCAAACCAAATAATCTTAAACCACTATAGTAACAGTCTTGGAGCCAAACATTGTTGCATCTACAATGCAGTTGGTGTCATTTTTTTTTTTAATTTGCTCAGAAAATTGTTCTTCTTTCTTTTTTCCTGTAAGCAGGTTCACTGCTTGTATTGCAGGCAGATGCTTAAGAACATAAGGAATAGTCTCTTAGTATATACCTAATATAGATGGATATATATTAGCTTCTAGTATTTTTAGGTTTTCCAGTGCACTTTATATCATTTCTTTCCTTATTTTTTTCTTTTTTTAAATTGAAAATAATATTTTCACAATGAAAATATATGACCCCCACTTAGGCATATACTTTGAAGTATAGATTAGCTACACAAACTACACAAAAAAAATCTTCCTCTCAAATGATAAATCTATTTATCTATAAATGGCTGTAAATTTAGAGACATTACTTTGATGGAAGATTGTAACAGACTGGAGAAAATCTATCAGTTTACTTTTAGATGTAGGGTTGGCTACCAGAATTTTCAGGATGCCCACGCACACTGAAACAGCAGTCTAATTTTCACTGACTTAACAAGGTTCTTCATTCAGCAAAGTGTGCAAGCTAATAAAACTTTTTTTATAAGGAGTATGGACAGGTCAGATTCAATTCTAGGACGAGACACCTGACTTCTATAGCTCAGATGTTCTTTAAGAGGACAGTACAGCATCAACACATAAGTTTTCACTAGGAAGATTACTCAATGCACAAAGTAAAAAAAAAAAAAAAAAAAGATTGATAAAATAGCTTTAATTCTACTATAGCTGAAGTAATAGGAAAAATTAGATTGTATTCCAATTAAACAATATGACATAAGCAGAAATATCATTCCAGTCAACTTACAAGCATAAACAATCTCACTTGCACCATTAAAAATGCACAGATTAGATGTTCTATGCAATGCAGTGAAGTAATTTCCCAGAAACAAATCTTATTGAATCTTACAAACTGATAGATTCTATATTTACTAAATCCTCTGGTGTAGAGTATAATTTTTACACTTTTAGAAAAATACTACTTGTAGAAAAAGACTACTATCACATATTTACAGTAGGATAGTGTGTAGCAGCAAGCACACAGAAAAGTTATGTGATGAGAGAATTGTGTCCACCAGAAAGTTTCTATGGAATCTTACACACAATTGTGTAGAAATACAGTGCTAGGGTCTTCATGGAATTACTATCAATTTACACCACCAAGAAAGGATTAATTCTTTTTTGGACTAAAACTCTGGATTAGCAATGATCACTTGTTAAGAGGTCCAACTCATTTACCCAATGTTCAGCAGAAGTTTCTGCCTCCAGGACTCACGCTACTTTTCTTACAAATCAGGGTATCAGCACTTAGTTTTACTGATAATTAATTTTTTTCACACGAGATAAAAAAGACAATACTACTGGTCCCGAAGTTGGACAGGGAGACATAGGTAGAATTTGTAACTGGTGGATCTGGTGTAAGAAAAAAACAAAGAAAGACAAATGTCCAGTGGCAATCCTATAAAGCACTTCAGCAGTTACAGTTTTTAATTTTTGAAGATTACCTTAATTACCTCTGTGCCCTTAAGGAAGCATATAATGACGGGGCAAAAACTATGCAAAATAAAAATATCAACTACAAAGAAGGGTGATGTCACTGCAAGTACATGGCAGGAGCAAGCCCCACCTTAGACTGCAAGTGAGTCAACACATCACTTCACACACTACAGAAAGGTTTGTCACAAAGCCACATAAAAAAAGATCACAGACATTCGGACAAGGGCACTTATGTTCTATTTTCGATTTCTGATGCTGTCCTTGGCAGACAGGATATTGGAATACCCAAGCTACTTGAATCATATCAGATCTTTCAAATGCCTGATACATTACAAATCATGTGGTAGGATAGTTACCAAGTGCATAAGGCACTTTATATATTAGTGATTTCTTCGGACCAGTCACATGACTTCCAAATTTCACAGAATGGAAGATACCTCTAGAGATCATCTAGTCCAACTCCAACAACACCCCAGCAGGTTTGCCTAGAGTACATTATACAGTATTTCATCCAGGCAGGTTTGGTATATCTCCAGAGAAGGAGACTCCACAATCTCTCTAGGTAGCCTGTTCCACTGCTTCATCACCCTCACAGTAGTTTGTTCTCATATTTAGATGGAACCTCCTGTGTTTCAGCTTGTGCCCATTGTTCCTTGTCTCCTCACTGGGTACCACTGAAAAGAGTTTATCTCCATCCTCCTTGCACATACCCTTTAGATGTTTACAGACATTAATAAGGTCTCCTCTGTCTTCTCTAGGAATATACAGTATTCCAGATGTGGCCTCACCAGGGCAGAACAGAGTGGGAGGATGACCTTCCTTGACCTACTGGCCTCACTCTTCCTAATGCACACCAGGACACCATTGGCCTTCTTGTCCACAGGGGCATATTGTTGGCTCATGTTTAACTTACTGTCTACCAGGACTCCAGGATCCTTCTCCTCAGGGCTGCTTTCCAGCAGGTCTACCCCAAACCTGTACTGATGCATGGGCTTGTTCCTCCCCAGGTGCAGGACCCTACATGTGCCCTTGTTGAACCTCATTAAGTTCCACTCTGCCCAGCACTCCAGCCTGTCCAGGTCACCCTGGATGGCAGCACAGCCCTCTGGTGTGTCAGCCACTTCTCCCAGATTTGCACCATCAGCAAACTGGCTGAGGGTACAGTCTGTGCCCTCGACTAGGTCACTGATGAATGTGTTAAACAAGACCAGTCCCAGTTCTGACTCCTGGGGAACATGGCTGGCTACAGGCCTCCAGCCCAACCCTGCACCACTGATCACAACACTGTAAGTTCTGTCACTCAACATGTCTCAGTCCACCTTACTGTCCACTCATCCAAACTCACTTTGTGAGTTTGCTAATGAGGACGTTATGGGAGACAGTGTCAAAAGCCTTGCAGAAGTCTTGCTGTGGTGCCTACAGCTGCTGCCTGGATTGAGGCCTCCTCTGGTACCAGCTCTGCCTGGGTGTGTCCATCAGACACCGCCGGGGGCTCTCTCAGGAGGAGCAGGGCTTTTAGTCCCGAGGCGAGCACCCACAGTTTGGCCGAGCCCGTGCCCCCAGCCGCGGGCCCGCCAGGAGGTTCCAGCGCCCTCCCCGCAGCTGCGGCGCCTCAGCGCCCCGGCCTCGCCACAGCGGCCGCCGCCACAGCGGCCGCGCCACGCGCTGGCTGACGCGCCGCGCTCCGTGCCGCTCGCGCTCCCCAGGGCAGCGCTGGGGGGCAGTGGGGGGGCCGCCGGGGCTGCTGCTCCGCCCGGGCCGCCTCAGCTGCCGCCCCGCCACAAGGAGACGCTCTCCCGCCTTCCGACACAGACTAAAAAGAGCCCAGAGGAGCCCTTAGCCGGCCCTTTCTGCCGCGGTTTCCCCTCCCCAGCGCGGACTCACCACACCGCAGCTGGTCCCTCGGCGAGCGGGCGCCCTCGCCTGCGAGCTGCCGTGCCGCGGGTGACCCCCAGGGAAGGCCACGGGCTGAACGGCTTCTTTATGACTGGGAGTTGGTTGTCTGGGCGAGTGCCCGCTGTGGCGGTTCCGCCTCGTTCGGATCTGCCGCCGGTGCTGCTGCTCCGCCCGGGCCGCTCAGCGGCCGCCCACAGGCTGCCGGGCCCGGCACGGCCCAGCCGCTTTCCCGGCTCCCAGAAGCGCCCAGAGAGCCCCTTGCCGGCCCTCGTCTCCGTGATTCTCTTCCCCAGCGTGGACTGAGCTGGTCTGCTCGGCAGGTGAGTTTAGTTCTCTCTAGTTCTCTCTTCAGTCTAGTTCTAAATTAGAGACTCTTACACTTCCAGTACAGCACCAGAGTATTTTGAAAATAATGTTCCTACATTAAAATACTTCAACATTCCTACCTAATGCAACTTTACATTCAAATTCATTACTAGTCTCATTTTTAGTTTAAGTACTTTTGAAAGAAATAGGAAGCAGATTACCACGCTGAACACATAAAAGAATATTAGCACACATTACTGGGGTCATCTAGAAAACATTTTATCAAAATGGTTTTGTAAATATGGACAGATGCACAGACAGATCTCCTATCGCACACTTTGCAACTGCAATCACGAGTTCCACAGGCACTGAAGTCACTATCCCTCCTTTCTATATATGCTCATTTTTGCTACATCCTCTATCAGAAATACAATTGGTCGTGATAACTTCTGCTGTACTTTGCTTTACTAGCGACAACATTGATAACGCTGGTGCTCACTATTAGACATTTTGTTTAAAATGACGTGGCTGTTATGTTTCAACCAAAATGAAGGTTAATCATCAGGAACAGTAACCAGTTAAGTCAACTTTATTTTCAATTCCATTTGACTATATTGTAATCCAGTTCTGAGGCAGTAAGAAAAGCACATTAGTTTATCCCTGATTTTACATTCCCCAAAGGTTTGTTTGTTTGTATTAAAATGACTGACACTTTTACAGCCTAATTATGTTGTTTCATAAGTCAGTATACACGTACTGTTCATACAGAGAGAGTAATGAAAGACAACCCTATTCTGCAGTTTCCAGAATTGTGTGAGAAAGATTTTCTTGTTAGTGAAGCAAGCTCTTCTTAAACTTTTTTTTCCTGGATTAGTATAAAAAGGAAAATAACAAAGATTTGCAATGATAGAGACTTTTTAAAACTGTATTACTACAGGTAGGACATTAGATATTTTTTGTCAACACAGAGAGTGAGAGCTAGTGATAAACGGAAACATTAATTATCCAATATCTGTTAGAAAGCAACACAGCCAGACACAACTTCTAACTGAAAATGCACCCAGGGAGACTGTGAAAGAGTTAGTTTAGGGAACAACTGTCTGCAATCTCAATTCCAACTGACAGGAGGTGACTGAATTGAAAGGTACTGTGGATGGTCACAGGAGGATCAGGTACATAATTCTAAAGAAAAATGAAAGGAAGAAAGAGGCTGAAGTAATTTTTAAACATTTTTTCATAAGTTTCTGCTCATCTTGGGATCAGATGAGTGACATGGCAAGATCTGACTTTTCATGGAAAAAAAATATAGAATAATTTACAATTATTGAAAAAAAAAAAAAAAAATAGAAATTTCCAGAAGCTGAGGAACAGAAGAAAACTGCATTAAAAATAAAATAAAGTTTAGCCAGGATTTCTGTAAAGGATGTCATACAGAATCTGAACACAAAACTACAAAATTACGCAGGAGTCTATAGAACCAGCGCAATCACCTAGGGATAAAACTTGGAAGAGTAAGATACAAAATAGATGATAAACAGGAACAGACAAAGGTTCTCCAAGTACATCATAAGCTTGAGGACAATAAAGGAAAATGAAGGGTTTTTATGAGAAAAAGATCATATAACAGAAAAATTTCAGGACGGATATAGTTTTCATTGCCATATTAGCTTTCACTTTGTGACCAGACAGCAAATGTAGTTAATTTTATTACTGAAAGTCAAAATAAAATTATAATGTAAAAGGTATTTAAATATATTTGATGATGTGATTAGATGGGTACAGGCCAGGGTAGGGGTGGAGGAAAGGAACAAAACCTTGAGCATTTAATGAAATATCCAGAGCAGTATCTGAATCACGAGTCATTATCTTTGAGGTCTCATAGAAGAGAAAAGTTTCAAGAGACTGAAGAAGGGCAAACCATAACATTCCCCTAGGAAAGAGAAGACTTGAGACATCCACTGGCCAGTCACAATATTTTCAGTATATGGGAAGATACTAGGAATAAACAGACAATTTATAAGCACTATACAGGAAAATAAAAAGGTGATAAAAACCAGACAACATGGTTTTCTCAAGAGTAAATCATCAAAACAATCTGTTTTCCTCCTTTCACATAGTAACTCTTTGTGTAACAGCTAAGAAAGAAGTAGAAGATGAGATCACTTTAATAAAGCTTTTTGCACAGTGACATGTGAGACCTCATAGGGAAACCAGAGAAATGCAGACTTACAGAACCAGTCTGAACAAAAGATAAAAATGATATTGAGGATGTGAAATACATGCTAACATAAGGGATGACATTTCTGCACAGCATAGTATAAAAGCAAAAATGTAACCCTATACCTTCCTGAGCAAAAATACTAAATCTTTTCCTGTTTATATCCTGTGGATTCAGTGAAGGTGCTTGTTTATTGAAGGTTCTGAACTTAAGGTGACCTGAAGATAAACTGTGGTTACTTGTAATGCTGAGGAGGCTGAGATGTTAAAGTATCATCAGAAATAATACCTACATTTTTGTATTAATTGCTAAGGAAGGTGTCTCTTACATAACTTCAGCCAAGATGAGCAATAGAAACCAGCCAGAATGAGGTAAAATCCATCCTGAACTTGTGATGCCATCAATGGGATCATACAGGTCACTATTTGGAGGGCTCAATTTGATGTGGTAACACTGAACTGTAATCAGCAGTGATCTGCCTAGTGGCCAACCATCTATGTAACTTCAGAATGATAGTCCAAACATGGACTCCGTGAACACAGGCACATGCAATGTGCAGATCCTTCAGGACACTGAAAACCTCAAGAATACCGTCTCACATTAGATTACCAAACTGACCAATTTAGTACCATAGGACTTCACAGGTTTTATAATTATTTTAGGGTAAGTGAATAATTGATGTAAACACTGATCTAACCCTTATGCTCCAATATCCCTCTGCATTATAGTGTGAACTATTATTACAGCAACCAATTATAAGAGTTTTGACTAACGATCACACAGGGCAGAACTTAATGAGCCTATGCTAAAACCCGGCCAAAACTTGCACTGAAAAGCCAATAGGTTCTATACATGAAAAATTACAGTTACTTAAGCACAAATAAAGACACTGTTGTTCTCTTGACTAGGCTTATCACCAAAGTTTGGTGTCATGTATCAACCAGGTGATAGAATCAACCAGGAGAAAGAGGAAGGAAGCACAAAATCAGTACACAATGACAATTACAAATGCCAGACATGGTAGAATGTGAGACTCTATTCTTATTAATGGAATAATGAACCCTAAAGCTTCACACAAGTAGGAGGCTGGTTTCCTTTTGTCTAACAAAATGGTGGTTCTGCCTGGTCCTCTAACATTTTTTTATTCTCTGGTATTCTACTTTGAAATAAAGATATGCTGTTAATACAAACCCTAAGTGTACTAAAAGGAAATGTCATAGTTACAAATTTGGTTAGGAAAAGAGAACTTTTATCTATATAAACATTACATATTTATATATGTACACATGTATGTTAATATGCATATAGATATGTATGTACATATGTAAGGACTTGATGAACCTTCATTAGTTTTAGTCTAACCTTAGTAACTTGGGTCACCAAGGGAAAGTCAGCACTGGAGTTAGGTCTTGAAGAAATAATGTCTGAAACTTTTTTTTTTTTTTTAATGAGCAAATTTTGAAGTTAAATTCTGTAGATAACCATTGGTTAGAAGGTGCACTTGGATGGTTGTTACAACTTACAGAACTTCCCAAGGTAAAAAGAGAAGTACTGGAGCAGGTACAGAAAGGAAATGCCAGAGTGTCTCAGTGTGTGCATATGGTAAACCAGTAAAATAAGCGAAGAAATTATGCAGGAAAAAGGATACATATTTGCCAAGACTGAAAGAAATAGAATAGAACCACTCTTGATGTACAGTCCCCTGAAGAAAGGGTGGACACTCAATATCTCTCACTTCTCTAAAATCATGCTGGTCTCTAGTGCTCTCCAGTAAAATCAATATCCTAGATGAAAAAAACCAACACTGCTGAGATGTGTGCACAACGGGTTGAAAGTCACATTCAGCTAATAAATATTTTAAATTCACTCAGCCTGTGAACATGATATGAAATTCTGGCAAAAGCTTCGACCCAGTTCAAATCACCATTTTTGTGCATGATTCAGACAATGGAGTGTGAAATGTTTGTCATTTTGCACATACCACCAAACCAGGAAAAGACACTTTGATCAGATATGAATCAGCTTGTCAAAATCATTCTTGACTTTAATTTAATAAGATGAAGTTAACAAAAGAGAAAAGCAATATAATACAAAGCAAAAGGAAAAATTAAATTGAGAGATATAAAAACAGAGAACAGCTTTCTTATAGTACTATTTTAAAAAGAGATTTAGAAGCTTGAATGGACTGCAAATCAAGTCAAAGATACAATACTGTAATAAAGGAAAAAGAAAAATAAAAAGAAAATTATAAAGCTCTGGGATGTACTTTTCCTTATAAGTAATGAAATTATTCCCCTCTTGTCAGTTTTGCTAACGTCACAGCTAGAATATTCTCTTCAGTGTATAGCAGTACATTTTATGAAAAACAAAGAATAGCTGAGGAGGCAAAAAGCATAGTAGAATGAGAAAATAGAAAATACTGTGAGATACTGAAGATAACTTTTTTGTTGTTAAAAAGACAAATGATGGTATACGTATCTTTCAAAATGCTCAGATGATTGTAGCAGAATGGCTTTGAGTCAATTAGAGCTTTGAAGGAGAGCTGCCTAGATTTTTTCCGCAGTGGAATTTCCTGGAAGTGAATCAACAGTGAAAAGAACATGTGCCCCAGTGGCTGTTAGAAATGAACAGTACTTACTGGTTCTCAGTGTCTCACAAGGAAATAAAAAAAAAATTGTAGAATCTGCAAGGAAGACAGAAGTTATAAGAAACTAATACTGGAAGAGAAACACAGAACAGACCTGGATTTTAAGAACTAAGACCATTAGAAGCAGAATACTGTTGCAGTCTTCTCCAGTTTTAAGAGGTTAAAACTAAGGAGTGCTCCTCTGTTTTTCACAATTTGATAATATTCAAAACATCCAGAAGAATGCAAATAACAAATTTCTAACACATGAAATAATTTTTTTTTTTGAGACAACAAATCTCTGATTAAGACACTAAGTGCTTAATTATGCTCAAAAAATTTCCCATGTGGAACAAACTCATGTCAATACTTTTAAGTGTATCTGACCATGATTCTCTTTATGCTACCATTTGTGACATTTATACTTGTGCTTGTCTGAAAGCCTGTGTGGAGAGTAAGCACCTTCCACAGAGGTCTGTAAAACACTGGTATGAAGGAAGTATGAATGGGATTTCACGGGTTTTTAAGTATCAGAAAAAAACAACAGAGGAAAAAAATGACATGTATTTAGAAACAGGACAGGACTGACAACAAAAACTGGTGAGCACTGAAGCAGGTGTGTTTGCAACAAGACTAGAGAACAGATGACTTTTCAGTAGAAGACCTGCACTCTTAAAACAGATGGGTGGCAATTTCATATGTGTGATTCCTCTTCTTGCAATTTCAACACTAAAACTGACTTCAACCATAAGATATCAGGCAACAGACAGCAACCTTGCCTCACATTTATGGGGGGGAAGTAAGGGACAAAAGACCTCAAGGATGAAAGATCAGACCATATCAAGTGTTGACTCATAAGAATTTTAGAGCATTTATCCAAAAATCAGTCAAGGAGAACCTAAGAGATGACTTGACAGTTGGCAACTTGATCTTCCATGTTAGCACAAGTAGTGCTAGCCTCACTCTTAAGTAACCTCTTGATGCTAGTATGAAAGTATAAATGAGTAAAATATATGAGGGAATGAGTGTGAATAACTGAATTTTTTACTATTTTCTTCGAACAAAACTTATTTTACATAAGATCTTGCTTTGAGTTTTCTTGCATTTAATTCTTACTCAACTTCTGGAACTCTTATTCAGGACAAAACCAGAATGAAACACAAAACCATCATTGAACAATAATTTTCTGCTTATGATTCACTAAACAGATTTCCATTCACAAATTAATTAAAAGAAAACATTTATTTTGCTGGCTTGAATTAAGCTCGTTTTTTCTTGGATACAGAATTTATATTTTCTTTAATTTGTGAATGTATTCTAGAGGCCTTTATAGCTGTGAGGAAAGATTGTTAGAGAAGATTAGTTTCTAGGTAACAGTCCAGAGACAGCATAATAGTTTCATAACCAAAAATTGCTGCCACTTCAACTAGAAAACTTAATTTTTGAGAAATTATCATTTTTCCCTGTATACATATTATTTGCTCCGTTTACATTATTCAACAAGTGAAATTAAATTATTTCACTAAAATGAACTTCAGAATATTATCTCCTTCAGCAGCAGAATTTTAATTTTCATTGAATGAATTGGTAATTTTAGTTGGTTTGGGGGTTTTTTTTGTTTCCACATAATGATTGTTTTTAAAATGTTTGACATACCAGAGGTGCTATGCATGAATTCCTTGTTAGAAATCATGTCCTCTCTTAGTCTCACAATTGAACAAAGGAAATATGAAACCAAAATTTCTTGTTGCAAGGCAATTTTATACCATGTATACCTGGCCCTTCATAGTCTGTAAGTTCACTAACTTTATCCAACTGATCAGTAAGTCTGCCTTGGCAAATATAAATTCCCTCTTCAAGACTCTGACTTAGGGAAGCAAATAATAACTCTGCTCTATGTATAAAAACTCATTGTAAGATTAATTTTAAGTTTCTCTTGAATTTGGTCTTAGCATTCTGCATACTGTGATTAATATTGATCTGAAATTTAGAGCCTTGCCAGCAATCTTTTTTGTGTCTGATAATATTTCTCTAGGACAATGAGGTGAGATGATTAAAATGAATCCTAGTGGCTAAGAGGAGCATGAAATGCAAGGCTATAAAATCAGCAGTGCCAATTTGTTTGCAGGCCATGCCCCTAAGTCAATTGGAATATGTGTGAAATAAAGCCTTTAAATGTAATTTATATTCAGCAGAGAAAAGCTTTTGAAATATAATGTGTGGCTTCAAGCTTTGCCTTTCTCATCTCCTAAAATAGGCTTTACTAACTAACACTGAAAATTACTTTACTTTTTTTTTTTTTGTTCCAGTTTAAGTTGGATGCAAACAACTCCTTTTTCACATTCCTCCTGACAGCATGCAATCTGCTGTCTGCCTGAAACTCTTATCTGCATTTACTCTTGATTTGCATTTTATTTCAAAAGCCCCCTTGCTTTGTTTTGTTGCTCTGTGAGGGCAATAACGTGCATCTCTCTCTCCACAACATTATAACAGATAATAGTCTCCTAATTGTGCATCTACTTTATTTTACTTCGGATCTATAACAATTTTAAGCCACTTTAACTTCAAGGTCTTAATTCTCTATTGGAGGACATATATAATTATTTAAAGCAGGGATAATTGTGCAAAGTTCTTCACAAGATGTAACATTTTTCAGTAAGCTTTTTCTTAGTAAAAACATTGAAATGTTTAGTAAGTGGAAAGAAAAATTGCAAAGTATGAAAATACTATGTGGAGTTTTAAAATTCTGTAAAGCTAAAACCAGATTTTATTTAATTTATGACTTCATATAAATTCTTTAAAGAGATTAAAAAATCACATTGCTACTTCTCTTCTGAAAATGCAAAGAATTCTATATGCATAAGAATGAAGAATCCCAGGCACTTTTAGAATTAATGTTAAGAAGATCTTTTTTAAGTTGTCACTTAACTAAGACAAAAGTGGTTTTGTCTTAATCTGCATGGCTAATGCTTTATCAAAGTCAGTTCTTTGAATCTGACAGAAGCATCAAATTCTGTTAATTTACACAATATGTTTTTGCTATGGAGACATTATCCCATTTCCATATTGATGTTTTGTGAACTCAGATTAAGAAGAGAGCAGACTTGTTTAGAGTGATGAACTATGGAAGGATATGATGTATTTTTATATTTGTCAGTATAATTATGTGCCAGCTGAAATCAGAAAAGAGGGAAAGGACCAGAAGAACAACTCAGTTATGCAAGAAAGCAGTGAAGATGAGACCAGATGCTCAAAGCTATCACTTCCCTGGATCTGCTTGTAACACTTCTGCTAATGCAGGCCAAGATGCTGTTGCCCTTCCTTTCTGCAAGGGCACATTGCTGGCTCATATTCAATTTGCTGCTCACCATGATCCCCAGCTCCCTTTCTCCTAAACTACTTTCTCTCCTGTTGCTGTCCAGCTGATACTGTTTTGTTGGGTTATGTTCACTGTGCAGGACTCAGTGTTTGCCATTCTAAAACTTTATCAAGTTTCCGTCAGATCATTTCTTCTGTTTAAGTCCCTTTGCACAGCAGCCCAGCCCTCCAGACACCTGCAGGGCGAGTGTTCCACCCAGGAAGCAAATCGGTTTTTTGGTTTGTTTTTTTTTAGCATTGCTACATGAGTGAAATGCATTCTTAAACTCAAGAACATTTCTTTGGTCAAAATTCCGTTGCACTATGTCTCTAATTCTTAAATGCAGCTTTCTTAAGACAGCTGTCAATCACTGTCATGGCAGCCATTAGAGTCACAGGGAAGACATTCAGCTGATTACCCATCAGGAGCTCTGCTACATTTCTACACATAGGCAGCTAGTGCCATTTCACTCCTTCTAGTGTATCTTAGCTGTCTGCTGTTTCAAGAAGGTGTGAACCTTGTGTATGATCTGTATCATATGTATCCTGGTGGAGATATCTAAGATATATCACAAAAACTTAGTAGATTGGTGTATTTAAAGAGCCAAATTGGGCTGAGAATGTCAGCCACAGGGTGAATTTAGAGACCCTGAATACACATGCACTTCAGCTTGTAGAAACTTAAATTTACATGTCTTAACCTCAAACTGAATCACATAGCCTTCAGCATTATTTTTATACCTATAAATGAGCCATAGCTTTTTTAACTCCTCTTTCAACTGCTTTGAATAAGGTTCTATGTGTTGCAACAAAATGACATTAAAACAACAAATTAATACATTTAAGAATTGATTACCTATAAATCTAAACCATTTTACCTCATAAAGAAATTGAGTAAAAAGCAAGATGTAATTAACTAAGCTCTTAAGATCACATAATAACTTACTCTTTGTCTTACAGTAAATTAATTAACAAAGTTTAAACTGATTTTAAAGGCTGATATAAACATATGGACTAAATATTTAGGCCACATCTCAAGTACTGTGTTCAGATTTGGGCCCCTCACTACAAGAAGGGCACTGAGGTACTAGAGAATGTCCAAAGAATGGCAACAAAGCTGGTGAAGGGCCTGGAGCACAAGTCTTATGAGGAGTGGCTGAGGGAACTGGAGTTTATTAGCCTGGAGAAAAGGAGGATTGAGGGAGACCTTATTGTTCTTTACAACTAACTGAAAGAAGGTTGTAGAGAGGTGGGAGTTGGTCTGTTCAACCAAGTAACTAAGTGATAGAACAAGAGGAAATGGCCTTAAGTTGTGCCAATGCAAGTTCAGATCAGATATTAGGAAGGATGTCTTTACTGAGTGAGATGCCAGGCACTGGAACTGCTTGATCAGGGCTGTGGTGGAGTCCCCGTCCCTGGAGGTATTTAAGAGTCATGTAGATGTAGTACTTAGGGATATGGTTTAGTACAGGTTTTGTCAGTGCTAGGTTAACGATTGGACTAGGTGATCTTAAAAGTCTTTTCCAACCTAGGAAACTCTGTGATTCTGGTATTTATTATGTCATGTTCTGCTTGAATAGCAGAAAAATCTTGCTCCTTTTGACTTAAGCTAAGCTGTCACTATTGCAATAGACAACTATCTGTCCCAGGTAGATTGCTAGGGTAAGAAAACACCCCCATAAACAAACAGTCCTGTCACTCTTGCTGCCAGTGCACACATCCTTGCACCATTTTTTGACAAAGTTTGGAGTTCTTCAAAATAGCAATAGGCTAATAGTACACTGAGCACATCAACATCTCTGCAGAGCTAGTGGGAGCACAATGGGTTTTGATTCTCTCAGCCCTGCAGACTACTGTTGGTATAACCTTGATGAATTCTTCTTCCTGAGAAAAAGAAAGCCTTGTCCCTTTGGAGGGCAGAAAGGATAAAGTTTTATTAATTCTAATTCACCTCCCAAAATTCATATTGCCTTTCTCCTTCAGAGAGCAAAATTCAGTTTTGTCCAGTCTGCTGAGAGCATAGGAACAATTCTGACTACAGTGGCCAGAAATGAAAGCTCCAAGTCCTTTGAAGTACATTGATTTAATCACAGTAATAAAGTCAGATGGTTCCCATCCTTTAAGATGAGTCCAATGTAAGTAAAGTAGGAATCCAGGCATGACATGTATCCACAATCCTGCTGCAAACAGCAGATAACGCTTTTGCTGCTTCTGACACTTTTAAGTAATAGATTAACTCCAACTTCCCATTCTCAGCTCTCTTTCTGCATTCACAAACTATTTCCTCAGAAACCTTTCAGACTGCTACTAGAAGCTGACTGCTACAGCTTTTATGCAGCCTTTTCTGATATGTGATGTTGGAAGACTCCATAGCTTCTAAAAGCCATGAAAAGGATGTTCAGTTATGACTAAGTGGGAAAAGGAGAGAGGAACAGTGGAAAAGTGGGCCGAGTATGCTGCTCATTCTATCATTTCCCTATGGGCTAAATTTGGAAAGTACTTTTGACTCTGTAGTCCCATTTTTAAATTGGAACTTTTGCCATTGGACAAGATGAGAAAACTTTTTACATGTCTGGATTCCTGCTTTTATGAAAGGACTCGTTAGATCATTATAGAATGTAAAGTTTATGAAGAATGGCCATGAGGAGGTTTACAGAGGTGTAAGTGAGGATTAAGCATGCTGACAATGACAACATGACTCAGACAGCTAAAAGGAATAAAAAAATAAATCACTACGGGACCGGCCCAACTTCTATTTCTCTTTTGGAGAAAACAATGTCTTCTTTGGCTTCTTTGAAGGTAGTCAAGTATTTCTTTACTTTCAAGAAACAGGTACTTTTATTCAGTTTTCTTGACAGTAACCAAAAGAAAATATCTCTTTGTGACAGAGTGTACTGGTTTGAGTGAAAACAGAACTAATTCTGTTCAGTAATTTTACTTTTCAGCTCAGTTCTTCTAACTAACTGCACTGTCTGAAGTTAGCAGCCTGTTCTCACAGACAGTGTCTGCTTCTGGCAGTGATAACACCCCATGTTTAGAGTTACTACCAAGGATTGGTGTGCAGACCAAGGCCACTGCTGGATCTTGTGTACCACACTGGGGGGTGCAGAAAGGGAAAAGCTGCACCTGCAGGGAGCAGCGGACAGGACAGGTGACCCTAAACTGACCCAGTGAGGGATTCCATCCCATATACGCCATATTCGGTTTAGAGCGGAGGGATCCGAAGGGTCTCTGGGCTCTTCTCCCCTCTTGGCCTGCTTTGCCAGCTTTGCTTGGCTTGGTTCGGGTCCTCTTTCAGTTCCTTCCTCAGAGCACCCAAGGAGGACTCTGTCCATTCTGCTTTCAATCCTGATCTGTGTGTTCCTGAACCCAGTACTAGAATCCAGCTCCTGAACACAGCTCCTGTCTGCTGCGGGGCCCAGTCTGGGACTCTCCTGGTGCCTGCTCCACAGCATCAGTGGTGATGGTGATGTAATTACCATCAGGGGGGTTGGGTTCGATACTGGTTTTATATATATTTGTATATATTCCATTTTTATAATTATTAATTTCCTTTTCATTAAAGCTGTTCTAGTTCCCTTTTCTAATGGCTCAGTCTCTCTCCCTTATTCCCTTTCTCTTCCCCTTTGGGGAGGGTGGGGGTTTAACAAAGAGCGTCTGTTATAGATCTAAGGGGCTGCCCTGACCCTAAACCATGACACAGAGATGCTTGTTTTGTTTTTTTTTTTCCCACTGGAAAAGAAAATGATAATCATTTTATTAGCATATGTACATTTGTGACGGACACCTGAAACAACATTTTAAGACGAATTGTAGGGAAGGTTTGCAAAATCTTTCAGTGATTCATCTTGTCTTCATCCCCGAAGTAGTTATTTTCGTTAGGACTTTGCAATTATAACAAAAATCAGTGGTAACAGGAAGGCCCAGATACTATCCTATTGCTCAACAAGAACCTCATGCTGTGGTCCATGTTAGTCAATTTAGTCTTTTCTCATACAGCCAATTAGCAGCAGCAAAAAGAGTTGAAGTTTCCAATAGCAGAAAACACTTCCATTAGGAAGGGCTCAAGGTGAGACTTACATGTTATCAATAAGCATCAGCTCTTTCTGACAAAATTATTGGTATCACTATTCCAGTTTGATCGTACTTTCCTGTAGAAGAAAACTCCCATTATGAAACATTTGTGACTGGAAGGTAGATGCAAATATTTCTAAAATTTTGTCCAAAATTGTAGTTATTCTGACTTCTCGGAGCAAGCTGTCAAAGAGGTACCTAATCACTGTACTGCAGTATACAAAAATCCTAATCATGAATGTGCTAAAAATATATCTTTATTTTGTATTAATCAGAGTTTGTTAGTTTTAGAGAGCAAACTTTCCTAACAAGTACAAATTTTTTTTTTTTTAAATGCAAAAACCCTCACATCTGGTTGTGGCAAGACCTACAGAATTTAAGTTGTAAGTATTACATAATGACAAAATTCAAGTTGTACTATATTTGTAATTGTGGTGTAGGTGGGTATCATGACTGTGCCCATGTGCACTCCCAGTGCACTCAATCACCCATTCCCTGGCTGATGAAAGAAGCCTCCTGGCCAGTTTCTCTGAGATGAACCCAAGAACTGATTTGAGACAAGGGAATTGACTCCTCAGCTTCACCACAAAACATTTCTCTAATTGCTGCAAGAGCTCTCCAGGTAGGATATTCAAAGGCTAGGAAATTACGTCTTCTGGACATTTGGCAATTCACAGTGACTATCTATGTGCTTCAGTGTGTTAATTAACATCTGGGATGGAGAAGCTGGCTGCTCTAGAGACTCTGAGGCATTTCTTAATACAGAACTAATTTAACTTTAAATAAATAAAATCACTGTAAATAAGCATTAGAAGTTATTCCTGCACATGCAGAAATGATCACCTAGGATGGTCTTTTGAACATACTTAAGATAATGAGGTGTTCTCTACACAGTTTAATCAATAGCAATATAACATGCATATGCTGGAGTGGTCACACAGGACTGCAGGACACAAGAATGAATGTAAGAATTCAGCAGAACTCCAGTTTTGGGAGTCTTTCCTGGTCCATCTGAAGAGCTCACTGCAATGTGTCTTACAAAGGAGACTCGCGTCACCATCCAGGCAAGGACTGATCATATAGCAAGACCTTAGAAATCTGATGATCCATGTAAGCATTGTCCTGTTTAAAAGATCCTAATAAGTAAGGGCTTTTGAACATCCTCTCAGTGACAGTCTGTAGAACATGGTCCTGTAAGGTAACATAAAGAGCAGGCTGCTCCCCAAGAGAAAGCAAGAAAGATGATGATGATGACAGAAAGATGGGCAGAAGCAAAGGCTTCACCAGAAAGAGTTTAGGTCCACAGTACCTGGATGAGGCAAGCAGGTCATGTTGGTGCTGGTAGCCAAGTTGAGACAAGTGACTGTCAGGCAAGTTCTTAGCAACTCCTTGTTCACCAATCCGGACCTGACTACTCTGAAAGGTTATCAGTTTAAAGTAAAACAGTAGTCTCTGATTCTTAGGGAGATTGAAAAGGAAATTCCTCACACAGGCAGCCACTCTGATCAGTAAATGGATAACCTCAAAAGATACATTTTTAAGATAGAGTTTCAGAAACATTCATAAACCTAAAAGGAACCAGGAAATCCATTTTGCAAAAAGAAACCCATAAACCTAGAATTCCTATATACAACATGATAATTCCAGTTCAGTTTATATTATATTGCAAAGGGGTTTTAAAAAATATCATATATATTATATTGAAACATTATATATATATAAAATATAATACTTTCCTATTGCAAGATAACTGGTAGAAAAGATAAACTTACTCTAACAATGCTTTTAAGACATACTGGAAAAAAATGTAGAGTAGTAATGAGAGAGAAACTAATGGTGATAATCGTACAGTAATGCTTCTCCAAGAATCTTTTTTGTATTTTACCACTCTGCATTTGGCTTTTCAAAACTAGCAAAAGCAACTGATTGTACCTTTAAGTAGACATACTTCTCCAAATAGCAAATGCCAATGATTACTTTATTTGGAATTCCTTCCTTCCTTCCTTCCTTCCTTCCTTCCTTCCTTCCTTCCTTCCTTCCTTCCTTCCTTCCT
>JANVCC010000075.1:27202-51864 GCA_025345505.1 Todiramphus chloris collaris
CCTTCCTTCCTTCCTTCCTTCCTTCCTTCCTTCCTTCCTTCCTTCCTCCCTTCCTCCCTTCCTCCCTTCCTCCCTTCCTCCCTTCCTCCCTTCCTCCCTTCCTCCCTTCCTCCCTTCCTCCCTCCCTTCCCTCCCTTCCCTCCCTTCCCTCCCTCCCTCCCTCTTTCTAGATCAGGAGACACCATTCTCTACACAGATTTTACTGTTATTAACAGGTTTACATATTTTATACAATGGTTTATAACTCAGTTATTTGGCATACATTTTTACCACTACTACTGGAGGATTAATTTTGTTGATAAAAGAGATTAAATTAAACTAATATAGAAATGAAATCAGATAAATCTTTCTGATTGCAAAAATCTCTGTGGATGCCATGTTTTTCCACTACTTTTACTTTAGCAATTACAGCCTTATCTGTAATTACTCAGAATTCATTACTAAGCACTTTAGCTTCCTTGGGTCTACTCCACACACACATCACACGTCCCTTACTGCAAGAAGAACCTCAACATTTTCTCCTACAAAGAGCAAGCCAGAGTCCTTGGAAAAATTAATAGCAGTGAGTTATAATCCCTTAGTGCCCAGCTTAGTGACACAGAATGAAGACAAAAACCAACAAAACTACTGATAGTACTTTTAGAAATAAGTCAAAATTGTAATTTTGTTCATACACTTGACACTCTTCTCTAAAAGAAGTAAAGAATATTATCAACAGAACAAATTTTGCAACATTTCTTCTTTAGATGCTCTAGATTTCTCTCAACATTTACTAAAAGCAGCTTAATGTGAAGGTGACCTTAGACACTTATTACTGTTAGCCTAAGAATACCTTTTAGATGTTGAGGATTCTCTGCAGTCTGACCTAAAGTACTGCTTATTCCACTGGGACAATTTACTTCAAGTTCAAATTAGTTTTTGATTTGTGTTTCTCATGTCATACTTTTCTGTAGTAACTTTTTCTGGCATCTTATTTTAACATAAAACTGGAAGAAAGCCGCTTACAGAATTAAGAATCACATCGCCCTTTGTGCCCTTCCCTGTGTACTTCCTTTCTAATTTCCTATGTAATTTTTCAGGAGCTGCAATGCTCTTGTGCATTGAACAGGCTTATTTGAGAGCTTACATTGCAGGAGGTGAAACATTGTAGGAACTTAGTATTTAAGTGTTCTTTGAGGGTAACCAAAAGTAATACCACTGTGTCAGAGTAAATTAACTACGCCATCTCTGTGGCACCGGATGTAATGTGAATCACAAAGGGTTGTTATAGGAAATGACACAGAACAATTGAAAAAGAGTTTGCTCTTGGAACCACACTGTGTTTTAGGTTCTTGATAGATTCATTGGGATTTACTGAGAAACCAATTAACATTTTCAGAATATGTGAAGTAGATAGAAGTTACTTTGAGAACTGACTCAGTTGTCTGAAGTATGTTAGCTGGCATCAGATCCAGTTGTGAAGAGGGAACAAGTTTTTCTGTACATCTCTTGCTAGGATAACTGAAAAAAACCCAAACCAAAACACAAAAAACCCAAACCACCAAGTACTTTATTTTACTTGATGTCTGAAATATACCTTCAAACTTGATACTTGAGTCAGAAAATGAAATCTTGTCATGATTTCAATCAGGTCCTCTAGATATGAATATTGGTAGGTGTTTTTGTCAGGCATTGGCAAAAAAAGGAAGTTGGCTTACGTTTCTGTGAGAGTAAAAAGCCATTACCAACGGGGGTAAAAAAAATCAATAAGTGACAATTTTCAGAGATAATTAATGCATCTAAAAGCTGGCAATCTTTTTTTTTTTTGTAGTAGCTTTTCAAAGATGATATATATATTTAATAATTTAAAAAATTGAAATAATGTCTGTTTTTTACTTCTGGTTTAAAGCAAGTGGTCACAAAAGTAGATGTTGGATTTCCTGTTTGTCAACATATACAAAATCACATTTTTGCAATGCATTGAGGACTCTAGCAATTTTAGCCTGCTCTGTCAGTAACCATATTCCTGGTTGGGGTATCTTGGAGAATTTTCAATTTGATCAGGTCCTGAAAATTTTGAATTTTGTATAAATTGTTTAGAAGAAGTCTTCACATTTTCAGCTAATAATAGTCTCTTAGGGTTCTTCACAACTTCTCAGTTTATTGCTCCATAAGTATTTGAATTACTCTCTTTTCCCAAGTTGTTATCATCATTTACACAAGTAATTGTCAGTTAAAAAAGAGATGCTGTAGAAATTCCTAAACATTTTAAATAATTCTGCTGCTATGCCCCCATTCATTCACTATGAAGTACGGTCTTCATGCTGTAGCACAAAAACTGCACAGTCCACATGACATTGACAGCTGCAAATTGTACAAAGGTTGTGCACTGAACACAGTTCTCCAGAAGCTCAAGAGAGGCTATGATAGCAAACAAGTTTGTGTCAGTAGTAAAATATATGATACTGAGTTACTTGATGGTGAGGACATTTAACAGCAGCACTGCCTTCTGTGAAGATTAAGACAATTTAAAAAATAAGACCATGAAAAAAAAAAGAAAGAAAAGATTCTTTAAGACTTAGGTGTGATGCTTAATTAATAAATGATGAAGTCTTCTTGAAAAAAAAATAAATTTCAAGTGGTTCAGAATGGAAAACAAACCTGGTTTAGAGGTACTAACAGAAGCATTTATGTTAGTACTTGCCACTCCTAAGCAAAAAAAACATTAACATGTAGTTTCACTTTGACCAGATATTCCTACTGTATACACAATTCTGTATTATAAACCAAAATTCTACTGAAGTATATTGAATGCCTTAAAAAAATTCCAAAGTATTTCTGTGTATTCCTTTTAAAATGCATGACCTATAGTAATACTTATGTCTGATCTTGCCAGCTACTTATATAATAATCTATCACTTCATAATTGGTCTCCTTGGAGACTCCTTGGAATGCTTCTCAATTTATTTGAATGAAGTAAACAAGGAAAGAATTTAAATAATCTGCAAACAATATGAATATTACACTCAACTTTTTTAGTAACCTTCATTGTCTATATATCTGTGAAGCAGAACTGCAGTGACATTTTAGAATTATAAATGTATATACATTTTTTATTGTACAGAATATCTGATGGTGAATGAATTGCCCCAAAATAAAAGGAGATAGATAAACTAATTATTGTTGCTAATATGGCAAATCCATGAGCCATAAATATTGACCTTGTGAACTAATTAACAAGTAATTATATTAACCAAAAGGAAATTGGTTGCACACATGTGATCTGCAATAAATATATGGCTTTGGCACACTAGAAAAGCAGAGATATTTAAGCTTTGCTTTAAATATCAATGGAACAGAAAATGCAATTGGATTTTAATGTGGTTTCTGGAGAATGGGTTGACATTGTGTTTTGAAATCTAGTAACAGAACAGACTAGCACTCAGGAATGTAAAGGAAAGTCAAAATAAAACAAAGTAACTGTGTGCAATGCGTTTTGACAAGACTGGAAATGAATTTGAATTTAATACCATTTAAAAAAAAATATTCATGTTCTTCTGGGACATTAGATAATAAAGTAGGGTATTTTTTAATTATTATTTTATTTTTAATGACATTCAGTTGGGTGGCTCTGACAGTGACAATGACACAAACCAGCATAAGGGCAAGTTAAAGTTTTACAAATTCTGCAGAAGAATCAGTGATCTGAATTATATCTTTGATACTTTGTTGAGAGTAATAAATAAGAAGTAGCATTTCCTTTTCACATAAACTAGCAATGTTCATCTTTAAGTCCCAGTTGTCAAGCAACAACTTGCAAAGAGTGAGTGTAGGAAAAGGATAAAGGGATGTATGAAGGCAATCACATGAAATTATAGTAAAACATTGTATGTGAAGAGTGGACTAATAATCTCGTTTTGTGTTTTCATGAAACAAATATAAAACACAGCCATTTAGAAATATGTTCTAATTAAAAGTTGTCTTGACTGGGAAACATTTTTGCACCTGTACATACTTTCAGAGCAGTCTCATAGACAAGATGGGTGCCTGATGTGTTTTGCAAATAAATGGATTATCCAATTCAAAATTCAAGTGAGCGGGAGAGAGAGATTAAGACAGAATCAGAAATACAAATTTAGTTCCGTAACCAGCAAGCACTTTCCCGTTTCAATATTTAAGGTGAATGTGATCAGCATATTAACATTCATTTCATTTGAAATGCAAGCAACTATTTTTTATTTTTAATAAAATAATTGTGGGGAAAAAAAAAAAAAGCTTGGACTGGATCTAAAAATCTAAGACATCAGATAAATTTTCCATTTCCCAGTAAAAACAAAGTCACAGCTTTGCTTTGCTTATCTGATTAATTCTATTTTAGGCAGATAGGGCAATCTTTCTCTTTTTCTATGGAAAGCACCCCTAACTGTTGTAGATCTCACACTGGAATGTTCTTCCCTGCCATGTTATGCATTTTTTGGGACACGTGATCTACCAGTTTCAGGATTTGACAGGCCATGGTATTCTCATGAAATGTAAATTAACATAAAACACGTTTTTGCTTTTTGCATTAAAGCATGATTATTCAATGCAAAACTTTATTAAGTCCATATTAACAAGCTGAAGTCTATAAGGAATTCTATTGAAATTGCAATCTCCTTAATAAGGAACTAGATAATTTTTTTTTAATCTTTTAAGCTTTGTGTTAGAGTCAGCATCAGTGTTTATTTCTAAAAGAAACCTCCTGAGAAGTGATTTGTGTTTAATAGCCTGCTTATATAAAATGCATTTAGTGTCAGGTTCTGAGGCTTGCACTTAGCTTTTCTTAAATTGGTTTCCTCAGTGTATTTTTTTCACTTCATCTCAGCCAGCCTCCTCTGTCACTCCCAAAGATTTCTGAATCATTTATTTAATTCTACCAAGTTTGATAGAGATGAATGCCTGAAACAGAGACTGATCTGAAGCAAAAACAACAACAAAGAGTATTTTTGAAGTATTCAAAATGCAAACCTGTAATGTGTACATTCACTTCATTTGCTAGTTTGCTACAGAATTTGCAGAAGAACTTCCCAGCAGAAAATATCCACAGTACTGCAGTTTTCTTCATGTAAAACTTAAAAAGACTTAAACACACAAATCTTTTCTTTACTCGTGTAGAAAATAGTGTGTCATTTAACACTGTGAATTACATTCTTATTTTCTCTGGTATATAGGTTTCAGATACCAGTATGCAAAAATGCCAAGTCATTTATGCGTTAATGTAACTCTGAACAGTGTTAATTTGTTTTACAGTTGTAGTCATGTGGCCAAACTATTCCACTACAATTCTGATGCTGAGGAAAGATGGACTCAAAGCACTGTTAGCAGTTCCTGGAGGGTCTCTGTCTGTAAGGCAGGAAGGAAATGAATAGGATACTTTCCCTTAAGTGCTGTGGAAGAAAAAACTGAGCAAGAGATGAAGATTCTGTTATCCCCAGTGCTAGCTGTGGACAGCTGGCCAGGGTCTGTAGGCCACCTGTATCTGACCCATTTATCTTCTGTGTGATTAGTGAAGTTAATGATACTATAACAGCTTTCAAAACGCTTGAGAGCCAGAGCACCAAGAACTTAACCTAAACATGCAGGGGAGCAAATACCACGTGCCTGTTCTTTCTTCCTCTTTTCTTCTCTACCTTAGACAGGGTAGAAACTGTTCGACGGTTCTGTCAAATATAAAATACATAAAGGCTAGCATAATAACAAGATTTTCCTCCTTCCATGTTCTCTCTGTGACAACCTTTCAGTAACTATAAGCACTTCTTCAGAGGCAAAAATAATTTTTACATATGTTATAGGTTTCTATGTTTTTGGTTTTTTTCTGTAGCTGGTTGTTCTGGTTTTGATGGATTTTTGTTAAAATGTGGATTGAAATTTCAATTAGTCTTTCATGGTAAGATCTTTTAATTATCACTAAATGAGGATGGTGGTGGTTGTTATTTAACATGCAGGAAAAACACAAATTATTGTTTTAAACAATTGAACTGATGGTAAAGAAAAAAAAAAAATTTTTTCTCTTCCCTTCAAATAATTCAAATGACACAGTCAGCATGTCAGCCTCACAGAGATGACTCTCACTTGCACTAATTTTCCTGTAATTCAGACAAAGTACCATTGCTTTTTGATATGTTGAGGACAAGCTTCAGATGTCTGAGAACATTTTTGCAGTAAGACACCCATAGCATGGTAGTTTTGTTCTTAGCTCAATGTACATTGCTCAGTAAGGTACAATAGCAATGACAAATCGCTGCACTCAAAGGCATAAAATTCAAAGCCAATTACAAAATATTACTGTATTCTGATGAAGAGTAGAAAGGAGGACCCTGGGAACCAATGACCAGCCAGCCATACCTCTATGCCCAGTAAGATCAAGGCATGACAAGTCATATGGATTACAGGAAGATGATTAGAGACAGACAGCATGACTTCACAAAGGGCAAATTGTTCCTGACTAATCTGGTAACCTTCTGTGATGGAGCAACAGCATTAAAGAGCAAATGATGTAGTCTATATTGACTTCTATAAGGCCTTTTACACAATCTCCCACATCCTTCTCACTAAATTGGAGAGATGTGCTTTTGATATATGGACTATTAGATGAAAAAAGAATTGACAGGATGGCAATATCTGAAGAGTGTCAGTCAACAGCACAAAGGAGATCAATGACAAGTGGTCAGAGGTTCACAGTAGGTACAATGGTATTCAATATTTTTATTAATGGCATAAACAGTGTGATTGAGGTCAAGCTCAGCAAGCTTGCAGATGATACTGAATCGAGCAGTGCAGATGATTTGCTTGAGGAGTGGGATGCCATCCAGAGGGACATGAACAGGCATGAGGAGTGGGCCCATGTGAACCGCATGAAATTCAAGAAGGCCAAGCACAAGCCAGGGAAATCTGGCCAAGCTAGGCCAGGGAAACCCCTGGTATCAATACAGGCTGGGGGATGAAGAGACTGAGAGCAGCCCTGAAGAGAAGAACCAGGGGGTACCAGTGAATGAAAAGCTGGATGTGAACTGGCAATGTGTGCTCACAGCCCAGACAGTCAACTGTATCCTGGGCTGTGTAAAAAGAAGTGTGGCCAGCAGATCAAGGGAGGTTATTCTCCTCCTCTACTCCACTCTTGTGAAATCTCACCTGAAATATTGCATCTAGCTCTGGGATCCCCAGCACAAGAAAGGCATGGCACTGTTAGAGTGGATTCAGAGGAGGGCCATGAAAAGGCTGGAACACCTCTCCTATGAAGAAAGGCTGAGAAAGGTGGGGCTGTTCATCTAGGAGACCAGAAAGCTCTGGGGAAATGTTATAAAAGCCTTCCATTACGTAAAGGAGGCCTACAGGAAAAATGGGGAGGGACTCTATCAGAAATAAGACAAGGGCTAGTTTTTTTAAACTGAAAGAGGGTAAATTTAGATTAGATATTAGGAAGAAATTCTTTACTGGAGGGTGGTGAGACATTGGAGCAGGTTGTCAGAGAAGTTGTGGATACCCCCTCCCTGGAAATGTTCAAGGCCATGTTGCATGGGGCTTTGAGCAACCTATATTTAGTGGAAGGTGTTCCTGCCTATGGCAGGGAGGTTGGAACTAGATGATCTTTAAAGGTCCCTTCTCACCCAAACCATCATAGATTCTACAATTTTAGATCATTTAAGTGTGTGGCTAAAGAAAAACAAAATAAAAATAAATAGCATCTGACCCACTTTAAAGAGGTATTCAGGCTGTAGGTATGATGGAAGATATGGCAGCAATGCTGTAATAGCTGGTATACTTTAAAGCTATCTCCAGTTATGTTATTACAAAAACCTTTTCCTAGGGTCTCCACTAAATGGGTAACACTGGTCAGTACTCTAGCAGAGCAAGCAAGGTACTTCTTTTATTATGTTCTATCAGTTAGACATGATCCTGCATATGAAGTGCACGTGCTGTAAAAACAAGCAAAACAAGGAACTCACTGATGAGTCAATGATGTCACGGCAAACAGGAGCTACTGACTTAACAGGGTTATTATACTACCAAAAATTGATAGCTTAAATAAATTGCAAAAATATGATGCAGATGCTACTGAATAAAAAGCTGTAAGATTTAATTACTCAAATGCAGACATGTAAGAAAAGTGTAGTCTGTTATAAGATGTAGATTAGTTTAAAAAATGTTGACATTTAAAATCAGTTTTCAGTAGAACCAACTAATACGTTTCATCATAATTTTTATCAATATTGTTGGATAATAATAAAGCTGCATATTTTTTTTTTTTTCTCTGTTTAAGTCTGATAATCTGTTTTTGTGATGGCCATTTAAGTTTTTCCCAGAAATTAGGAAAAGACATTGATTTCTAAATCATTCTCCTGAATCAGTTAACTCTAAGTAAATCATTCCCGTAAGAGTTGTCTTCATTATATGTCACAGAACTGTAATAATTTTAAAAATGTAATGTAAATTTGCAAATGACTAGACAGGGAATAAAATGTCTGTAAGCTCCATTATGGTTAGACATTACAAAACATTTTAAATACCTCATTTTTGAGATCCAGATATGTTTGTTTGGGGTTTTTTTCAGGGTTAAAGAGGTTGGAAAAGTCTAAACGTTGAGTAAATTATATAGAAAATCTCTAAAGATATAAACCACATGCATTTAAATAAGTATGCCTCAAACTGATATGTGTAGCGTTATGACACTATTTTCACACTTTCATTTTAAGAAGCAGAAAATAGTGTAAACCAAATTTATAATTATGCACAACACAAATAAGTATTGTGTTCAGATTTCAATCTAATTTGTGATACTGTGTTCTAATATAACACTGTGGAATACTGCCAGAGTAATATTGTCCAAATGCAAAGTAATGTCTACAAATTTAAATATGCAGACTTTGCTATAAAAAAAACCCAAAACAAAACCAACACACAAAATAGTGAGGCTGTTGTGATATATTCGTAAGATAATTTCTTCGCTTACATGAAACTGGAATTTAGCTTAACATTTCCAAATCATGAAGGGGCTTTGATGATGTATGTTTCATTCAAATTAATTGATTAGAGGAGTATAAGCATTTACAATACAGTAGAAATAGCATACACACAAATGCATACACAAAAGAACTGATTTCAAAGTTTCCTATAAAAACTGCCATGGTTTTCTTCTCTGAATTTAAAACCAAATTGTAGCAGATTCCAGTATTATGGTATGGTATATGTTAGTGATGTCTGACTTCTTAGGCACTATCACAGAACTGGTTATGTAGTCTAACTATATAATTGGAAATCAAAGCGATGAATGCTTGGAAACTTATCTTGCTAAAGTCTACTTTCTCTTGTATGGGGACAGCTCCAATGAAATTAATACCTTTAGGGTGATAAGGCAAGAGGAGACTAACATTATGTAAACCCATGATATCCGATAAAACAATGGTTCAAACTTCAGTTTTGAATACCCCTGTGTATAATTTGCAATAGGAATCTAAGAAATTTAAGAAATCATTTGTGAGATAAGAGCAGTAAGAAAAACTTTAACTCCTTCAGAACATATTTTGGATCATAAATAAAAATCACACATACAGGAAAACATAGAGCTGTTGAGGACTTAATAGTTTTTGTCACAGTTTAGGGTCAGGGCAGCTGCTTAGACCTATAACAGATGCTCCCTGTTAACCCCCCTCACTCCACAAAGGGGAAAGAGAAAGGGAATAAGGGAGAGAGACTTAGCGATTAGAAAAGGAAACTAGAACAGCTTTAATGAAGATGGAATTAATAATAATAAAAATTAACATATACAAATATATACAAAACCAGTATTGAACCCAAACCCCCTGATGGTAATTACATCACTGTCACCACTGATGCTTATTGATGACATGTAAGTCTCACCTTGAGCCCTTCCTAATGGAAGTGTTTTCTGCTATTGGAAACTTCAACTCTTTTTGCTGCTGCTAATTGGCTGTATGAGAAAAGACTAAATTGACTAACATGGACCACAGCATGAGGTTCTTGTTGAGCAATAGGATAGTATCTGGGCCTTCCTGTTACCACTGATTTTTGTTATAATTGCAAAGTCCTAATGAAAATAACTACTTTGGGGATGAAGACAAGATGAATCACTGAAAGATTTTGCAAACCTTCCCTACAATTTGTCTTAAAATGTTGTTTCAGGTGTCCGTCACAAATGTACATATGCTAATAAAATGATTATCATTTTCTTTTCCAGTGGGAAAAAAAAAAACAAAACAAGCATCTCTGTGTCATGGTTTAGGGTCAGGGCAGCCCCTTAGACCTATAACAGACGCTCTTTGTTAAACCCCCACCCTCCCCAAAGGGGAAGAGAAAGGGAATAAGGGAGAGAGACTGAGCCATTAGAAAAGGGAACTAGAACAGCTTTAATGAAAAGGAAATTAATAATTATAAAAATGGAATATATACAAATATATATAAAACCAGTATCGAACCCAACCCCCCTGATGGTAATTACATCACCATCACCACTGATGCTGTGGAGCAGGCACCAGGAGAGTCCCAGACTGGGCCCTGCAGCAGACAGGAGCTGTGTTCAGGAGCTGGATTCTGGTACTGGGTTCAGGAACACACAGCCCGGGATCAAAGGCAGAATGGACAGAGTCCTCCTTGGGTGCTCTGAGGAAGGAACTGAAAGAGGACCCGAGCCAAGCCAAGCAAAGCTGGCAAAGCAGGCCAAGAGGGGAGAAGAGCCCAGAGACCCTTCGGATCCCTCCGCTCTAAACCAAATATGACGTATATGGGATGGAATCCCTCACTGGGTCAGTTTAGGGTCCCCTGTCTTGTCCGCTGCTCCCTGCAGGTGCAGCCTTTCACTTTCTGCACCCCCCAATGTGGTACACAAGACCCAGCAGTGGCCTTGGTCTGCACACCAATCCTTGGTAGTAACTCTAACCATGGGGTGTTATCACTGCCAGAAGCAGACACTGTCTGTGAGAACAGGCTGCTAACTTCAGACAGTGCAGTTAGTTAGAAGAACTGAGCTGAAAAGTAAAATTAGTTCTGTTTTCACTCAAACCAGGACAGTTTTCCTCACTAGAAAAAACAGTATGGGGAAATCTATTACTCAGGTAGCAAAAAGACTATCTCTTTACACCACCTGCTTCGCTGATGAATTTCCATTATTTTCAAAACTAGTTATATTTTAATACTTTTTTATGGCATCAATATTACAGGGAAACTCATGATGGTAATTGTATCTTTTCTGATACATGTAGCTGTTTCCTAGCTACAAGGTCAGAGAGTTGAAGAAAAAACTAACTCTTTTCTTTGCTACTGTGAAGAATTCACAGAGCTGAATTGGCATGAAAGAATACAACAAAGTTGAGGCATTACTGCAGAGAGTGGAAGGTGGAAGAGAATTTCTTCAGAGGAATCTTGTGATGTAGTGCAATTTTGCTTAAAATTAAACCATAGGAAGAGAAGTAAGGAAGACATGTCCTTTTTTTTTACTGAATGTTTATTCCTAGGATTGTGGGGGAAGAAAAATCAACAGTTTTAGGGAGAGAAATTTTGATTTGGATTGATGTCACCTATGCTTTTAAAAGCAACCATTGCAGATACCTACAGCTTTGCAATCCTGTTCACTGGTGAAGCTGGGTGTCACTCTCCAGTGATTATGTGCTCCTCTGGAAACAGGGAGGGGATCAAATCACAGAATGCCTTGCATAACTAAAATGCAACAAACCCTAGAAATATTTCATTTTCTGAATATATACCAATCCAAGGACTGTGTTCATGCATATTCTGTGTTGGAATTCAGACGGTAGATAACAGCTGGCAAACCTCAACACATGATTGAAATATGGATGATAATAAACTATGGACATTTTACCGATTCTAGGTACCTTACAAAATGTTGTTAAGTTAAATACAGAAAGAAAAGTAAGTCTTATTAGGCATTTAAAAAAGCCTAGATATCAGGTTCCTAGGATAACATAAACTGCTTTGTATTTCACTTCACTTCACTTCACTTCACTTCACTTCACTTCACAGGAATTGTGATCTATGTCCTTAAAGTTATCCTCTAGAAAAGTTCTAATCACTTTAGTTAGATTTCACAAAAGATGGCACACAGTCACTGGGCCAGACAGCTGCATACCAGTTTTCATAATAACACCTTTTTATTCACAAATTGCTCGCCAGAGCTAATGTACCTCTGTATTTCTGGCAGGTTTGTTTTTATCTTCTTTCTATGCATGTGCTTTTTAGCATCTGGTCATTCACTAAAGTTCAATAAACAAATCTTTAAAATATATAGATTTGAAGCATAACAGACAGTGAGTAGAATATATGCCATCATTTTTCGTGGTCCTTGCTTCTGCATCTGAAAGACATGACATGATTTTCACATAAATGTCAGGGGACAGCAAGTTTCACTTTTAGCATTGATGAGCATGGTAGATCTTTCTAGGCTGAAGGGAAAGAAGGGACTCCTAACCACCTGACAACTGGATTAAGAGCTAATCTTTTCCTGGTCACTCAATGAGTCATTTTACACATATGGGGAGAGCATATAGTTGGAGTAGTAACACTTCATACTCATTCTGCATGGAAGCAAATGATAAAAGGAATTGAGAGCCAGGTGAAAAAGCAATACTCTAACCTACTTTTCCTAAGCTTTTATTTGAATCATAATTCCATTTGCCCTTTCAAAGCACAAAAGACAAAATTTTAGGATACTGCCTCAATCATTAAAAAGGAACAGTGACTGAAGAATTGCTATTGCTCTGCTATTGGATCTCTCATAGCAGAGATAGTAAAGAAGAGAATAATCTCAAGATAGAAAAGGGTAGACAGGCATCTCTTTATTGCTTTTCTTGGTAGGGGACAGAATGGACACATATTACAAAGTTTAATAATATTCAACCTCTCCCTGACTACAGGGGAAAAAGAAGTAACAGCTAAGCAAACAAAATCTAGAAGTTGCTTCTACTGTTCTTCTAGCAGAACTCACATTCATTATTTTCTGTCTCATGTCCAGCCCAAATAATCATTGTCAGCTGAAGAACAATGCTACCACTTCTTGTCTGGTACTGCTACATATGGCAGTTCTGGAAGTAATGGAACCCAAGCTGTAACCTCTTCTCACTGTCAAGCTCATGGCCATTCTCAGAGATGCTGTCCTGGGTTTGGCTGGAATAGGGCTAATTTTCACCAGGAGCTGGGAGGGGGCCGTAGCCAGGATAGACAACTGAACCAGCCAATGGCATATTCGATACCATAGAGACATCATGTCCACTACATCAGGGTGGGGATGCACCCGGAAAAGCGTGAGCTCCAGTGATATAGCACCGGGTGGTCAGGGCAGCTTTAAACAGACAATTTGTTCTCTATCACTTGCCTTATATATTATTTCATTATTATTGTTCTTATTATTGTTGTTACTTCTCCTTTTGCATTGTTCTATTAAATTCTTGTCTCAACCCATAGGGTTTCACCTTTTTTTCCCTCCCTATTCTCCTTCCATAACACAGCAGGAACGGGGGGTAGTGTCTGTGTGTCTTTCTGTGTCTCTGAGTGGTCATGTGGTGCTCAGCTCTGAGCTGGGTCTAAATCACAACAGATGCCAAGGTATTTATGGGGCTATATTCTATGGCCTAGTGTCTTAGGTCATTATAGAAGACACTTTCCACTAGGTAATATCATGGTATCTTTGTAAGCTTCTCTGAGGGATGCATGCTTGTATTGATAGAGCACTGCTTCTTCTACACAGACCTTGCAAACTTATTTGAAAATCAGTGGCTAGTTCAGTTCAGTTCCATTTAACACTCAGAGTCCTCAATATGACAAACGTAGAAAAGAAGTAAAACTATTGCCAACAAGCAAATTATTTCTTTGCCACAAAAAAAATGTGGAAAAAAGCTTTCAAAATAGGACTAAAATGGCATTAAAGCTGATTTGCATTAATCAATTATTTAATTTATGAAAATATTCTGCACAATCCTTTACATGTGTAGTTTAAAGTGCCATGCAGTTGTTGGTGAACTAATGATGTGAAATATGTTACTGGATTCAGAACAGAAGTAAGTAAAAACAAGCGTACATGTTTGACATTAATCTCTGATTTCAATATATTTGAAACATGATCTATTCCTTATGCTCAGGCTAAACAGCATTGGTTTGTGATAATTTGGATAAGACCACAGCCTTGCTCTAAGCACATCCTATATAGAAGAGGGAAGTGCTAATGAAAATAAAACTGTCTTTGTATGCATAATCAACCATTTTATGGATACATTGAATTTTATATTTTTTGGGCTAGAAAGGAATGATGCCAGTTACTACCCCTAGTATGGGATCCACTAATGACAATACAGCTCATTTTAAATAGGTTTAATTTCTCTGATCTTTCCAAGTCCTTTTAAACATTTTTATGGTTTCATTTTTTCTTGTGGAGGTTTTCTGGAAGATGTGCAAAATGAGAAAACTGACTGCTCTTATTTGGGAACTACACTATGTTCAGAGGATAAAATCGTTGAACAAACTCCTTTCTTATTGTTCTAGTAACATTTTGCTACATGAAATAGCAAATCATGTTTGGATGCTTAATTTTTTATTTTTCTTTGTTTTCACAGTTGACAGCTTTTCTTAGTGTTTTTATTTAACTTTACTGACATAGAAAATAATGCTTAAAATAAAAAATAAAAATAAAAAAATCATGCTTAGAGCCAGACTATGTGACAAATCTTACCATGTAAGAAACAGATCTTGCACAGTACAAGTCTCATCCTGTCAAGCCAAATAGACAGTCTGCTTATTAACAGGATTATTTTGTACATTAAAGCTTTACCACAGGCTTTCTGTTATCAAGAGTTGCTACTTAAAAGAAGTATGGCTTAAATAATGGAATATACAAGTTAGAATTTGTGCAAATGTGAAAGACATACTGTTAGTCTGTAAAGACATTTGACATTTGTATCTTGGGTTTATTCTGAGCAGCTAACGGCAGGATTAGTCTTTGATCCCTTATGAATGTAACAACCTGGAATGCAATCGTATTTTAAATCTTGTTCCCATGTATCCTTCAAATGCTCTGTGGGCTATCTAGGTCAGAACTAATATAATACCAAGTACAAGTCAAGCTGCATCATTCTGCGATCATTCTGTGGTATTACTGCCAAGACAGAATTTGTCAGAATCTTTTCACTTGGTAATATAAAGACTTGCTGTGCACAGCTGGGATTTAGCTGATAAATACAGGAATCGGTTAAATACACCCAGTCTTAAAATGGCAGCGACATTATGGTGTATTGTTTCCACTGTGACACATCACCAGTTAGGAAGCTTTGACAGTGCTTAGTGTTCATAACTTGATTTCATACTACAGTACTAACAGCTGATTATCTATGCAGCTGTATTACATGAAGTACAGTTCACTTAAGCACACGGTCCTACCTCTCCTCTTTATGTTAGACCTGCTTTGAGCAGGTGGGTTTTCTCCATATTGTTGTCCATCTGCTGGCTACCTAGGTAAGCATTGCTTTGTAACTGGGAATTACAAAGACATCTTAGCAAGCTTATGGTCAAAGTACTGAAATCTGCAATTAAAGCCAGATACAGATTCTACCTTTTTTTTTATCTTTTGTAGTTCTATTTACCTCTGAAACAAAACCATGAACCTATTTCCAGGCATGTCCTATGGTTACCTTGGTTATTTTTACATTAAGCCACTATGTCTCTCAAGTTCTCTAACTCATATGTGTACACACACATACATATTATTTTAAGGTAATCTTATTTCAAGATAAAGAAGGAAAGGTTAGGAGGCTTGTCTGTGACCAAATATTTTTTTCCACCTAATTTATCTATTTCTACATCTGCTGCCTCTGCACCACAGAATTCCTGGGTGGTAGGAAGTAGAATCTTCACTTGACTGAAACACAATAAATTTCTCACCTTCTCCAGCTGTTTCAAGACTAGCATGGAAAAATAAAAAGGCACAAGTGAAAGACACTGTATCCTTGAGATACAGTAACTCTTTTTCCATTTCAGTCATGTTAATGTCAAGCAGTGGACAAGCGCTTTTAAAAATCAAATTCAAAATTAGCACTTTAAAATCAAATTAATGCTAAACTTGGAATGAATAGCTACAACATTGGAAAGAGGGCTTAGTGTGTGATGACTTACAGTCATTCTCTGAATGCGCAGCAGCAGCAGCCAAAAACAGCTGGTAGAATTTGGTCATTTTCAAGAAAGGTACTGAAAACAAGACAGAAGGATTTATTTGCCAGTATGTGGTACCTTGGTGCAACCACTATTCACATCCTACTGTGAGTAGTTCTGGTATCCACGCAGCACAAAGGATGTAGTAGCATCTGAGCAACTGAAATGATGGGGATGTAGCCACTGCCTTCCAAAAAGGATGTAAAAAGGCTACAGATCTTTCTGTAGTGGTTGAGGTTGAGAGAGCATATGACTAAGTTTTACAAGGTCATGGAGCATTGGAGAAGTCCAATGCAGAATGTTTTTTTACCCAGGAGGAGATCTAGATATATTTAATGAACTAGGTTTAAAACAGATAAAGGGAGTATTTAATTACTGGTAGTAATCTGGCATTTGTTGCCATAGGAGGTTGTACGGGCAGGCAGGATTAACAAATTCAAAAAGTGTTAAGAAAATACTTACAGAGGTCTATAAAAAGGTACTGAAGAGAACAGGCAGGTAGGTACCCTCTAACATCTCTAAACCAACAGATACGGATGCTGGGTAGTATGAAGAGAATGAATTCTAGAAAGGTTTTCATGTTTTTCCTATATAGTATGTACTACTCCACTGTCAGAGACAGAGCCACAAGTGTGATCAGTGAGGTATTCCTTACCTTCTTTGATTTTGAAACCCATTTAGGTCTTCACATTGCATCTTTGACAACACAGACTTTGGACAATACAGTGCATGTCAGTTCCAGAAAGGGGAAAGCACCAGACTGTCCTTTAACTGCACTTGCATCCATAGATAGGACTAGTGAGAGATTAAAGGAAACATTTCCATCTATTTTATGGGATGAAGGGAAGGTTATCAATCTCTAAGGCTATACTTTATATGAAAACAGAAATAGTAAGACAGGACAATAGAGTTATCTCAGAGAAAACTCAAAATTACTTGGTGAGGCAGGTTAAATAAACGCCTTGAAAATAAACTTCTACTATTGTTTATTTATGGTGTGTTCTCTCTTGCAGATTTTCACCTTTTTGTCCAGCAAACCTGACATCCAAGGTTAAAATGAACAGTCCTCTGCTGGTGAGATCATTCTCCTTTCTGCTACCTCTGATATTTGCCCATGTATTTAGTCCCTTCCCAGTTGACCACAGAAGTCTGCCATCTACATTCAACTTCTCTCCTTGCCTTTAGTAACTTGCATTTTAAAAGCTTTTACTCTGAGCAGGCTCAAGTTGCTCTATGATAGTGCAACTCCATATTAATTCTTTATATAACACAGCTCTACCTTTTATTTCCATGACAGCACTACCATTTCCTACTTAATAGGCAAAATCTTGTTCCTATAATCCAGTAAAACTTTCTTACTTTACTGCAGGCGTTTGAAGGCAATGTTACTCACAACTATGTCAGTAGATCTGTTGACTACGAACACAGTCTCTAGTGAAAAATCTCATACATAGGATTAAATCCATACATAGGATTAATACCTCTTTGTAAAGAGGTATTTTTAAAGGAGAATGATTCTACATACATCCCTAGTCAGATAGAGATGTTCTGGTTTGCAAAGCCATTGTCTTGATTTTTAGAGAAAGACTCCCCCTTCCAAGGGAGTAACATAATTAGGTTCTGCTAGCTTATGACTCTCTCCTATTGAATATGAGCTACCTCCCTTTTTGTTTAGAAGGAATACATTTTAGTTTAGTAAAAGGCAATATGCAAGGACCTTTGAGTCCTTAGTCAGCACAAACGGGCTGAAGTGATGACCAAGAACTGGCCTTCTGAGCAGGGAAATGTACATTTATATATCTATATAAAACTGCTTCTTGTTTGTTTATAGTATTTCTGGAAACTTTTGGAAACATTGTGGAAAAGCAATCTTGAGTTTACCTCCAAGAAACTGAACTGCTGGGTTCCAAGGATAAAAGTCACAAGTTCTCAGTAGCCAGACTGCAACTTGTGGGGTGGGAATTGTAGTATATTGTGTCATTGTCTGGGGAAGCAGCTTTTGATCCACACAAACCTGTGCCTCAGGTTTGTTTATACCTCCTGCATACACTGCTTATCTCAGATAGCTCCATCTGTGACCACCTGTGCATAAAGCTATGTGAAAAAGTGTAAAGAATACTTTGGGGAAATAGTTTCATAATTTATTTATTACCCACCAATCTCAAAGCATATTGACTTAACAGGGGTGTTGGCACATCATTTACAGTTGATCTTTTTGAGCTATTTTTAGACTATATGGCATTTCCCAATTACATTTTAGAGTATCCTCCTGCCTTTCTATGTCAGCCACACTGAGAAACTCAGAGTAGATGAACGTAAAAGGCTGGTTTAAGCTTAATAAATATGGAATTCTAGCTTTTGAAAAGAAAAGTAATTAGATGAAAATCTTGAGGAATAATCAGGATAGTATTAACCTTTATGTGAAAAGCTAACTTTCATCTAGTTTTAGTGTCCTGAAATTCTGAAGAAATTCTATAAATGTCAGTATAGCTGACTTGGTGTCACAATAACAGAAATAAAAAGCTGACTGTCATGTATGTTATAGCTTGATGCTGTCTACATTAAATGTAGCAAGAGAGTCAAAGTGATCTGACAATTTTTATATCAACTGCAGCAGCTATGTGCACTGGAGAATGTCTCTCTTGTTGCTTCTGTCCCCTAACTGCTCTTTCCAGTTGTGTTCTGTTATACTTGATGTGCCTTTCTCATACTGTCCCTGAATCACTAGAACGGATGCAGTACTTCATAAATGAAAAAAAACATTTTATATTTCTGATAGAAATCCAGTTCATGCAGTTCCCAACAGATAATCTCTAAAAATCGCTCCATGATAAGGATATTTCTTCCACATCTATGAATATCCCAGTGATCCTGCAACTCACATTCTAGGTTTGCCATTAAGAAGTGAATAGTTTAATTGCAAAGCATCACTGACCTTTTGTGGGAAGATAAAATTCTTAGAGAAGGGAATCGTGCTTTTTCAGGTTACAGAATTTGGAGAATGTAGCTTTGATTGAAATATAATCAATATGAAGAGGTTGGTTTCAGGATCACATCATTTCTAACAGTTTTACAAGCATGAGAAAGCATCAACTGCCAGAGCAGGACCACCTAGAGCAGGTCACACAGGAACACATCCAGGTGGGTTTTAAATGTCTCCAGAGAAGGAGACCCCACAACCCCTCTGGGCACCTTCATGGTGAGAAAGTTTTTCCTTCTGTTCCTGCGGAACCTCTTATGCTACAGCTTGCACCCATTGTCCCTTGTCCTATCATTGGACATAACAGAGAAGAGCCTGGCTCCATCCTCCTGACACTCTGACCATCTGTGTCATTGTAAGCATCCAAGTGAAGCAACCCTGTGAATCATGGCTAAAATTTGTCTGTGGATTAATTTCCCTGCAGAGTCCATGGTGCTTCCACCCCTTCCAGCAGCAATGCTGAATTATGCTGCCTCAAAGCATTCATAGAACATTATGGTTGTACAGCTTGGGAAAAGCTAGTACCTTTTCTACAACATTATGCACCTATTCCTTTGACATCCCTTGAGACTGCAGATATTTTTATTGCCTATTTAATAGATTCACCATCGTTAAGGGTTAAGGCTGGACTGGCCACTAAACGAATCACGAGACTATTAACCCCTCTCCTTTCCCAAAGGGAAAGAGAAAAGGAATAAAAGAGGGACACTTATGGATTGGAACAGAAAACTAAAACAGCTTTAATGAAACAGTAACAATAAAAATAAAAGTTAATACTATTAATAAGAATATACTGAAATTTATACAACTATATACAAACTCAATAACAAACTCCCCCAGAGTCCAGGCTGAACTCAGTGGCAGATATGACTTGGATTCAGGAACTACATTCAGGAACACATGGATCAGGATCAAAGGCGGAAGAATGGACAGAGTCCTTCTTGGATGCATGCCATAGAAGAAGACAGCTTGACCCTCATGGTCCCTCAGCTTTATATTGAGTATGATGTATATGGAATGGAAAGCTTCCCTGGTCAGGTTTGGGTCATCTGTCATGTCCGCTCCTCCCTGTGGCCTGACTTACTTACAACCCTTTCACTTACAGTACTCCAACATGGTCCACAAGAATTAGCAGTGACCTTAGTTTCTATAGGAGCAAGTATAAGCAAGAGCCTTTCTACATGACAATCCTTAGTAGTAACGGTAAACATCGAGCGTTATCTCTGCTAGAAGCAGACACTAAGAAAATACACCATTAACTTCAGCAAGCGCAGTCACTTAGAAGAGACTTACCTGAAAAGTAAAATAACTGAATGGAGAATTGTTTCTGTTCTAGCTCAAACCAGGACAATAATTTATTTTAAATGGAACTTGGATGTCTTCTCTGGAATTTTATTAGATCATTGTAAAGAAATGTTTTACTGTTATGAGATGATATAATCTGTAGGACATAATAATCACTTAGCAACTGTTTCTTGCAGAAAACTAACAACATTTTCTATTAAGAAAAATAACCACACAGGAGATTGTGAATAAAGTGTGACTTGCGATAAAAGGCAGATAATGCTTATCCATCAAACCAAGCAGGATAGCTGTAGAAAAGCCTGAAAGCAGGGAAATTTGAAGGGAGGAAAGTATAAGTTTTCTGTAAGAGATCGTCTTCTGAAGGCATTTATTGAGACCTTAGATTTAAGTAGCAAAAGGACTATTTTTTCCTCCCCCATGAAAAGGGATAGAATTCTAAACCTGAACTCTGATGATCTCTTGAGAACTATCTACACAGTCTATACAGTGATATCTACTGGGATCCCAGTGTTTATGTACCAGCATGAAAGCCACCCATTCCTTCATTTCTCAGCTAGCAAACAGAGTGGTCCATATAATGGAACTGAGTTGGAAGAAACTTCCCTCTATCTTAATGCCAACTGGAGTTCCTTTTAATAGGAAATTCTATTTTCCAGCTTGTCTCTTGTGCTCTTGATGGAAATGTTTGTCAACCCAGCTCCCATCTTTCACTAAATATCTGGAACTCCATGTAGCGTTCTCCCTGAATTTCCACAAGAAGGGAAATACTGAAAGGAGGTCTAACATTGTTCTGTTCCCTTCTTTGCTGGTTATACACCTCAAGATGCTTTGCTGTTTAAAAAGAAAGCTGCATTTTTTTTTTTGTGGTACTCTGTGTCAACCAGTGTGCTGTATATCCTTGCAAAATTACAGCAAGTATTTGGAATTCCAAAACACTGGGTAAGAGAGAAAGGGAATTGCTCTCTGGGGCTCTGATGCCACAGGTAATGAATGGAAAAGGAAGGCAAGAAGCTTATGACCTTGCACTATGGAGATTACATGCTGTGGAATCAGAGGTTGTTATTGGCAGGGGCCCTGCTGCAAGGAGGCCTGCAGCAGCTGTTTCTTTGAACACCAGTTTCACAGGTCATGGGCTGCAGAGCAAAGGAGGAAGGGGGAGACAGTAGCAATGAAGAACATTGATGAAACTCAGAGCAGACTAGAAATTAAAGATCATGACATTCTATTTCCAGACTATTAAACATGGTTGTGAGGAACAATTACAGGTGCTTGAAGTCTCCATGACTACAGAGTGTTAATTAAACTCATGGTATAAAGAAAACTTTAGGGGATCGAGACTTGCAGCCTTGAAAAATTCAGATCATATTTTTAAAGACCAGCTATGCTTTCCCACTTAAAGAATTTATTTACTTTAATATGGTAGCTTCTGTTGGCTTCTTTTTTTATTGTGCAGTCTCACAAACCCAGAGTTCTCTTAATTTTCCATGAAAGAGACTGCAGTATCCCACATCCTCTAAACCTCTAGCAGATGCACATGAATTTGTTTGATATTGATACTTCTTTTCTTTACTTCTGCTCTTGTGAATAAACAGCTGTAGGAGTCTGACTACTCCTTAAAGGACCAATATCTCAAACCTTGAGTGGTGATAACACTGTGACCTGGGTGGAGAATAAGAAAGGCCTGGAGGTGGAAGATGGGAAATGCACGACAACCCTTCTTCCCCCCTTAGCTCCTTTCAGATAAGGAAGTTAACTATAGGAAGAGGTAACTTAATTTCTTCACTACATAGCTGCAGTCACTCCACCTGTGTCCCGGGTGTATAAAAAGGACAGTGGTATATTGATCAGTCGGCCTCCACAAGGAAAGAATGCAAGATCTGGACCAGTTCTGCAAGATGTCCCTGGATTTGCACCCACCAGCCAAGAATTCAAGATCTGGACCGGTCCTCTGAGACGTTAATGCAACCAAGGGTGATGATATCTCTTCTCTTTTTCCCCTTTTCTTTCTTCTACTCTTATTGGCTTTTTTATCTTCAAGGCATTAGAGACCAAGGCTTTCTGAACTACATATAATGCCTCTTGCTTCCAATAAAATTAACAAATTGATCAGCCGTTTGGTGTCATTTCACCTTACTTTACTTCAAGGGAATTTTTGAATCTTGCACAACCCTCCACACTATGCAGGGTAGCTCAGCAATTGTGTCGTGACATTTAAATTGATGTCACGGACAGGATTCCCTTGCTGGAGTAAAGCAGCTGTTGGGACCAGACCTTTGTAAGGTTTTCCCCAGGGGAAACCCCCATTCCTCCCCAGACAGACCTGGGAGGAGATGGCACACGAACTGATAAGTTATGGGAGGTTAATGGGACTCACTGGTGGGTGGGGAGGCAAAACCTAAAGCAAAGATTAAGAGGGTAGGGCAATGGGAAGGAATAAAACACGAGCCTGTACGTGACTCTCGGTCTCTCCCTGGGAAATCTATGCGGGCTCCCGATAATAGGAGATATATACTATGGGCGGAAGGCATTTCAAAAGGGATTCCTAGAGAAGTTATGAATGGTTTACCCATGGGAAATCTGGAGGTTTTAGTAAAAGACTGAGAGAAAAGCCAAAACTCCAACCCCTCCAATGCAAAAACCTTTTCTTCTCCTTTTGAGGACACAGTGCAAGTGACCCCCTCTGCTCCTTGACTCATTGCTGACTTGAGTCATTTCGGGTTGGGAAACCACACTCACCAGCCTCAGTAACCAGCGGGTTCAGTTAAGGAGGCTCAGGGAAACTGCAAAAAGAGACCTATTAATCACCTTTCCTCTCAGGCCTTTTAAAACCCTTGTCACCTTTTCAGTCAACACAGGCACTCAATTGTCAGCTGTTAAACAGGATGTCACCCATTGTAATGGCATAGTCACCGACAGAAAACAGATTTGGGTAACTGATGTGTTTGGGAGCTTGAGACCTCAGCAAACCGCCTGGGTTAGGTGCTGGCTGCCCAGAAACTGCCACAGAAGCCGTTATTATTTGTGGGGATATACCGACTTGTCGTTGTTTATACTGGGAGCGAAGAGATGCAGCAACACAAAATCAGTAAAGAGAGAGCCAGGAGAGGAAGAAGATGACACTTTAACCCCATTTTATATACCCTAGTCCCATAGGGCGATTGGTCAGTGATCACCCATCTCCTAGGGCGATTGGCTAAAGTCCTACAGCACCTATTGCAAAATATTTTTCCAATGTACCATAAACAGAACTTAGCAAAACACCAGTTGTTGGTCTAGCTTACAAAAAACATCCTACTGTTTTTCATAACACTGTTGAGAAAGGCAGGATTCTCACCGAATATTGTGAGAACCTGAGAAAATCCCTCTGCTAGCAGCTTTTCAGCATCCACACCGACTAATATTTTGGGGCTAGATTTACTGAAAGGACGAACACGAACAGATTCGGGAGGAAAGGAGACTGCGGACAGCTTCAATTCACTTGTTTCAACCAGCCCCCATGTTGCCCCCCTCCAAGGTTGTTACTGTGGAACCTTATCCTTTGCCTTTGGGAGCCAGGGAAGGAATCACCCCAACGACAGCCTGTTCAAACAACACAACAATCAATCATTTTAAGGGGACCTTTGAAGGTCCTAAAGCCAATATTGGTCGGTACTCCACCCACTATGGGGGTCGTGCAGTGGGAAACAGTAAAGAAATGGTATATGCAATTAGATCATTACCATCATACATGATAGGTGTAACAATGAACACCTAAGACACTCCAAATACAGCATCCAACCTCTGACCACCCAGATATGGTAACCCACTTCTTCCTGTATAAAGGATTGTTATCAGAGATGTTTAATTTTGTTGGTAATATTTTTGTAGTGTACTTGAGAGAAATCAATTGGAAAACCTATTTGTTCTACATCACTACTGGAGTAATAGGATCGTGGAGAGAGTCCACCAGTTTTTCTTTTTCCTCCCTTTCCTTGCCTTGCCTTGCCTTGCCTTGCCTTGCCTTGCCTTGCCTCGCCTCGCCTCGCCTCTGCCTCTGCCTCTGCCTCTGCCTCTGCCTCTGCCTCTGCCTCTGCCTCTGCCTTGCCTTTGCCTTGCCTTTGCCTTGCCTTTCGCCTTGCCTTGCCTTCCCTTGCCCCTTCCCTTTCCCCTTCCCTTTCCCTTTCCCTTTCCCTTTCCCTTTCCCTTTCCCTTTCCC
>JANVCC010000075.1:51874-82546 GCA_025345505.1 Todiramphus chloris collaris
TTCCCTTTCCCTTTCCCTTTCCCTTTCCCTTTCCCTTTCCCTTTCCCTTTCCCTTTCCCTTTCCCTTCTTGCCTTTCCCTTCCCAATATACCACTGTCCTTTTCATACAGCCAGGACATGGATGGAGCAACAACTGCCATGTAATGAAGAAGTTAACTCAGGAACAAACACCAACCCACCTCGAGAAACTTTTCTCTTCCTATAGTTAACTTCCTTATCTGCAAGGATCAGGCCTTGGTCAGGCAAGGGAGGAGCAGGGTAATGGCACATTTCCCACCTTTTCCCCTCCAGACAGGCCTTTCTTATTCGCCACCCAGGTCACAGTGTTATCTCATCACCACTCAGGGATTGAGATATTAATCCTTTAAGGAGAAGTCAGGCTCCTACAAAAGCTAGCGATTAACAGACGACAGTCACTTTACAGAGTAGGAAAATTAGATTATTTCAGATTGAACTCATTTATGATTAAGGTATGAAATTCAAGTGCATCTTGATTTCAAAATAAAGTGGTAAAACAGTTAACTTGCTTCTCGTTCCTCTTGCATCAAAAAGTAAGTAGAAAATAAGTCTATATACAAGTCCAATTAGATTTACACAACTGTTACAAGATTTCCTTTTAATAACTTTTCCTCCCAACAGTGTAAGATGAACATCTGATAAGAACATTTAATTGAAAATTACTGTGACAGGCATGTATATTAATTAAAAATCAAGTCATTCCTAAAACATATTTAGAGACTTTCTCTAAAGGTGCATATAGTTCCAATAAATTTTATGTACGACAGTTACACAGTACTAGTAAATAACATGTTACTAGGTTAGTGTTTTTAAACCAATTATCTTGGTAATTACCTTTTTATGCTTTGTATAACCTAAACCAAGCTATGTTAGTGTTTTCAGAAGTACATCCTGCTGGAGTACATAAGAAATAAGAAATATACAATGCTATATTATGAACTGGGAATTCTGTAATTTTTTTTTTTCATGTCTGTAAAATGTGATCTAGTTGGTAGTAACTATAAACATTGAATGTTATCACTGCTAGAAGCGGACATAATCTGCATAAAATTTGCCATTAACTTCAGAAAGTTCAGTCAGTTAAGAGCCTTAGCTGGAAAGTAAAATCACTGAACAGAACTAGTTCTGTTCTAACTCAGACCGGGACATAAATATATATTCTTTCAAAATTCTCCTTCAGAACTAACCAAATAGTTCCTTACAAGACAAATCTGACCACAGTTTTGGAGACACTGTGCTCCAGGTATCTTTCCCTGTAGATAACACGAATATATAGCTCTATGCTGTTACACTTCTCTGATACTGTCTCAGCAGGCTTTATAGCCTCAAAACCTTCTCACACCAGGTTCCAAGGCACAGAATACGTATCACACAATTCCTCAATGCTTTTTAACACAATGATGCTGGGGATAATATGCTAGAACTATTTCAAACCTTGCAATAGTAAAAGAAAAAAAAATCCTTTTTGTAAGGTTAGAGATCTGTCCCATGAGCTCCAGAGGAGATGTGGATTATGAAGAGTGGAGGTGGCTACTGCAAAAACAGGAGGCAGTGAGAAACTGGGTTGCAAGCCACACTGTGTCATTTCATGAAGCTAAAGTACATCTTAAACGTATTTAGAAGGACACAGTATTTTCTAACAGCATGGAGTTGTATCTCTCCCTATAGACAATAACTATTTAGTTAGACATGTTCCATTTACATATGTTTAGACTGACCTGAGAAGACACACTCAAGCATACTTCCGAATTTTAGTTTCCAAATCATCCAGATGCTGGGAGTGTGCTGTCCCTTTCTTGTGGTACAGGCATCAATATTTTCTTCCTATGGAATTGAACATATGGTGATCAAGAAAAGGTTAATACACATGAAACTCCTCTTCACATGTAGGATTACGATGCAGATAGGGTATGCACTCAAATCAGCAAGCTTAGGCAGATCAGATATAAATAGTGTCAATCTGAAGCCTAAGAGATCATGATGACCAAAATTTCTGAGAGCCTAAAGAAACTGGATTTTAAAAAAATTATTTCTGTACGTGATTTTTATGATTTCTTGATATATTTTGTTAAGTTTACATTCACGAGGACCACTAGTATTCTTCACTGTGATTAAATCAACTTTGAAAACAAAGTAGAGTATAGTATTGGCAACTTTTTTTTTTTTTCCTTGTGTATCTCAAGCCCTCAGAAGGGTGTCAGAGTGGGGACTGCTAGAGATTCTGGATGTAAAATGAAAATCTGCTCTGAGTCAAAAGGCTTGTTGAATGAAAGACAAATGAAAGAGACCCCGCACTTATCATTAATATATGTTTATGTGTATATATGTATATCTAGTGAGAGTGATAAAAACTTTATTAGTCCAACCAATCCTTTACCAACCTAATAGTCTATCTAACAAATATGAAAAGCCTCATGAATAACAGAGTTCTTATTGTTTGCTCCCTGAGGATGCCTACCCTTCAGCTGCTACCCATCTTCCCTGGTGAGATGCTTACCCTCAGGAGTCCTCTAGTCATACACTGGCAACTCTGCTCTTCACCAGGGGTGGATGGGTGCGGCTACACTGAGCCATCAGCACCCTGAGGCCTTCCCCTGGTGGTGGGAGTTTCTTCCTCCTCAACCTTGGGCTTGCTCAGGCTTCATTATGCATATGCCACCGAGGGTAACACACAGCCCCTGTTCACCCCAGAGGAGTGAGAGTTGCTCCCCTCTGGGCTGCCAGTACCACCAGGCTCTGACCATTCAGGACCCAGGTCTGTGGCCCCTTTGGCGGCATGGAATCTGCATGGGTGGGTCATGGGCTGGTGGCCCCATGCTCCAGTGAGCCCAGTGTGGCCCAGGGGGGGCTGTGGATGATGGTGTTTAACCACTAGAGTTGAAGGTGAGGAGTATATGGTTTTAACAGAAATTTATCTGTAAATACAAGTTAAGTCTGGTTATGTCTAAAACGAAGTATGTTACATACAAGAATTGGTTGCTCTGACTTCTCCAGCAGAAGTAAAATTTTAAATAGCCCATTAATCACAAAACATGAATGTATTCTTCAGAGAAATAATTTACAATCTGTCTCACGGTGGGAACTCTGTGCAAACAGCTACTTCCAGAATTGGTTCACTGTTACATTCAGTAAATCTATTTTTAATGGTGCTTGCTTTTCTCCACAAAGATGAGGAGGGATATATTGGTGGAGATATAAATGCATAACTCCCAGTGATAAAACTTCAAGAAAGTAACACTTTTGCAGTTTCCATAGGAACAACTCTCAAAAATGTTACCTGACTTGCATTTACACAGCACTCTGCCAAAACCTGCAGTTTCTGGCTGACTCTGTCCCCTGTTGCTCCTTCCTGCCCATTTCCTACTTCTTTTAATATTGCCAGTGCAGGCATTTTGTTGGCTGTATCAGGGAGCTGAGGTGACTGAATAATGTGGAGAACAGCACTTGGCCTTTTTTTAAATCCGTATCAGCTCCCTGGGCTGCCACAAGCATGCTTTTCCAAGCACGCTTTTCCAAGCACAAGCTAGGCTAAGAGTAGAATGAGCAGCCAGGGAAACCCAGAGGAGCAGGAATTGCTTTGTCACCAGCCATGGCAGCTTCAGTGCAAGACAGGCAATGGCCAAAGCCTATTAGCCTGCCTGTGCACATGATCATGTCCTCTTACATCCCAGACTGGTTCTACAACAGCAAGAGTCGGGTCAGAGGCTTATAGTCTGTCAACTAACCTAGGCAAGCATTTTCTTTATTATCAATACATAGAAGTTGATTGCTTGCCAGTGGGATCATAATGCCTTGTGTCAAACACCCTGAAGAGGTAGGTGAAAAACCAGTAGTAAACAATACCTCAAGACCTAAACTATTTACCTAGTTTTTTGTTGTTTTTCTTAGTTAGAGATATTTTTTATCTTAGTTTATGTGTCAAAGCACGTGTACAAAAAATTACTTGTTGATTTTTTCTTGAGATATAATTTGATTAAGTTGAAACAGAGTTAAATAAACATGATATAGCAAAATACAAATATTTTAATTATTTTTCTGTTTACAAATAGTGACAACTAATTTTATCCTTCTAGTTTCATTGTCTTGGACCTAAATTACCATTCTAATCTGTTTTCAGGCTTGCTACTTTTTTTTTTTTACTTTGTACAACTTTTTTTTAGTTTATGGCAAGAGTTAATTCATCCCTGGCTTTATTCCACAATGAGTGTTAATGAGAGTTAAGAACTGGTTCAACTTTGTCTCCTTTATACAATGAGTATTAATCAGAGACTAAAAATAAGGGCAAACCCAGATATTTAATATGATGTATTTTTTCATGTTTGAAAAACTATGTTTTGATATTTATGCCATTTATGTCATTCACAATGAACCAGAAAGGAAAATCTTTGAGGGCCAAGTACTTTATTTACAGACAAGATGCTTGAATTCATCTCCATCACAGACTTCTTCATGATCTTTGGCAAGTAATTTACTCTTCCGGGTAAGATCTCCTTTGCAGGATTAGCCTAATTAATAGTCAAATTTAAGAACTTTTATTCGCTCTGTTACAATGACACTAATACTTTCTGTTCAAATTCTGTTCAAATAAGATGATGCACGAACTTTCTCCAGGTCTTTTACCTCTAGATCTTCTGGTGAATGATTTACTCTGGCTTAGATACAGCAAGTTATCAGCATCCTGAGTCTTTGCTGGCTTGAGTTTCTTCCCCTTCACTCTAGGATCTAGTATGTTTATTAATATGATCTTTACATATTTACTCTATGGGGATAGATTGAGTTATATGCATTTGCATGTTTACAAGTTTCATTGCAAGTCCATGTTACATCAAGATTTATTAAGGTATGAGTTATATGTCAGGTACTTGCCCTTTGTTGTCTTTTGTATCCTAAAACAGGTTGTGCCTGGCTCTCAATGTTGCAGTCCTTCAGCTGACTGCAGAGAAGTTAGGCTCTCAGTATTATCCTCTGCATGTTACAAGCACAAGCCCACGATAAGGCCCATGCTCTCATTCCCTGTCTGAACTACTGTTCATCGTATTTTATTTCGTGATCAAAGATAGTACATTCTGTGCAGAATGCTATTACTAATCAGTTAGTTACAGAAATACATACAACAATAACCATTACACCAGACAGTTGTACCAAACTCAGGAGGAGCTACACAAAACAGGTGATATTACTTCATCATTAGATAATTACAGTTGTACCTACACACCCAGTAAAACAAATCAGGCAGGCCAAGACAAGTTCATAAAAATCAGTGAAAGTCCTGTGGCCTTTGTTAGCTTAATCTATGCTCCCTTGCAAGCAACGACAACAGAATACTGAACTGTGCTACAAAGCTACACAGTTTCCTGGAGAAGCTTCAGATGGAATTGACACCTCATCTAGCCCATTGACGCTGATTGAAATCCTGACAGCAGACAACTAATCTGCACATGAAATGAGTAATAGAAGACAATGTGGTGCTGGATTTGTCCATCTGGTATCATTTATTTAAGTTTTTTGCTCTATAGCATGTCTAGAATACCAGCTTCACATAACACATTGCACATAACACATTACCAATAACATAAAACAATTTAGTGGAACTACTAAGTGATTTATAACAACATCAGTCAAATGGTGACTGCTGTATAATATTAAGCATTTCTGTGTTCATAATTTTGGATAAAATGGAAAGAAAACTAAGTGTTCTGAATCTGACAGGGCTGGCAGAAATGTTTGTGTTTGTGCAACTAAGAGAATCCACTGGCAGTCCTATAACTAATTAGCAATATCAAACTAGCATCAATCGTAGAATCATAGAATAGTCCACGTCGGAAGGGACCTTGAAAAACTCATCCAGTTCAGTATTTTGCAGGAAAGGGAGCTTAGATGAGATTACCTAAGCATCCTGCCCAACTGTATCTTGAAAACCTCCAGCAATGGGGGTCTACCATTTCCCTGGGGTGGTTGTTCCAGTGAAAGATTGTTCGTACTGTAAAAAATTTCTATCTTATGTCAAGATGAAAATTGAGGCTGCCCTTCTTTTGATGAGGCCCAGGATATGGTTGGCTCTCTGGGCTGCACTTGCACATTGATGGCTCATGTTGAGCTTTTCACCAACCAGCACCCCCAAGTCTTTCCACTCAGGACTGCTCTCCATCCACCCACCACCCAGCCGGTGTTTGTGCTTGAGATTGCCCTGACCCAGGTGAAGGATCTTGCACTTGGCCTTGTTGAACTTCATGAGGTTTGCACTTGTCCACCTCTCCAGCATGTCAGGGTCTCTCTGGATGGCATCGCTTTACCCCAGCATGTCGGCTGCACCACACTGCTCGGTGTCATCTGTGAACTGGCCAAGGGAGCCCTTCATTCCCGCCAAGCGAGGCGGCGGTGGCGGGCAGTGCTGTGGCTGCGCGCAGCCAGACATAGGAAGGGGGTTCCTGCTGCTGGGGCAGCTCGAGGCAGAGCAGAGGCCGACACGCACCAGCAGCTGTCACAGTCAAGGCTGAGAGGTGACATCTCTGGGGGCGTTGCCAGGGCAACTGTGGGAGATTGAAATGCAGCGAAAGCGAAAGTGGCACTTGGAGCGCGAGGGGCGAGAGGCAGCGAGCGGCCTGCTCAGAGGGGCACGTGCAGAGGAGTGGGGCCCCCGCCTGCACGGCAAGAAAGCGGAGTCAGCCCCGGCTCAGGGGTGGCTGTACCCTGCACCCAGCGCAGGGACACCCAGCTGCATTCCACTGTATCAAGTGTGAGCCGCACCGTTCCCACACAGCTTGCTTTGCAGAAGCTCGGAGGATGTTTCTGCATGGGTGTGAATGGGTGCTTCTGTTAGGCAAGAAGAAATCACGCAGAGAAGGAAGATACGAGGTTTACTGTGACCTTAAGTTCCTAGGGGCTCTGACCACTCCCTGAGAAGCTGTTTTCTCCTTCATTTCACAGAACAGCTGAAGCTGCAAAGGAGTGCTGGAGATCATCTAATCTGATCCTCTGCTCGAAGCAACGTCTCCTAAAGCAGGTTGCTCAGGACAGAGACTCGTCTTGTCAGAGACAAGTCCATGTCTGTCTGGTCAGAGCCCGGAAATGGATTCTGCTCTCCAGGTGTATTCTCAACCAGACTAGAGGAAAGATCACCTCTTTGAATCGCTGGCAAAGCTTTTCCTAAGGCAGGCCCGAATGCTGTTGGCTTGCTTTGTCACAAGGGTGCATTACAGGCTCATGGTAAGCTTATTGTTCAACAGGACCACCAGGTCTTTTTCTGCCAAGCTGCTTTCCACTCTGTTAGTCCCTAGCATGTACTGGTGTAGGATGTTATTCCCCGGGGTGCAGGACTTGCTGTTTCCCATTGTGGAACATCATGAGGCTGCCATTCACCCATTTCTCCAGCCTGTTGAGGTCCCTCAAATGGCAAAACAACCATCTGGTGTTTCAATCAATCTTCCCAGGTTTGTACCATTTGTAGGTTTGTACTTGAGATGCTAGTATCATGTTCAGCTGAAAGATGGTACTGGTTGATGACCTGGTGAGAACCAATGCTCTGAAAAATGGGATGACGTATTTGGTCAAGTGGCTTATATCTGAGTTCCCACAGCATTTTTCCTCCCCAAAAGTAGAAGCATGGTGATTAAGAAAATAAAAATAGAGCAGAATGATATAATGAAAATAGAAAAGTGCAAAGATGACGATTAAGATATTTCTTTGCTGTTGGTAAATTATATTTGTCTCTCTTAGCCAATGTTTGAATACAGAAAGGATTTGTTAGAAACTCAGGCAATTTAAATACAGAAGGAATTATGAGTTTATCTCGTTTGTTCCATAATTCAGCCCAAAGAAGTGAAACCAGCCATTTCTGTAGCAAGGCTGTAACTTCTGATATGTCTGTATACATTACTATCCAGCCCTGTTTTAAATATTTCAAGTGATGGAAATGTATCATAATTATAAGTAAGCCGTGATAAGAGTTAATTAGAAATTAGTATGACACAGAGCTATATTGGTTATGTTCATGCTGATATCAAGGCAAAAATATTTGTGAGTGGCTCAGTTCTAGCAGTGTGATGGTACCTTACAAACCATTCTACCCCCCAGTGAAAGTGAGCTGTAACCGCACAGCACACTCACACCCATCTAGTTTACCTAGGTAAGTAGAGTGTGAGACTTTGAGCAGAACATTATGACTTCCTGGTCTAGAAAGCACCTTCATGTAGGAATCACTTCAAGTTGAAATACAGCACTTCTAAAGATCAAACACAGCCGTGCATTTACACCTGCTTTTCCAAAAAGATGTAGATAAAATAGAAATAGTTATTCTAACAGTGATTTAAATATTGTTCTGAGCTTTTCTAAGCTTTTCACATATAGGTTCCATCAAACTGCAGTTGAATAGAGTAGTTAATTTGGGATTACCTAATATAGATTCAGCTATGACTTTTCAAGGAACAGCATTACTGATCTGAAACATTCAAAAAAGAGTGTTACATCTCTCACAAATTGCTAAATAGATTCAAAGTCACAATGGGGCTCAAAAATAACAAACTGGAGGGCATGTAGGAAATTATTTTACTTGCCTTTTAAATGTTATTGGAGCCGCAGTGGCTCATTTTCATTCGCCCTGTTTGCTGGCATGATGTGGAGCTTGAACCCACTGCACCAGCAAGTCTTCCTGTTCCGTCCAAGAAGCTCCCAGTATCTCTGAACTCCCATCTGGGATTCGGAGGCTGTTAGCCAGGCTCACCCTCAGCAAAGTGGGAATGAGGTTATCCACCTGATTTTCAACAGTCATGTCATCTAGGATTGTAAAAGTTTATAGAAGACCATAGAGATGATGTACATATGTGGAGAGCAAATACCTGTGTCCTTGTTTTTTGCTGTACCAAAGGAAATGACTGCATAGCTACAGCTCGTATCATTTTGTGCAGAGAGCAGGAATGTAGGGGAAGGATCAGCAGGAGCACAGAGAGGCATGCATGGTCTTCATGTGCTAAGAGTGCTGCTGAACTTGGGGTCTACAGGAATGTCCAGGAAAAGGTAACAAAAATGTGAGAGAACCTTGGAAACAAACCAAGGACTTTAAATTTGTGGGAAGCAGCATCCAGATGGTAACTAAATGCACACTTACTAAAGGTTGTAAAACTGTTTGAGATAAAAGTACAATGAAGAGTGTCAGGATTTTTAGGTTCTGGTTGGAAGAATGGCTTTAGTAGGGCAGGAACAGGATGGCTAAGTACACGCTGATTATGTGGATGCTGAAAAAGCTTTGCAGTTGGTAGGCTTGGCTGTGCATTTTCACAGAGACTGCCTGAGTTCTGCTTCCAGTATTTATGTGAAATTTGACAATTAGTTTATTTGAAATGAGAGAGTTGAGGCTGGCTCTAAGATATAGGAGACTTTGTTTACAGAATGATGTACTACAAAGATATATTCTAAGTGCTTAGTGGGAGATGTGAAATTAGAAACTATAAGCCCCCAAAATATAAAATACTGACTTTCATCCCAATGTTTTTGTTTTTCTGGCTTTTTTTGGTTTTTCTTTTTTTTTTTTTTTTTTTTTTTTTTTACTAAGAAGTACATGATGTACGTTTCTACCTGCACTTCTTATTTATAAATGAAACTTCTTTGGGAGATGCACCCTGGAACAAGAGTCTGTCAAATGTGAGTTCCACATAAGAAGTGTGACACTTGGCAGATCGAGGAATTTTCAGCACAAACCTCTTGGCCTTTTTTTCTTCATTAGAGTGTTGCTAAATGACTACATTTTTATTGCTCTTATGTGGGCGGACTGCTGCCTTAGACTGAGTTGGAGAAGAGGAATCTGAGGCAGTGCTTGGAAATAGTATGTTTGGTGAGTTATGAGGGAGGGAAATGAGATGGCACGTAGGGAGGCGAGTAGATCAGGCTTTCTTTTGGCATGGAAGAGACCAGTACAGTTTTTATTCAAAGATGAAAAGAACTGATCTTGGCAGTAGGAAAGAATGAAGCAAAAGAGCACTGGAAGAAACAAAAAGGAAGATGTAGTCTTCCTGTCCCCTGAGAGTTATCTTGCAATTTATAACCTCAATAATGTCAGTCTGAGGGCAAGTAAAGCTAAGTGTTTGTGACTGTTGACAGTTACAATGTCATTCTGCCAGTACAGAATAAAATGTTTTAGACTAGATGCCAGCAAGGTATTCTTCAGCACTTTATAGTGATGTCTTAGAAAAAAATGAAAGGGATGTTTTCTACAAATAAGAACATATGTCTATGCAGTTTTTAAGTATCTAGTCTATATTTCTCTCATTATCTCCCCAGTCTTGTGATCTCTTCCTTTAGGCTTGCAGAGCAAAATAAGACCCATCAAGTAGTCCTCTGCTATATGCTCCAGTGCAGATGAGATAAAGAAAAGTAAGAATTAATTTTCCCTCCTTTTACTTCTCCATAGTGCATCATCCAAAACAGTTTTCTGTTGATTTTGCAGTGTCTTTTGATAAGCTCTAATTACAGAGAATTTTTGTACAATACTAAAATGATGATAGCAAGACACAGATGAAGTGATTACCTAATTATTTTCCCTTAATTTCATTTGAACACCACTTGATTTTGGAATTCTAAGGGTATTTGTTCTTCAGGGCATATTCTTACCATTTTCCATGAGGATTGATTTACAAAAATGTGATAAATCTGTGATGCCAAACTTCATCTATCCAACAGTAATTCCTCATCAACCAAACCACATCAACCTTTCTTTGTCTATTATATTATTAATGTGTAAGAGTTTTCTCTTCTGGTTCCTTGGTTTACTGATAAAATCAATCCAAAGTGCATAAGCTGTGGGATAGGGAACGCTGTGCTGCCAGCAAAGTAATGCTAACCCTGTCCATTTTTTTTTCTACTGTCAAGCTAAAATTGTCACAAGCAAGTGAACTGGTAGTGATACTGACATAAAGACAGAGAAATGAGCAGATAGACCTGTTAGTTAATTTAATGAACATACTATACAACTGCATGAATAATGGGGTTTTAGTTAGTGGTAATGAAAAAGTTGTAAGAAAATAGTTCCTTCAGCAATTTATACACTTCTCTTTTTCTCACATTCTGACTATTTAACATTTTTTTCTTTAAGAAAATAAAAGCATATTCTGAGTCAATAAATGCATCACACATACAGGTCCTCATATTCACAAAGTACAGTCTTTTTGCTCAGCAACTTCTGTGTTACTTAATTCCATAGGAAACAGGATAATGTTGCATCTCACCTCTTAGAATATAACAATGGACTTGAGGGGAGAAGAAACTTGGTCTACTGGAAACAAATCAAGAGTATCTGATGGCTCTTCTGCTTTTTGTTCCTTGCAGATACAAAACTCTACAGAAGTTTTTATGTCTGTAATGCTTGAGCAGAGTTTATTGAGCCTAGAATGCTCCTGTAGTGAGAAGAGGTGAGATTTGGGGCAGAACAAAAGTACTTGTCTTTATTGACCCTTTGTGAAAAAGTAGCCGGTGAAAAATGTCTGCAGTATAGTCTTGAATTTCCTTTGGTGTGTTCAGCTTTCCACTTACACAACTTTTGCTTATCCTTGCTCTTGGCTTGTTGTTCATGCCTTTATAACTTCTGACTTCTTCCCTCTGGCCTTTCTCACACATTCTTCCTCTCCTTTCATCTGCTTCCTCTTTAGACCCTACAACCCTACGACCCTTTGAGATACCAGTTCTGTCTGCACCTGTATGAACAAGTGGAAGCCAGCTTCTTCTCCTTCACTCCCCCACAAATAGTAAGCTGAATCTTCAGGTTCAGTAACTAGGATTTTTAATAATACATGCCTCCTAGATAGATAGATTTCTGACAAGGAATAGAAAATGTAGCCTCTACAGAATATGGCATATAGTGATCCCTAAATTAAGTGTAATATGGTTTTATGAATTGTACCTTTTGAGACATTATTCTGATCATTTTCAAAAGTATGACTTTTTAATAAACTACATCAGGTTCCATCATACTGTCATACTTGTTCGCCAAGACCTTTCAAACTGCAACAAGCGCTCAAAAAGAGTTGTTACAGTGACTTGGTGAAGACACACTCTTCATACAGAGATGAAAAAGGGATGGTATAACTTCTCAAAATGAAGACTGAAAGAAGGATATTATTACAATTTAGGGTCAGGGCGGCCCCTTAGACCTATAACAGACACTCTCTGTGAACCTCCCTCCCTCCTCAAAGGGGAAGAGAAAGGGAATAAGGGAGAGAGACTTAGCGATTAGAAAAGGAAACTAGAACAGCTTTAATGACTATGAAAATAATAATGATAAAAATGGAATATATACAAATATATACAAAACCAGTACAGAACCCAACCCCCCTGATGGTAATTACATCACTGTCACCACTGATGCTGTGGAGCAGGCACTGGGAGAGGCCCAGACTGGGCCCCACAGCAGATGGGAGCTGTGTTCAGGAGCTGGATTCTGGTACCGGATTCAGGAACACACAGACTGGATAGAAGGCAGAATGGACAGAGTCATCCTTGGATGCTCTAAGGAAGGAACCAAAAAAGGTCCTGAGCCAAGGCAAGCAAAGCTGGCAAAGAGGGCCAAGAGGGCAAAGAGAGGAAGCCCTGAGATCCTCCTGATCCCTCTTCTTTATACCAAATGTGATGTATACGGAGTGGAATACTGTCCGAGACTGTGTCAGAGACTGTGTGTTGTTTGTCTTAATATTGCTGGACCAGTGTGGGTAAACATCAAACCACAAACTTAGTGAAGACTGAACCACAAGGCTACTGTTTTCTTACAAACTCAAATATGGAGCTAATTCTGAGAACTACAACCTAACCCTTGTGCATGTGCCCAGAACCAGGGCTTGGAAGACCGAGGCATCCAGAGACCCCTGAAGACCACCTGAGACCCCTCAGAGATGATATTGGCCATGCGTACCACTGCCATGTGGTGGGTGTGGTTAAGCAAAACAGTTGCTGGAATATACTAAGTAGTTCTTCCAAAAAGGATGAATATTCAACAGGACAATCCAATAAAAGAGCAGGAACAACCAACATGGGACAGAATGATCTCCCACTGGACTTGGAAGTGAATTGAACTAATGGGATGCCACAGATCTGTAGTGGTAGCTATCACAAGTGACCCTTTTCTTCCTGTCTTTCCTCTCTCTCTCTTTCTCTGCTTTGCAAACTTGTCAGGCAAATAAAGTCACTTGGTGCTTGACTCCGTTTTGAGTCTTAATTCTATTCCCGAGAATATGATCAAAACCTCACTCTGGTCTATGACCGGCACGATAGAAATACCTGGTTGGTCAGTTTAGAGTCACCTGTCCTGTCCACTCCTCCTTGCAGGTGTGGTCTTTTATTTTCTGCATCCCCCAATGTGGTACACAAGATCCAGCAGTGGCCTTGGTCTGCACAGCAATCCTTGGTAGTAACTCTAAACATGGGGTGTTATCACTGCTGGAAGAAGACACTGTCTGTGAGAATAGGCTTCTACCTTCAGAAAGTGCAGTTAGTTAGAAGAACTGAGCTGAAAAGTAAAATCACTGAACAGAATTAGTTCCATCCATCGTAACAGTTTCTCAGGGTAGGAAAGATGCAATTCATCACAGTTCATGCCCACAGGTTGCAGATTCATCTCAGGAGGTTACTAGACACTACTTGGAAGTAGAAAGAAAAAAAAATTAACAAAAATCAGACAGTTCTTTCCATGTAGAAGTGGCCACTTCTATTGCAAATGACCTGAGCACAGTCACTGTTTCTTCTGTTTTCCTAACTCACCTTTTTTGTCCATACAAAAGCAAGGACCAAATCAGATGAGCTGGGGGCACAGACCATTTCCTTCGTATCTTTTATCAGAGCATAAGTCACCTTTATTATTTTCTCCCTTTGCAGGACAGAGTGCTTAGTGTCACAAAAAAGCATGTGCAAAAGTGAATTTTTCCTGACTTTTCTGAGTTTTGTGGAGTACATACGAAGTTCAGAGAACCTGGTAAAAATGATAGCAAATGGGTGGGCTTCAGAAAGTGCTCTTCTATAACCCAGAAAGTAAATGAACCTCTTACTTTTTCTTGCTAACTCAGAACATAAAGGTCATTAGCCTTGAAATACGGTACAGAGGAAATATCTCATACAGTTGCATTATAGCTCAGTTGGTGACAATGTTTGAGAGATTAATTTATGCTTGAGGGAGCAGGAGTTAATCTTTGTTGCCATAAAGGTTATTCTCCTCCAGATAAGTTAAACCTTTTTGGTCCCTGTCTTTACCTTGCCCATCTGATCATATGCCCAGTAAAACTAGACATCAGGAACTATTCTCTCTCTGTCACCTCTTCAGTATTATTTCTTTAAAAAGCATAACAAACAGTCCAGAAAGTGGAGACAGCTCTTCATTGCCTCCTATATTTTCAGGGTAACAGGCACCAGGCCTCAAAATGAATGATCTTCTTAAAGTTTGGCTGCAGTTGCTCACTATTACCTTACATATTTACTAAACTGAATAATTTGATACCATCAGCATCATCTGACTACTTGTTTTCCTTTCCAGGTGATTCATAAAAATGTTTAATGTAAGCATTGGTTGTAGCATAGGTATCTCTAAACCCCCTTTTGTGAACTCCTTTATTATGAAAATTGACCATCTGCTTTCACTGTCCATATCAATCTCTTAACCAATTACTTATGTACTGAAAGATCTTTCATCTCATGGGTGTTTCCTCATATTACTAATGAAAGAACCTTCTAAGTGCCTCTATAAAATCAAAGATTATATCAAATGACCCTTCCTTATTTATGTACTCACTGACTGAATTTGTAGGCCTGACCTCAAAGCTGATTCTGCTCTGAGCAGGAGGTTGGACTAGAGACCTCCTGAGGTCCCTTCAGCCTGTAGTCACTTAAAGCCTTTAGTCATTAACGAACTTCAGTGGATTTGTGACTCAGGGCTGTCCTGTGTAGAAAACACCTTGCGTGTTCCAAGGATGTCCTATTTATATAAGTCTGGTTTTCTTAGTTTCTGCTAATTTACCTTGCACATACATCAGTCTTACTGATTTGTGGTTTCCCAGGTGTCCCTTTCAAAGAATTTCCACAAGATTTTTCGTTCTCCAGTCTCCTCATACTTAGATGAGTTTATGTACTAAATGTGCACACCGTAGCTAAAAGTTGCAGACCACTGCTATTTCCTCCATTAGTCTTTCAATTCCTTAAGAATTCCTTCAAATATGATAACTGCTTCTTGTTACTGTTCATTTTACTTTTTCCTTTCTAACCTCTTTCATGCACAGTCTGACTTAAGACAAATGGCAACATTTTCAAGCTGCAACTAAAATTTTAATTCACAGATGTAATTCAGTATTGACATTTTTGGAGTATCTTATCTGTCATCTAACATCCTTAGTTTGTTGGGTTGTTTTCCTGGCTTTTTGTTTTATTTTGGTTTACTTGTGTGTTTGTTTCCCCTACGGGACCTGTTACTCGGCCTCATGTTGTACTTGATCCACAAACTTTCCCTCTGAAAACTGCTTTTATTTATCATAGAATCCACATTCAGAGGAAGTCCTAAACTCCTTTGTTTTCCTAAGTTATTTGTGCATGTGGTACATATGTTCCCTAGTACCTGGGGTGAAGTTTGACATTGTATTGCTGTAGAACACTTTTCTATTAATATAATGTTCTGTCCAATAACTTGTGAAATGAAGTCAGTAAGTATTATTACAAAAACTTCTATTGTTTACTGCTGTTGGCTTAAAAAAATAGCAAATGTCTCTGGTTTCCTGCATTGCAAGTCTTGATGTCTGTGTTCAAGGAGGTACAAGCATGTATAGGGCTTGTTTATAGCAGTAATTCTTTTTGCTACCTAAAATTAACAGTATAAGGAGGGGATAATCACACCAGGATTTATTATTCAAACCATGATTTACTGATCAGTAAGCAATCAGTTTAGTAGAAATATTCACAAGAACTTAAGTTATTACTAACATCTGTTGCAAAATACACGGATATCTTAAATCATTCAATCTTCTTACAGTACTTCTTGAGTACGGAAATTTTTGTGCCTATGTTATTATACCTATTCACGATCTTCCTCTAGGATTCATAGCCTGTAGTGTTTCTCTTACTAAATTCCCTTGTACTGTGTTTTGTTTTGAATGGACTATTCAAAAATAGAGATCATGAGATCCATGTGTATTAATTATATTTTAGATGTAAAATTACGTTTTAGATCAGTCAACAGCAGACATCACTGAGAAGAGAGGATGTAATTACCAGATCTAACTGCAAATTCCTGAGCTGATTGGATCAACTGTCAGATCAAACAGATCTTACTGTGCTCGACTCAGAAGATTTTTGTACAGGACTATAAGACTTAATTCTGTATCACTCCTTTCACTGAGCATCTCTGCTTTTTCTTTGCTTTCAGCACCAAAGTAAGTTTCAGAATACAGCCATCTGTACTTTAGGGTTATCAAAGAAACAACCCAAAACTAAGAACAACTAATTGGAATGACATCCCATGAGAAGATAGGCCATGTACCATTTCATATAGTTAGCTTTGAAATGAAAATCTAAAACATTAAGTATTAAATTAACTATGAAAACGGACCTTGACTTTCTAGTCATTAATAGTAAGGCTATGGTATGAACTGAAGTAATGTGATTTCGTCCTTTGAAAATGAGAAGAGATGCAGAAATATTTCTTAATGTGAAAAAAGTACATAGGATGAACAAATTCATCTGTCTTCCTCTCTTTTGTGTCAAGCAGTTATTGGCTTTGATTAAAGCTAGGAAAAAAAATGAGTAAAAGCTATTACATTTTTATTCTCTATTTTGTTAAATTGATGAAAATACATATTTCATCTGCTTTACATCTGGTACAATTATGTTTTTATAGAGCTCCTGGAGTGCTGTCAGTAGATGACAGAAGTACTTAGTCTTTGTCAATTTAGGATATGAATGTTTCGATAGCCTTTTTTTCCAGACCAGATTTTACAGACCTTTTTTTCACATATTTTATTTCCAGTTTTTACAGGTTGTAGATTCAAAACTACAATGCATTAAATGACAGCTAAAATCCACAGAACACTTCTACATGCATACAGCTTGAGGTAAATGGATGATCCTTACTCAAAATTAAAACTGAAAATATGCTGAAGAGCTCCTGTGTATCTTGTAGCAGAATGCTCACCACGTTGCAAAGGTTTATCTTATCAGAAGACACCTACAGGCCCTATTTGTAACTGCAGCATGCTACCAACAGAACTGAAAGTGAGCTGCATATCATCTTTGGGTCATTCAGATTTACCTTCCAGGGGTATTGAAATTTTTTTTTCTATGGTAGTGGGTTATCATTCCATCATTCAATAAAATATGAGCTGCAGCTACTGTCATTCATATCTCATATTTTTAAATAATGTATTCTATGTCCTGTCTCTCTGTTGTTCCAGAACTGAGAAGAAATAAAACAAAACAAACAAACAAAAAGTTCCAGAGAAGCAGGCACTTCCATAAGCCTGTAATATCATTTTAGAGCCTTAAATATAAGGCATTAGTAAATGTTAAGATGTTAGAACTTAAAGTTTGTTCTTTTTCATCTCTATAATTACAACAGTTCTCAAAGAAGAACAATGGATTTACCCAAATGATCCATCACTTTCATTCTTCAAATGATTGCAGAGAATTGCAGAGAGCACAGATCAAAAGTCTGGCAGACTCTTTTTCGTAAGTGCTGTTTCATAAAGAAAAAGAAATACCTCGTTACTTGAATAATACTGATAATTTTGAAGATCTTCAGTAACACCAATTAAAGAGCCTGTAAGTCAAAGTCATTTCCTGGGGTGCTAGTTTTTGGGATATCCAAGTCAATTGAACGGTCACAGTGAAGTGAAGCAGTTGAACAATAGTTATATCAAGCCTCTGGTGTGGAGGTTGATAAGACAATAGGCACCTATACAGTTTAGTGCACTATTCCTACTGGATAGTATTCTCTGCAAGTACACAAGGTTGACTTCAGTTTTTTGACCAATAAATAAAGACAGTTGTGATTCTCCAATTCATTGTTAGGTAGAGGCGATAATACAGTTGGAATATCTGAGCATCCAGATAAATGATTTGAAATGACCAATGTCTAAAAGCATACAATTTTAATTTCAACTAACAAAAGCTATGCTTGCTCCAAATTACAGGAATTTTTCACTCAAAAATTTGAATAAAGTCTTTGAAATGGATTTTGATGTTTCTTTTAATAGGAAGATATATTAAAAAAATAAATTAAAAATGCCTATGTTATATACCATGACTAGATTATATACCGTGTATTAGCAAACTTTTTTATTTTTTAAACCCCCACAGATTCAAAATGTGAGATAATGCTAAAATATTTTACAATATTATATCTCATGGAAAAATTCAGGAATTTTTTTTCATGTCTTCCAGATAAATCTAGTTGAGTGTCTTTTTTTAAAAAAAAATATCACCCTTGTTATCTAGTGTTTAGATGACTGAGACCCATTTAAGAGCTCTGAATGGAACCTGTATCCTTGGAGAAAAAATATCTTCCTTTACGTTTTGAACTGGCTACTGTGTTTTTATTTCCATTTCAAAAACTTTTTATAGCAATTTTCCTTTTTGCAAAATAAATCCAGAAATCATAATTGTCTAATCTTTCTTCTATATAAAACAAATTATAGGATTAAATTTAAGAATGTTCATGTTGTTTTCAATATTTGCATGAATGAAAAACCTTTTCAAAACACAAGACAAAATTTAACTGTTTTAAGCAAGGAAGAATACAAGGTTTAGTGAAATATAAGGTGTTCCTAATTTTCATTCATAGTAAGAGAAAATGTAAGTACATGTATTTTTCTAGCTGCACCTCATCTGTTCCAAGATCTTGTTATGTTCTGTGTTTTTTGTTGTTTTGTTGGTTTTTTGTTTTTTTTTTTTTCAAAATACAAAGGGCTTTTTAGTATCAGAAATGCCTCCAATAGATTACTGTCTACAGAGTTTTCTTCTCCTGGATAAATGCAGTGTATTGAATGTTTTAAACTTTCCAATACATGACTTTTTTTTAATTTTCCTTTCATACTTCAAATAATTCCGCCTCTTTTCTAAGCCTTTCTGAATTTTTTAACACTCTTTGAAGTCTGAATACTGAAACTGGTGACAGTGCTTCCATATTTATATATCACATGTTTAAATTGCATAAACTCTTAGTCCTCCTTTTTGATGCATTGTTTTAAGAATGTTCCAAGACTGCATTTACTTCCCTGGCAATATGAATAGTATGAATTGTCTTGACCAGAATATGTCACTGAGAAGCTCTGTTTGATTTTTTATGAACACTGTCCACCTTCACCTTTTCAAAGGCACATTTTTATTACTTATCCCATAGATCTGGTCTGTGTGTCTTCTTTCTCGATGCGTGACTTCACCTGTATCTGCATTCAAATTAATTCAGTTGTACTACCTGTTCTGTTTTAGTAAAAGATATATGCTGATGAGTTATCTTTGGACTTCAGAAGGAAAGCTGGAAGCATAGCTTACTGTAAACAGTGGCACAACTAATTTCATAATTAATCTTTAGAACATGAAATTCCAGTGGTTAGAGTTCCTGTGCTTTCCCTAGGGGATTCTGAGGAGAAATAAGGGCTTAATGTGGTCCTGATAATCTATAGGTTTGGAATATGGTAACAGACATCAGACTAAGAATTTTAGGTATAAACAATTTAAATAACAATACAGTAAAAATACAAGTCAATAGTAAAATTATGTAGGTCAAAAAGATAGCAAATGCAGTAATTCACTGGTCTCAACTTACTATCTGTGTGTGCAATGGTTTACGTAGCCGTAGTTATAAGGCAGGCTGGTGGGAAGCGGGGCATAGCTTTTCTCTCTTTGGATGAGAGACTTGGACTAGCCAATAGGCTCAAGATATTACAGATTTCCTGGTTGGACTGTCCTATATGCTGAGCTGCAGAAGCACTGTCTGGACTTGTTAACCTGCCATCCTATCCCGCTTCTGTTCCCTCTCTCCGTCTGTTCTGTCCTTTGTGTGCGTGGTGTCTGGAAATACTATATAAAGCAATGCTAGATCCTAAGAAGTACAGGAATGCATGCTACAACATTATAACTATTATAATTATTATAGAGGTCAATACTACAACATATGGCCAATGCATCCAATGTATACAAAAATTTGGATGAAAATAGAGGATATATCCAGGGAAAAAAAAAAAAGTGCCATGGTTCTAGGTCAAGGCCACTTGATACATGGCATGTGTGGCTGGCTGCAAGGTTATCAAACAGTGGTTCCATTGTCTGTGTTGTTAGTTTTGACCTTCAAAACCTAAATGATTTAGCAAGAAATCATTTAGGTGAAATTATCAATATGAGATTCCCCTCCTTCATAAGTATTAATACTATGGATAAAACCCAGACTCCAGACTAACTCATGAGGGAAAAAAGGATGAGGGGAAAGAGTTAAATGTTCACAGCTTATTAGTTGTGGTTAGTTTTAGTATTTCACAGAACGGTACTTTTCTTGTTGAGATTTGCAGCTTTAACTCAGATGTTCTGGATAGAAGCCTTTTAACATTTATGTAATGTAAAAAACTTTGCACATTTAAAAAACGCATCTGAGTGTTGGGCCATAACCTTTTGCCATAAAAATAATTCAGATTTCCTGTAATTTCATTTTTATATTTGTTACTCCTATGGGTATAATTTTTAGCTGTCAGTATTTACTGCATAAGCTTTATTTTTGTGAACTTTGCTTTTTTAATCAATACTTTTTTTTTTTTTTGTGGTAATTTGTAGAATATAAATGTCTACTATATTCCATTTGTGCTCTTAAAAAAATATTCAAAATAGTCCAGTAAAACATAATGTTTTTCCTGAACCACACATTATTAGCCATTTCTGTTTGTGTAAACCATAGATGTCAGACATAATTGATTATTGTTCACACTATAATATTTTCTCTTATTACATAAATAATGTTTTTGCTGGTTTATGTAGATGCTTGATAATTACAAGAGAATACTACACTAGTTCAGGTGGTATGCTGTTATCTGAGCTATAATTTCAGAAGTCTTAAATGATTTGACGCTCAGTTGCTCTTTTCTGTTTTTTATAGTGCCACACTTATACTGCATATCATTTTTTATCCTCTGATGAAATGATTATCTCATTTTAAATTGAGCTTCAGCAACCATTTTACAACCCCGATGCAAATGACATTTACTGTAAAAAAAATAAAACAGAGCTCTTGGAATCTGAATTTAATTTAAACAGCAAGAAATATTTACCTGGCAATGTGTTTTTACATATTGAAAATCATATCATCTGGTTCAATACTCAGCAGAGCTTTTGCTGTATAGATAAAATCTTGAAAGACTGTTTCTTCTGCCTTAGAAAGCACTATTGTGAAAAAAATAACACTATGTGTGGTCACTGTAATTTATTTTAATATACCTTACAGGTACTTTTGTTTCTTTTGATAGAAAATTCTCTGCTATTTCAGAGAGGAGAGATGAAGAAGATCTATTAGGTTCAAGTGACTAGATTTGTGTCTTTACTGTTTCATGACTATTGTCTATGGAAGGGCTGTGAATGTCACCTAATCCTAAGAAATTTCCTTATATGTAGTTTGACCTTAACAGTAGCAATATTTAAAATAACATCTAGTAAAAAATTTTACATACTTGGTTTCATCTCATTATGTTTTGCTGTTCAGCCCTGAAATAATGAGATAATTAACAATGTGGTTCAGTCTTCTATCTTGCGCATTTGATTTGGGAATATTTTACTTCATTTATTTAGTTTAATTAGAAACAACTTGACAGCAACTCCATTAAGAACATTTTTCAGCATTCTTTACAGCTCATTTCATATACCTATGATCCCTGTTCTTTAAAAAGTCATTTAGGCCTCAGCTTAAAAATATTAATTGATTCATCCATAAATCAGTATGTAGCAAAGAGAGAAGAATATACAGCAAAAGTGTTGTCTTAAAAGAGCATATACAAACTTGTTGGTGCTCCATAATGTAGAAATCAAAAAAAAGTAGTACAGTAGCAGTTGAGGAAGATTATTTTTTATGAATTCTGGCATGGGAAGCTTATTGGGCATTTCAACATACTTATAAGTTTTGTAGATCTTTAAATACCACATGACTACATGCATTCTTCCCTGAGTTACTGTCTATCAAACTGTGGGCTTACTAACTTGAGCACAAAAACATGGCAAATCCAGTTCATAGTTGAAGAACTTCCTTTCCTGAACAGTGATTGTGATTTGGTATTGACAGTAGACTATTCTGATGGTCAACATGAAGTTTAGCTTTCAACACCACTGACGAGAGGTTTTGCTGCCTAATACAGTAGTGGCTTTTCCTCAACTGTATTCTTTCTTTTCATAGTGACCTCACGCTATATACCTTTAGAAATGAGGAACAAGATTGCTGCAGTGATGTTCAAACCTTTACGTGCCAGTTAAGGGAGGAATAGTGTGACTGTGTGGATATAGTATCTAACTCTGGGAATGATTAAAATGTTTGGATTTTCTGAAATTTCTATATGGTTAATGTTAAGGGTAGTGTAAATTTACTTGGTTATGGTAAACTGTTGATATGTTCTTAAAATAATAACAAGTAGTGATATTTTACATAATATACCAGGTTAGCATGTTTACCTATGGACAGCTACGTTTTTTAGTCTAATAATAACAGCATTTAAAAAATATTTTTAAAAGATGGTTTGACCAAAGTAAGCTCTCATTTTCATTTTCAAATGCAATAAGCCAAGCATTTTCAAATATATGTCTCTGCAAGAATTAAATCCTTGAAATTAAAAATTAATGATACGGCGCACGTTATTTCAAGAAGACCTTAACGTTGAGTTGCAGCACTGTTGTATGCAGTAATTTCCCTTTAATAAGAACTTCTTAAAAAATTTTATAGTTCAGATGTATTTTTGAACTTCATTGAAATTTCATAGTTTACATCTTATTTTACTAATACTCCAAAATATTCAATATATATGGAATATTAAAAAAAAATCATTATTATTATTGATGCTTTACATTGGCCTTCTACTTTATCTGCACATACAGAACACTATAAGCTACTTAAAAACTCAATTTTTGCAGTCGTTATTCTGCATGTTAAATATAAAATGCAGGAGACTGCATTTGAAGAGATTTAAGATAATCTTCAGAGGGTAACTGTAATTCAGATAGTTTGTTCAAAGTGAGCAATAGTCTTTAAAGGTTATTGTGGATGTTTGGGATATGCTTGTTTAAATAAGTATTACTTATCTATTCTTTGGCAAGGTGGTAGTTTTTAATTTTGAAAACTAGTAGATTAGTTGCATGCAGACATATTCTCAAATGGAATGAACTGATTCTGTACCTCTTCTGTTGTTGATCCAAGCTAAATAATTAAATTTTAATCATTAAGAATGTGTCAGACATGTACTTACAAACATTCTACAATGTGATGTGATTGTACATGTCTTCCTTCCTGCACCATTGAATAAATTTTTTAGAAAATACACTTCTAGTATCTCATTTTGAACTGCTTTTCAGTAAAGGAGGTATTTTAACCAAAGAGGTTTTCTTTGGTTTTCTCTTATAGCAGCTGAAACAGAACTTTTCAGACAGAACTTTTAAATAATTTAATTTTGCAGTCTTTATTCTGAATATGTGTGTATATACATTTATATAGTGTGCTGTGCAAATAACATCCACCAAAACACTTCTAACTTTCATCTCAGTGTAAAATTACAGAGTGTCTAAGTGGCTCAAAAAAATGCAACCTATATAAAAGGAACCACTGCAAATTAAATAATTTAAAAACATTTATCACTGCAGAAAAATAAGAACAGTTTGTCATCTGGGTTCTACTTCTTGATGTCTGTATTCGGTTACAGGGACATCCATTTATCTTCCTTAATGTTATGACAGGCATAGGTAAGCAGTTTGAAAATATAAACAGCATTTCTTAGCAGAAGGCACCTTATCAGAAGGTAAAGAATGATCTACTTTAACAGATAATTTTCAGAAATATATCCTTTAAGAGTACCTATATTTCTTGGTAATCTAAAGTGAGTGAAGTTACAAATTACTTAACTAAAATCTATGGCAACAAATGACCAAGTTTTGGAGTTCTGTCAAGTGAGATTTCCAGATTCTACTGTTTCTTCAGTTCTAAAGATGCATTAAAAAAATTCTGAAATGTCTTGAGGACTGGCACACCCAATGCCAGGGTCTGGAGCTGTCCAATGGCCCCTCTGCTGCCCTGCTCCTGGCTGGGGCTGTGGGATGGGCCCTGCCTCCCAGGCCCTGACATCATCCAGCCAGGGACCCCTTGGTGCTCACAGCACTTGATGCAACTATTTCCTTCCACCTTTAGTCACTGGTATGACAATGTGGTAAGAATTCTATAAAATTCAAACAAGCAAGACTGACCAGAAGAAGCAAGGGGATGGTATTTTTGTGTCACTTGGATTTAGAGTTTTTAACAAGTAATGGAAATATGAAAATGCCATAGGAGCCTTTTAGCCAGTGCTGAACTATCTGGGATGAATGTGCCTAGCTCTTCCCTTGAGTGAGCACTCAAAACACCTTTCAAAAACATAAAACCAAAATCAAACAAAAAAACCCCAAACAACAACAAAACCAACCAAACAACAACAAAAAAACGAACAAAAAAACCCCCATACCTATCCATCATAAGAATATAAAATAGAATAGTTGACCTTAAAAAGTTGGGTTTAATAGTAATTACTCTGTTCCTGCTGTGACCTCTGTTTTTCAGCATTTGCATAAATGATTTGGAAGACGAGACTGAAGGATCATGTGAGTAAATTTTCTGGTATCCTATAGTATTCAAGATGGCAAAGAAAAGAGTAAACTATGAAGTAGTTTATATACTGAGAAAATGTCCCTTTCCATTTCTTCTGAATACAAACAAATTTTAAATGACACGTGAAAGAGCAGTTAAATATAAATTATGAACTCTGACTATTGTTTTCTCTCAGGAATTAGGACTTCTGGATATAATAGATATTTTATGAAAAGGTTATGTCTGTGCTCAGTAGTAGTCAAGAAAATAGACTGCTAGAAATCAGACCTGCCTCTGGCCAAGGCCAAGCCAAGCAGTGCCTCTGTGACAACATATTTAAAAACCTGCTGGGCAAGCTGGAGTGGAGGAGAGGCATGGGGCGTGAGATAAACAATTATATGGACAGAACTCCAGAGGTCTCTTCCAACCTCTACCATTCTATGATTCTATGACAGCAAGGTCAGTGAAGGAGCAGGGGGGGAGGTGCACCAGAGCAGAGATTCCCCTGCAGCCCATGGAGGTTAATGTTGGAGAAGGTATCCACCCATCCTTTAAACAAACTTTTCAGTTAGGTCTGAAAAAGGCTAATGTGAAATAGCCTTTTAAAAGCCTTTATAAAGAAAGTTTTTAAAGCTTCTTTAATTTTTTTTATACTTTTCATTTAACAGTGTGTCTTCTAGCAAAAATTAGTCCATATTGCTGATACATAACTTTTTAATCTATATTCTAGCAAAAACGGGTCTGTTTTAAAAAAATACAACTGTAGGGGTTTTTATGGTTAGGGGGTATTTTTTTTGTATTTCGTGTTGTTTGATGGTTTGTGTTGTTTTGTTTTGGGGTTTGGGGGTTTTTTTGGTCAATTGATTGCTATTTCTTTTGTGGAGTCATGATTTAGAAAAGATGGCAAGTTACAATTTGGGTTTTGTTAAAGTTTATGAATTCAAAAATCTATTCCTAATAATTATCAGTGGCTGAATCACTGTTTAAATGGTTTTATTTAGCCATTTAGATCAAATGTTTACATACCTACCATTACAAATGCCCCAGGCTTTCCATTCCAAGAACAGCCTTGTGATTCACCTGATTTTGATAACTTCTCAGAAGTCTGAAAACTACATGATTGTTGATAAAGGTAATCTCAGACTTGCATGAAATGACTGTTTCTCTATTTTTCATACATGATTGGTTATTGGTTTCATATATCCATTGGTTACTGTGGTCCTGAGTATAATGAAATTATGTGACTGTGTAGAAAGCTGCATAATATATTTAATTATAAAGTGTCTGTATAAAGTAAGGATTTGGCCATATAAATCCCTCTCTACATAAAATCTTTCACTGCTTCCAATTCCAAGGTCCCATTCACCATCAGAAGTGAATCAGTTTGCAGTTCAAAGTACAGTGACATAAGCCAGGACGTTCTTTCATGAGATACATAAACTTGACACTGTGACAAGATGACAGTAAATACAATTTAAAAGAGAACTGTCAGATTTCTATAACTTTACTTCTAGGAATCCAATATCCTTTGTTTTATGAACCAAGTAATCTCAGAGTAACTATACAGGTAAAAGGTAAAACTAAGCCATCACTATCTACAGGAATGTATCTTGACAGATAAGTAGTGAAGAATAAAACCCTCTCAACTTCCGGAGCAGGAAATTTCCCTGAAGACAGTTCAATCTCTCATCTCTCTGTCCTGATTCTCAAGGGAACAAAAACTCCTTAAAAAATAAATCTTGGAATTAAAATTCATAACTCTACTGGATACCAAACCCCAGAATTTCAGTAAAGATAATGGTTGTGTAACACAATGTCATAGTACTCACTGAATCCCAAACCAATAATTTCTTTGTGTTCTACATTTTATGAACTATTTCTCTCCTTCCTGTAAGAGATAACTACTTATCATCTCTCCATCTCTCTTCCGTTTGTCCCCCTGTCCCTTTTCTAATAGTCATATCAAGTATTATTCTTTCAGAGATTATGATCTAAAGAATATATATTCCTCTAAACTAGGTACCTAGGTTTGCTGAGGGAGCTGGCACAGGTCATTGCCAGACCACTATTATCTATAGTAAGTCATGGCACACAGGAGAGGTGCCTGGGGACTGGAGGAGGGCAAACATCACCCCAATCTTTAAGAGGGGCAAGAAGGAGGACCCTGGTAACTATAGACCGGTCAGCCTCACCTCCATCCCTGGAAAGATAATGGAGCAACTTATCCTTGACACTATCCTTAGGCATGTCAAGGACAAGAGGGTCATAAGGAACAATCAACACAGTTTTATTAAGGGGAGGTCATGTTTGACCAACCTGATAACCTTTTACGAGGACATAACCAGGAGGATAGATGATGGTAGAGCAGTGGATGTGGTTTTTCTTGATTTCTCTAAGGCGTTTGACACTGTCTCCCACAGCATCCTTCTTGCTAAACTGAGACAGTGTGGTCCGCTTGATCGGGTAGTGAGGTGGATTGGGAATTGGTTGAAAGAAAGAAGCCAGAGAACTGTGGTCAATGGGATGGAGTCCAGCTGGAGGCCTGTAACCAGTGGGGTTCCACAGGGGTCGGTGCTGGGACCGGTTCTGTTTAACCTGTTCATCAATGACCTGGATGAATGCAGAGAGCACTGTCAGCAAGTTTGCTGATGATACCAAGCTGGGTGGAGTGTCCGACACCCCAGCAGGCTGTGCTGCCATTCAGTGAGACCTGGACAGGCTGGAGGGTTGGGCAGGAAGAAATTTGATGAAATTCAATAAGGGCAAGTGCAGAGTCCTGCACCTGGGAAGGAACAACCCCAGGTATCAGTATAGGTTGGGGACTGAGCTGTTGGAAGTCAGTGAAGGGGAAAAGGACCTGGGGGTCCTAGTTGATGGGAGGCTGACCATGAGCCAGCAGTGTGCTCTTGTGGCCAAGAGGGACAATGCCACCCTGGGGTATATTAGAAGGGGTGTAGCTAGTAGGTCGAGAGAGGTTCTCCTGCCCCTCTACTCTGCCCTAGTGAGGACACATCTGGAATACTGTGTCCAGTTCTGGGCCCCCCCAGTTTAAGAAGGACATGGAACTGCTGGAGAGGGTCCAGCGCAGGGCTACAAAGATGATTAAGGGAGTGAAACATCTCTCTTATGAGGATAGACTGAGGGAGCTGGGGTTTTTTAGCTTAGAGAAAAGAAGACTAAGGAGTGATTTAATCAGTGTTTATAAATATATGAAGGGTGAGCGCCGGGAAGATGGAGCCAGGCTCTTCTCGGTGATGTCCAATGATAGGACAAGGGGTAATGGGTTGAAGCTGAGGCACAGGAAGTTTCATGTAAACATAAGGAAAAAATTTTTCACAGTGAGGGTGACGGAGCACTGGAACAGGCTGCCTGGGGGGTTTGCAGAGTCTCCCTCTCTGGAGATATTCAAGACCCGCCTGGACGCGTTCCTGTGTGACCTGCTCTAGGTGATCCTGCTCTGGCAGGGGGGTTGGACTAGATGATCTCTCTAGGTCCCTTCCAGCCCTTGACATTCTGTGATTCTATGATTCTATGAAATCCTAATCTATTTTAGAGTTGAGGAAGAATTAAAGTTCCTGAAAGTCTGTCTGATTTTTCTAGATATATTTCCTGGTTTCATAAAATATATTATCTGGCGAGAAGTCTTGTCCCACCTTTTTCCTTGTCCAGACGTTCTGCAAGATAACATAGAAAGTAGTGTTCAGGGGCAGATTATAAAATCAAAAATATAGTTGAAAAGATATATATATATACATACATACATACATACTCTGGAGCATTCAAATACCATTGTTGTTGACAGTGACAATGTTAGAGACCACTTACAGCTGGTTGCAAGTTCAGGAAAGATGCATAAAGATTAGTTCACAAGTGAGAATGGCAGGGAGATTGCCAAGGAGATGTATTTATCATGAAAAATGTCAGTAAACTCAGAATGCTTATTAATATTTTAGAATAAAGAACATGTATAAGACAAAGTGTCAGGGAGTTTTTTGTTGTTTGTTGGGGTTTTGTGTTTGTTTCGAAAAATGTTCTTGTCCATTCATGTGCTAGCTCAAGTATTCTTATGTGCTAGGGAACCTTAGAAAACCTGTCACAATTTGGGGGATTACAAATCTTCCCAGGCATGTTTTTCTTGTTTATCTGTGTTATGGATTTACATAATCCTAGTTTTAATGCAAAGGCAATTTGCTGTTAGCATTTTTTGCTTGCAGTAGATGCTTCAGTATACATTGGAAAGACTTTAAGCATTAGAACTGATTTCACACTGGATAAGAGGTTCTGTATGTGAGGCCTTTGTCTAGGTCAGCAAAGGCATACAGACTTTTGAGGTATTATTAAAAAACCTGTGCAGAACATCAGCCTTGGGACTGGCTTACTCTTAAAACACAGAATTCTCTCCAATCACTGATGAAAGAGGTGGAATATATCAATTGATACTTGCTTAGTAAAAGAGTTGACAAGAACAAAATATACCAGAGAATATCCACTCCTTATTATGAGAACTGCCCTGGTTTGAGTTAGAATGGAACTAATTCTGTTCAGTAATTTTACTTTTCATCTGAATCTTTTCTAACTAACTGCACTTTCTGAAGTTAACTGCCTGTTTTCACAGACAGTGTCTGCTTCCAGCAGTGATAACGCTCCATGTTTAAAGTTAGTACCAAAGATTGCTGTGCAGACCAAGGTCACTTCTGGATCTTGTGTACCACACTGTAGGTGCAGAAAGGGAAAGGCCACACCTGCAGGGAGGAGTAGACAGGACAGGTGACCCTGAACTGACCCGAGAGGTATTCCAGACCATATACGTCATATTTAATAAAAAGCTGAGGGTCAAGCTCTCTTCAGTTGACAACATTGAAGGAGGACTCTGTTCTGCCTTTGATCCCGATCCATGTGTTCCTGAATCCAGATTCTGAACCTGGTTCCCATCTGCCACTGAGTCCCATCTGGGAATTCCCCAGTTCCTGCTCCACAGCATCAGTGGTGACTGTGACATAATTGCCATCAGGGGCATTGGGTTTGGTACTGATTTTGTATATATTTATATATATTCCATTTTATTCTTATTATTTTCATGAAAGTCATTTTAGCTTTCTTTTCTAATTGGTATGACTCTCTCCCTTATTCCCTTTCTCCTCCCCTTTTGGAAAGGAGAGGGGTTAACAGAGAGTGTCTGTTATAGCTCTAGCAGATGGCCCTGATCCTAAACCTTGACGAGTACGTATTCAAACTTCTGTGATGAGAAGGTATCTTGTCTAGCTTTGTGTGAAGTAAGTAAAATACCAGAGGTCTCGTGCAGTGTTATTTCTGGGCTGCTATGTCTGCTTTCTGAGATTGTAAAAGTATATAGGGGGTGGGGGAGGGAAGCAGTATCAGGAGTGCTAGTTTATAATATCTTTGGGTTTACTAATGGTCTTTTTATCGAAGGGAAAATGAAGTTAAAGATGATGACTGCTTGGGATTAGAGTGCCTCCATTATAGAGATGTATTAAATTCTTTTATGTAGATACTTTTCCAAGATAGTCAGGTGTAAAATTGTCTTGTTCTATCCTGTAATAAAATCTTTCAGGAGATCATGTGCTAGTAACTTCTTTAGTCTGTTAAGGTATATAAACTGTAGGAATGCAGTTACAGAAATAAATGTTATTGTCTTCAAAATAATTGGAAATAAAGAGTTGGGGGACAGCATTAGAACTGCAATTGTAAGAATATACCTTTCTCACACTGAAGCTTGAATCGTTAGATAGTAAAAAGCCCAAACCATGCCAAACCACCAGAATTAAAACAAGACAAGGAAAGGGAAAAGGGAAAAGGGAAAAGGGAAAAGGGAAAAGGGAAAAGGGAAAAGGGAA
>JANVCC010000075.1:82556-112002 GCA_025345505.1 Todiramphus chloris collaris
AAGGGAAGGGAAGGGAAGGGAAGGGAAGGGAAGGGAAGGGAAGGGAAGGGAAGGGAAGGGAAGGGACAAAAGCGGGCTTTTTAACATACAAGTCAGGTCATAAAGAATATAAACCAAATCTATTTTTTTAATGTAGAAGTCAAACAATTGCTGAGCTTAGTATGTGTCTGTGTCTGTTTACCCTGTTTTGCTTCTATTAAAAAAGTCCTAATTTAGTAGTTAGCTTACTGACTTCATGCAGACTTCCATTGGTACTGTTGAATTTACATCTTCTCAGATGGTTTGGTATGATCTCAAGAAATTTAAATATAAAGTAGGACACACATTATACTACATGATGGGTATAATGATGAAAGGAAGAATTAATTTCCCTAATATCACTAGAAGAAGGCTTTGAACTGTGATAAAGGAACAGCTTGACTGGGATAGGATGAAAGAGATTGAGGTTTTTACATGAACATTAGCACAGGTTTGAAAACAGAACTTTTTACATCCTCCATCAATTTTAAGCTCATACATGCAGAAAGAGAGTATTCTGTCCCAGAGGCTCTGTAAATAAATGATTCTTAAGACCCCATTCTGCATACAGTTTCTAATAAAATAACATCCATCAAATTTCACACAACAGATTTGTAACTAAATCCATTGCTTCAGTTACATAAAATTAATCTTCGTGTTCTGAGGATGGTCTTCCTGAAAATCAACGAGGTTTTCTAGCCTCTTTTCCTCCAGGACAATTTCTCATGGGATTGTACCAAATACATTCTGAAATAGACCAGTATCTGCTCTTCTGAAGTCCAGGGTTGTAATTCTGCTGTTTTTCTTGCTTATACCTCTCAAGACCTTGAACTCTAGTCTCATGGTTGTGTCAGCCAAACCTGTCCTTGACATCATTCAATGTTTATTCCTTGTTTGTGAGTTACAGGTCTAACCAAACACCTTCTTTAGTCAGTAGATTGATCACCTGTATCAAAAATGGTCTTCACAACATTCTGGAAGTCTCCTAGATTGCTTGCACCAGCTGTAGTGTCCTTCCAGAAAATACTTCAGTAATTAAAGCCTCCCATGACTACCAAGGCCTATGACTGTGAGGTTTTCTCCAGTTGTCTAAAGAAAGCTTCATCCAGCTTCTCTGCTTAATCAGGTGGTCTCTAGCAGACATGTCTTATATCACCTGTTCTCATCTCTCTTCTGATCTTTAACCCTTAACCACTAGTTCTCTGCTGATTTGTTTCTGCCTTCAAGGTAAAGAATTTTACATTTAAGCCACACCTTGACATAAAATACAACCTCCTTCTTGACTTCCCACCTCTATCCATCCACTGCAGCATTCCACCTCAGAGAGCTATCCGACCACATCTCCATAGTGCCAGCAATATTATAACTCTGTAACTTTGTTTGGACTTCTGATGCCTCCTGCTTGTTCTCCATATTACATCCATTTGTGTACAGGCATTTGGCTTGGGCCTTAAGTCATATCCCATGTCTCTCCAAGTGTAAAAGCAACACCTGTATAGTTGCTGACAAGACATCCCTGTTTTGCACCTTGTGCCCCTTGGGTTATGACAATGCTACCCTACACATATAGTTTAAAGTAATCCTCACTAGGGTAGCAAGTTTGTTTGCAAAGCCCCTTCTGTCCTACTGTCAGATACCATCCCTATACAGTAGTGCTTATTGATCAAAGAGAGTCTTGTGGTGATAGAAGCCAATGCTCTTCTTGCAACACTAGGCATGTGTTTACATACCAAATTAGTCTACTTCTTCTGGAGTCTTTCCCTCTTACTGAAAGGACAGAGACATCTCCCGATCCCCTTACCTTTTACCTCATCCCTTGAGCTCTGAAGCACTTTTGGTTCACGTTAGGTTACCCTTGGTCACTGTAAAAGCAGCAGTGGGTGATAGTTCAAGACAGACAACCTGTGACATTTCTCCTGCAGCATCTTGGCTCTGAGCCACGGATAACCAAAAAAACTGAAAAATCAGGTCAGGTTGGTAGATAGTTGCATTCATCCTTCACAAGGAAGGAGTCTCATACAACTACCACATGCTTTTCTACATCTGTTCAGGTTCAGCTTGCTCTGATGAACCCCTCAGTGAGTCTTGTTCTTAACCAGTGCCCAGAGCACTATAAGTATACCCGATGTGCAGATGAAGCAGGAGCGTTTATCCTGTTACCAGAAGTCACAGCCTTCTCTGCCTTGACAACCTTCCTTCACCACCTGTTTGACCATGGTCACCATCTGTTGCTGCCCTTTCCTTGCCTTGTGTGTCTCAGGCTCTTGCTTCTCAAGCTTTTCTGGAAAGATCCTGCCAGTATCCTCTTTGACCTCCATAGTGCTGTGCAGTCTTTCAGATCTTCCTGATCACTCCTTCATCTGTCATCTCAGTGCCTTGACCAGAACACACCTCCCTAGGCCATCTTTGCAGCACCAAATCTAGCAGTGGCCAGAGCCTGTTCTGTGGCAAGGCCATTAGTTAGCATCTGTCAGCAATGGACCTTGTGCCGTGCTAAGACCAACACTGGACTGTCTCCACGTGATCCTGCTCAGTCCTGAGCAGCAATGTCAGGCCACCGTCTGCCTCTCTTCACTGAGTGCTACAACAGTGGCTAGCTGTGTCTATCCACAGTCCCCCAGCTTAAGCATTTAAACCTGGCAGTCAGTGCTTCCTAGCAGCAGCCTACACATTAGGCAAAGCCCCAGCAGAACTGCCAGTTGACTAACACTGTAACACTGTGCTATCAAAGCTACACTGCAAACAGCATTACCTGTGCTGGCCCATTCCTGCTTTGCAAGCCTGTCAGAGCCTCACCACTGCCTTTGCTTCACTTGTGGGTACTGCTGGTGGTGCCACCCTCATGGCTGCTGCTTACAACAAGGCTGACCTATTGTTACTGTCTGAAAGGCATCTTGCATGCAAGGTTTACTCTAAGACACTTAGCTGAGATATGACAAGTAGTAAAAAAATGTCTTATTGGGTGGTGACAATGAAAGGTGTCAGGCTGACAGGGAATGTGCAAGATAGCAGGTAGGTTTTTCAAGCTTACTGAATACTAAATTTCACTTCAGCATTTAAAATAGCCATGAAAACAATTTATCAGATTATTCTTTTCCAATAAGCATTTTCCTTCTATGGTATTTTTATTATAATAAATTCATATGAAACATTTTGCCTGCAGTCAGTTTTAAACTTTTAAATGTTGTTTATCAATGATTTCATCCAAATATTACTGTGAGCATAAATTTTAAGCACTGTGGGATTTTGAGAGTGGCTTTTCAGTCAGAGTATGTGTGCGTAGCTTTTGTTTTTCTAAATACAAGAATGATATGATCTCTATCTATATGCTTGGGAAGCTCTTTCTCTACCTTTTGAACTCCCTGGAGAAATTCAACATTTTTCAGGAGTGCCAATATCTTGGAAATGACTCTCTTTAACATTTTGTTAAATTGGACAGCTGAGTAAAGGAAAGGTTGCAACACAAGGACATAGGGTTAACAGATAAGAGAGAATCCACAAAAATGAACAGCATGCCCTTCTGCAAAGATGCAACCTGGGGAAAAGCTTCATTCATAGCTGAGACCTTTCTGAGACACCAGTCAGTAATCATGTGACAGAAATCTATAGAATGTGGGAGACTATTAGATCCATGGTTGCAACTAGTCTGTTCCCTATGGCTGAGTGGCCCTGAGCTTCACGTATTTCATTCAGTTTTATACATCCTTGTGTGAGCTGAGGTAGAAAAATTATAACTTTGTTCACTACCATTTAGAACAGGGAACTGTAAAGTCATCCCTAGTACCTGCTAATGAATAGGCTGCTTAAACATGTAATGCTTTAAATAAATATAGCTTGTCAGTATTTATCAAGAGCGGCAGAAATAATGCTGATCTTATTTTACTGGTACCATTGACCCAGCATTTACTGGCATGTTTCTTGAGAATGACCATATACTTAGCAGAAGGATTTTATCATAAAGTATACTGCTGCTTACTGCATAAAATTTGTCATATTTTCCAGATCAGGACTTTATTTTACACATATCTAATATTATTCCTACAGTTTTTCAGTTAGAAACAACAACAACAATAAAAAGGCAAAAACAGATGTGAAAACCAGAAGTTTTACTAGAAGGGAATCAACTAGGCTATCAAAAAGCTAGAGCTCACCTGCAGACATTTTGGTTTAAGTGAACAGTCATATTGGGAATAATGTAAGGGTTTTACTTTATTCTATTTTATTTAATTTTATGTCATTTTATATCATTTTATTTAAAATTATTTTTATTTTATTTTATTTTTTTCCATTGTAATCTTTCCTGATTCCAGAAGCAAGTTTTTAATGCCTCAACAAATCAGTGCTCTCACAGCTGGCTTTTTGCTTAATTTTTTCCTTACATAGACTGTACAGTTAAACTGTAGAATAAATGTTAGCTGGTTAGCTAACTGCTGCTGTTCCTCCCCTGAACCTCAGCCTTGGATTCAGCCTCATTTTCAGGTTGTGCCTCACACTCTAACTGAAGCCTTCAGCAATTCCCCTCACAAATGAATGTGCTGTTTAAAGAGCCTTCTTTTTTCACTTGTGTTTGCTTTGCCACCTCCACCACCAAACTGCTCGCTACTTTCCTGCTATCTGAATTTAGCTTTTCCACAATGCCACGGACAAAACTATGCCTTACGTACTGTCTCATGATCTTACACACTTTGCAGGTGTATGCTCAAACACATTACATATACATTCCACATACATCTGTACACCAACCATTCCATTCCATTCCATTCCATTCCATTCCATTCCATTCCATTCCATTCCCATACCATTGTAATGCACATCTTAAATCTTGTCATTGCTTTATCTAAAGTAGCAAAGACAAAAGAGTAGTTCTACGCAGAAGAGACAGCACTTAGGCTAGCCATGCAGATTACCTAACTAAAGTTATTTCAGCTTGGCACTGGAGCTCCTGCGCCGCTGGCATACCGAGTGGCAATAAGGCTTTCAGCCTGCTTCCCAGATGGCTCTGGATGCAAGCAGCCAAGGCACACAGAACACTCTGCTCAAGCCAGAATTCCCGTGTGGTGTGTTTGGAGTTACTGTTTAGCCAGCTGGGATTTAGATCTGCTTTGTGTTATCAAAACCATATCGTCTGCAGCAGTCTGTAGCATGGCTGGGGTTTTCACTACATTATTATGAGCCTACACAGCCTCAGTGGAATTTGTGTTTATTCTTTTATGTGTAAGAAAATTTCCAAAATTTGGGCCAATTGCTTTGCGTCAGTGAAGTGCCTTTTACAATAGACCAGCCTTGTCCCTTTTCTACATCCAGCTGTTTTGTGATTAAGCCCTTGTGTGATTAAGCCCTTGGTAATGGTAATCTTTCCTGATGTATTCAATGACAGCTATTGAAGCCTTTCTCAGCTCTGTCAGTGCAATTACCCAGGGTTTATTATGGGTAAGAGGACTAGATCGGCATCCTGAAGTATAAAGCTTCCATCCAAATTTTCTGATGATGTTCATATTAAATTTTGGAAACAGAGCTTTCATAAATGACCTGAAAAAATATTTAACTTGGGTAATTTCATGCTGTCTCTGGTTCTTTCTTTTTCTGGATAGCAGCTACCCAGTATCAAATAGCAAATATTGAGAGTGAAAAAAATTTCACTGTGCCCTGATGCTGTTGGCTGCCATGTTACTTATTTTATTCAGGAACAAGTACCCCAGCAGAGGAAAATATTTTTACAGAGTACTTTTTTTGAGCCTCCAATTCTTACCATGTTTTGAGGAGAAAGTTGGTCTATTGAAAGAGAATGGCCCCAAACCCTGTGTAATAACTCTAGCATGTAGTATAGGTACTGAATATGAATAATTTAAGTATAGCAAGATCTGGAAAGATTTGTCTTTGACACAGAAGAAGGCTTTTTTTTTTTTTCTGTGAAATGACTGAAAGAAAGGAATTCAGTGATGAGATAAGTTGGTATCTATGGTAGAAGGGTGATTAGATCTAATAAGACATTTGCAATAGGCTATTTCAATTAAAATAAAGTATCAAGATGTTTTCCAGGTAATTTTCATCTTAACAATATGTTAGATGTGGAATTGACAGAGATGTTTTAGTCAGCAAATTAAGGTATTTCAAATGGGTTATGGGATATATATAAAAAATAATGTAGAATGTGATTATTTGTTTTAAAAATGATCCTCAAAGATGGTTTCATTGTTAAACCCATTTGACAGATCGTTTCTCTGCCAATCTTGGTTTTAGAAAGGTTTGTCTTTTTAACAGTGCTTCCTTAATTACAGAAATGAAAAATGTTACTTATTGTCTTTTGATTTCTGCTAAAACAAGTAATTTTTCTAGTTATCAATGTGGCACAACTGATTTGAACTAATCCTAGGGGGGAAAAAGTAATTATTATTGGTCTCTGTTAATCTCTGTGTAGCCTGATAACCAACACAAAACTAATAGTTCTTGTGGGGATTTCTGTTTGCATCAAAGCTTAGAAGAAAATAATGGCATTTTCTGGTGTTGTTGCAATATTTCAGTAGAAACTGCTCATGGAGTTTGAGGAATATTGGTATTTTTATTAACCTCAGTTAACAAAGCCTCATAAACCTGATAAATTGCACCTTATCAGCTTGATTATTCTATTTTTCTAAAGTTCATAGGACTGGAGGCTTTTCCAGGTTAACAACCCCCCTGTTGTTCTCTCCCTGTCTGCCTCTAGTCAAGTTTTCAGTTTTATGTTTCCGAACCAACTATAAAATTAAAGATGTGATAAGCAGTTAGGGAGGAAGAAGGTGGAATGGATTGCAAATTTTGAGAAAGGAAGGGGGAAGGCAGTTGAAGAAAGGAAGAGAAAATATAGGAAAGGCTTGTGCTCTCACAGCACAGGAATGAAGATATTCTTACCTGTGTGCTGAGTCAGAGCCTCAAGAAACATCACTGAGGACCAGAATGGCATTGTTCTGTGCCTTTCTCCCTAACTAAGCAGCTCTGGGGAAGTTGCAGCTGGGATGCATTGCAACATGGAATAGAAGATATATTTGAATGAGAGGTTAAAGGGTCTCTCTGATACTATTAGTCATCATCAAAGACATTAGGCTAAACATTTGAGCAGCCTAATTGTTGCCAAAACTTCTACTGGCATCACAGAAAAAATGATAGAGTAAATAAGGAGTGAGTTAGTCAACGTATAAGAAGGAAATCCTCCAAAATGAGTGGGCACCACAGGCAAAATCGTGAAAAAGCTGCTTGGAAATTATACCTTGCATACAATGTGGGCTGATTTTGCCCGACAGCTGTGTATAGAGTTGATATTTGAATGGCAGTTGGGAAATGCTTTGAAAGAATGAATTAATGATGAAAAGATGAAATTATGTTCTGATTTAAGAAAGGCATAGCAGTTTCTGCTTCTGTTATTTTAGCTCTTTTGCCAAAAAATCTCTTTACTTCTTTTTGAGGAAAAAAATAATTTTGTGGTTTAAATAATTTTGTGGAGATCCCTTTAGCTATGAATAACAGACTCCTTATGTAAAATTTTTTGGAAAGTCTTAAATGAAGATGAAATGTAATAATCACAAGGCATAACTATTATTATTTATCTCCAGGAGACATAAATTGACATGTATATTATTGGAATTAATTAATAGTTTTGTCCAAAAAGTAGTATCATGTGAACAATATAGTTTCCAAATTTGGAACTAACCACCCAAAATTTGTTGGGTGGCTATTTCAGTAAAGTAATATGTATTTTTTTGTAAGTTGTGCAATGGTTCTGAAAGGGCTATTGTGTAGCAGTTATTCCTGTAACAGTGCTGTTTATCTGCTTGCTTCTTTATCCTCGTCCACTAATGAAATGTATAAAAATACGTATATACAAATACAAACAAATTTGTTCATATACAAATAGAATATCAAATCATAGCTGATGCCAAATATCCCTTTCCCTGTACACCGTAATAGTTAGCAACCCTATTGAACACATTAAAAATATGGCTACACACAATATGTAGTAGTCTTTATTTTGGAGTACTTTCTGTTGGCTTCTGTGCTTGTCCTGTGTTCCTCAAGTAGTTGCAGGGAGCAATCATCATTGCAGAGGCAGACAGAAATCTTTCCTGATCAGTTATTCAAGCCAACATATTATGTCTGTTTCTGCAATTCTTAAAACCAAAAAATCCTATAATGCTACATTACCTTGTTTAAGTCAACAAAGGGCAAAACAACACATTTTGTTGTTAAATTTTGTTACAAAATTTAATCTATTTTGACATAACATAGCTTTCTCTCTTTAAAGGTCATCTAGTCCACCCTCCCCTGCAGTGAGCAGGGACATCTTCAGTTAGATCAGGCTGCTTAGAGCCCCATCCAACCTGACCGTGAATGTTTCCAGGAATGGAGCATCTACCACCTCTCTGAGCAACCTGTTCCTGTGTTTCACCACCCTCATTATAAAAATTTTTCTCTCTCATCTCTAGTCTAAATCTACCCCTTGTAATATCACAACAGACCCTGCTAAAAAGATTGTCCCCATCCTTTGTATAGTTCCCCTTCAGATATTGAAAGTTTGCAATAAGATCTCCTCAGAGCCTTCTCTTCTCCAGGCTGAACAACCCCAACTCTCTCTGCCTTTCTTCATAAAGGAGGTGCCCTAGCCCTCTGATCATTTTTGTGACACTCCTCTGGGCCACAAAGAAAAAAAAAAAAAAAAGATTAAAAATTCTTTCCTTGTCTAAATGATGTGAATAATATTGGAACTGCAGTTCTTGTGACCAAGTCCTATATGTCATCAATCATCATCAAAAAGGAAAAGATGGCAGCTGATAGTAAAATGAAAGTGCTTATTTATAAAACTGCAACCCTGTTAGATCCCCATAATCCCAGCATCATTGCAAAATTATGTTTATTTCTATATTCTAATTAGATCCACAACATCTGTTTGGGCTTCACATACCCTCGTCAAATAACTACGAATTTGTGTATTATGGATTACATCATGAATTCCTGTAATAAAGTGAAGAATGACCAGATGCTGAAACCGTGTGACACCACATGGTGAAGTAAGACCTAAAACTTGGCACTAGGGTAGTACAACCAGTTATGATGTCTTCAGTATTTATAATTCAATGACATTTAGTTCCTTCCTACCTATTTTGAATTTCCATGCATTCATCCTACTCATTTTCCCTCCTGATTCCCCCCTCTCCCCCCAACTTAAGCAAAGGTGATATTTTGGGGTTGTGTTTTTTTATTGAGGGTGGGGATGTCTAGGTGGGAGGGGTGGGTACTGTATCATAAGTCTTTTCTTGCCCTTCTATCTTCCTTTTCTCCTGATGTACCAATTCTCTCTCTGCACGTTTTGTATCCCTGGTCACACACAAAAATCTGATAAAGACCCCAGAATACAGAGCATTTATGTTTCAAAGCAAGCAGAGACCTCTAAAAATGACCTTTCCAGTCAGTGCTCTGGATAGGAATCCTTAGAAATACATGACTTTTCTGTAGTTACAAGAAGGACTCTCTTAAGCATAAAACTGTTCAGATTCTAATCTCATTTTTGCATGTCTAATAAAGAGCTTTATTATATTTTCAATTGCAAACAGCTAGATGAGGCAGCTGGTGCATAATGGTATACATGTCCTTTTTGCATTGAACTGGCACTTTGCATTGGAATACAAATGTCTTGGCATTACAGAAATAGCTTTTCATATAGGGCCAGTTACATTTTAAAGTTACAAGATGTAAAGACCAAGTGCCATATAAAGCAGTTGATGTGTAATGGCATCCTGTGCAGAATGTGAACACTCCATAGCTCCCAAGAGGCAGCTGGTTAATAATGCACAGATTTAAATTTATTTGGGAAGGTTGGTTCAAGAGGCAATGTAAGGATATTAAGCTCAAATATATTTTATTCATCATTTCTTTAACCTTCATTTGATACAATCTGATATCATATATTGTTAGGTATAACTTGCTGCCTCATTAGTATTTCACTAGTTTGAACACACTGAAAGGGAATGGATGACATTCACCAAGTCCCCACATAATTCACATAAATTCAAGGTCTCTTTGTTACTTTTGGATGGAAGCATCTAAGAAAGCAAAATTACAAAACAAAAAAAGCAAGTAGGTTATTTTTATGCAACAGATTATCCATGCTTATAGCAAGGTAAATTTAGTTTGATTTATTTCACAGTAAAAAGTGGTAATTTTCTCTATATTCAACTTAAAAGTTAAATAACAGCTACCTTCAAATACAGTAATTGCAGTGCTTTGTCTATCATCTCTAAAGGGAGTTTCAAAGTTACCAATTTCAGACCATTTTTTCTTTCCAGAAAAGACAGCCACAGGGAGAAAGGAATTCTAATCAATTATAATCATGCAGTGATAATGAATGTGAGTCAGTCAGGTTTTCCTGTTTAGAGAATTGTCTTTAGGAAGGATTGGATTGGTACAGATCCATATATGCCTTATAGGGGATGCCCTCTAAATAGTGACATCTGAATACATATGTATTGTAGAGATACCTGTTGGGCAACACAGTTCAGTGCTCCTCTGTGATTAATTCTTTTTTAATTAGTCTGCTTTTCAGGACCACATGAAGAAGTGTCATGAGATAAAGTCTACTTGAAAGCATCACTCAGGTAAACAAGGGCTTGGCTACAACTGCCCAGTGTTATCTCATTAGATGATATATTATGAAAATGAATCAAGTACAGATAATTGCTGGGGACTGGGGAGTGGGTTGGAACTTACCCAGAGCATGCACTCCTGTAATGGTTTAGGTATGAGTGGAAAATTAATAGAAAAGGACACGTGTACTCCTAGCTTTATATCTGTGTAGTCCATTTGGAGTGGGAGGACAGAATGTGATAGTAACCCAGGTAAGAAGTTACCTAGAAAAAGCCAAAGAAATGTGCTTGGAGTGACAGAAACAATGGCACCATCGGTGACCAGCTGAGTTAGAAAGCTAAATCACTGAAAACAGTAGCCCTCTGGGGGGAAATACAACTACATATCCAACACTGTGCAGAAGGATGAGCCAAAGGCCCACTGAATGTAAAGGCCAGGTCACCAGCCAAAACTTGGACACCTTGACCAGCTGGAGTCACTGTCATGTTTCCCTGAGTCCATGGTACTAATTGCAAATGGACTAGAGGCCCTGGTTTTTGTGAATGTCATCTGTGTAGAGGGTGTATTTGTCATAGAATAGAAATCACTGTCCACCCATCCTGAGTTGTAAATAAAATCTGAAATTTATGCCACTGAGTGCTGCAGTTCTGATTTGCAGCTACTCCATTCTAGTGCCTCTGTGACAACAGGCAATGTGATGGCATGACTGGATATTCAGGACAATACTGTGGTTTTGACTTATTTCTGGTGGAGGAATTGCATCTAACACATCCTCTGGCAACCTCTGTAGTTTGAAGGCATCTGTAATTTACTACGAAGAGAATGATTATGGAATCAATGGATTTTTTTTAATTATTATTATGATTTTTTATAATTTTTATTAATTGTTTTTATTTGGACTGATAGAGAGGAGACATAAATGACTCACAGTGAGAATTCATTTGGAGATTTTGAAGTGATAAATGAACCACACAAGTGGTTGGGTCCACTTGGTCAAAAAGTCAGAATACAGATAAATGAGTTATTGACTAAGATCTGTGAGTGTCTCAGGAATGTTTGTCAGGACAAACAAACAATCCATGAGCATGATCCATCACGGATGAATCCAGTGAGTTCTTCTCCCCATACTTGGGAATTAAAGATCTCTGGCATAGTTTTGTTCTTTACCTTTTTGTCACAATAAAGAAAATAATTCAGTATAATCTTACGTATAAGTACAGCATTCTGTAGTATGACCATCAGTTCACTTGTCTGTTTATAGTTGAGAATGAAACACATGTCACTTTTTATTTTAAGGAGGTTGTTTTGAAAACATCTTATGGTTTAATATGGGATTTTAGCCTCAAAGAAACAGCTACATGCAAAACTAGCATTATGGTTATACATGTATTGGAATTTTGCTGGGGAAAGGGGATAAAAAGATATTTAGGACAGACCCTTGAACTTTTTCTCTAGAGACTGCAAGAATACAGCAGCATGGAAGGTATGTAAGCTGTCCTGTATGCATACATCATGAAGACCAGGAAGTCTGAATTTTGCCTTGAGCATACTGGTGATTACCTAGCAAAAATGTTACCTGGTTCTTGAGGTGTTCAGGGAAAACAAGACACATAGGTCCATCAAGGGAATATATATGTCTATTTTTCGACAGAGTTAAGAACACAGTTGCTGTTGCTCTGGGAATGCTGTTGATAGGATGATGCACAAGACAAACATGAATATGTCAAAGTTAAGTACTACTTTTTTAATGGATCCATTCTCTGATCCATTCTCTGATAATCATAAACTAGAAGCAGATGAGACAAGGTATGTCTTTAATAGATTAGAGAATATGATACGATTCCTATAGTAGGATTTGTCAAATGAAATGTTATTTGTCTACATCTGAGCTGATCACTAGAGGCTTCCTTTGGAGTCTCTGGGACAAAGAATTCCTTCTGATTTTAGCAACAGCAATTTCTCTCTGTAAGTCTGAAGAGATGAATTCACATGTAACTGCCTACACTGTAGAGATAGAAAAGCTGAATCCCAACCCTAATATCCAGTATAAAGATAATAAAACTCTTCTCCAGACATCTCTCATATGGAGCAAGGTAGAGAAGGGAAAGGAGAGGGGTATGATACTAGCCATCCCACAGGTATTTACAGTTAAGGAAGCAAGGCTCATTTCCACAGGGTAATATATTGCCCTAGTGTTGCAAGAAAAGTTAAGTCAGAGAGCAACCCACTTAAACCTCATTCATTATATCTAAATTATTTTCCACTTTTCTCAGACAATTTGGCAGTTCCCGTATTAAATACATAGGAGAAGAACCTGCAACTGGACTCGTCTTCCTGCTAGTTCCCTGAAACTCATGAGAATACAACTTTATTATATTATTGTTGAGATTTCAGCAAATGCTAATGCCAAGACCTGAATCCATTGCAAGCAAACCACTGTCACTCAGGTATCCTCTTCAGCTAGCATGTGACACTGAAATACCTCAGCCACAAGATAATCCACCTACTCAGGTGATACTGCATGTATTTCCTCTTCTCCAAAGAGACTATTGAAAACAATCATAGTTTCTTTCCCTTCTTCTAAATTATTTCTTCCTTCCCCATGAAACGTGACTGAATGGATTAAAATTAAGTATCTAAGATAATGAGTATGGAAGATTTTTCTAAACATGGAGAAAAATGGTATTTCCAGATACAGTTGTTTATTGTTTTCTAATTACTGCAAAGTATGGAAACTAATGTGAAACACTAATTATTCATTTCTATATTGAAATTATTGAATGCTGTATTGTGCCTTGCATATTTTTTACTTTTAAACATGCAAGTTAGGTTTACAATAGTAAATGAATACGGAACATGATTTAAAGTAGTATGCATGTGAAAATATGTCTCTCATAGATTATGAGAGGATGGCAATACATTTTAATACTTTGCCTCCCAAATGATGCTAGTGCTGTTTGTCCTGGTTTGAGTGAAAACAGAACTAATTCTGTTCAGTGATTTTACTTTTCAGCTCAGTTCTTCTAACTAACTGCACTGTCTGAAGGTAGCAGCCTGTTCTCACAGACAGTGTCTGCTTCTGGCAGTGGTAACACCCCATGTTTAGAGTTACTACCAAGGATTGGTGTGCAGACCAAGGCCACTGCTGGGTCTTGTGCACCACATTGGGGGGTGCAGAAAGTGAAAGGCTGCACCTGCAGGGAGGAATGGACAGGACAGGTGACTCTAAACTGACCAACGAGGTATTCCAGCCCAATTATGCTATATTTGATTTAGAGCTGAGGGATCCAAAGGGTCTCTGGGCTCTTCTTCCCTCTTGGACTGCCTTGCCAGCTTTTGCTTGGCTTGGCTTGGGTCCTCTTTCGGTTCCTTCCTCGGAGCACCCAAGGAGGACTCTGTCTGTTCTGCCTTCAATCCAGTCTGTGTGTTCCTGAACCCAGTACCAGAATCCAGCTCCTGAACACAGCTCCCGTCTGCTGCAGGGCCCAGTCTGGGACTCCCCCGGTGCCTCCAAAGCATCAGTGATGACGGTGATGTAATTGCCATCAGTGGGGTTTGGTTTGATACTGGTTTTGTATAGATTTGTATATATTACATTTTTATAATTATTAATTTCCTTTTCATTCAAGCTGTTCTAGTTTCCTTTTCTAATCGCTAAGTCTCTCTCCCTTATTCCCTTTCTCTTTCCCCTGTGGGGAGGGAAGGGGGTTAACAGAGAGCGTCTGTTATAGGTCTAAGGGGCTGCCCTGACCCTAAACTGTGACACTGTTACAGGCCAATACCATTTAATCTACCTCTGAAGGATAGCTGTCTGACAATGGAGGGGTGCAATTGCTGACTGCAACTTTACACAGGATTTTAAGAAAAGCAATGAGCGTTACATATAACTGAAAAGCAGAGGAAAATTTATACAAATGTAAATTAGTGGAATAGAGGGAGTTTGTGCAGGGAACCAGGGCATTGTAACTTCTGAAAGTGATGACGTTGGAATTTTAGCAACAAAGACTTGCATTTAAATCTCATTTGAGATGCATCATCACTAATGGCATAATGCCTTTTGGTTCTTTGAAAGAATTTTATCTTATTATAGACCCTACACAGTAGAGATCTGTTAAATCACTTGACTCTGCTGAGTTTCTGTCAGAACATCTACTTTAATGACCAGATGTCAGTGAGACTAATTTGTGAGATACTTTAAGGTAATGTGAATGATCTTCAGTGATATGTATATGTATATAATTATATACATGAAAATGTCTTGATTACATTTACAGATCATGTATTGCATGTGGGTATGGCTGGCCAAATGCCTGGCTTCCCATGTATGTTGCTAATTTATACTGTATGAAGACTCATAGCAGGTACCGCTATCTTAAAAGTTTAGAATAGCATCTGATTGGATGCTGAATGGATGTTTAACATTCAGAGGAGAGAATATTAAACCTTTAATTTTTTCCTCTGTTCCTATCCTAATAAAAACATTGACATTATCTAATGTTATTAAAAGCATAATTATGTTGGAAAAAAATTTGGAGCTGGCTCTGCAGTGTTTGAAGCTAACTGCCATGTCTGGATTCAGTACACATGCAGTGGTGGCAGGTCGGCTGTTTGCTCTCCAGTGAGTGATTTCTGGATCAAGTAGGGAGATGGCAATATGAGGATTTCTGGCACTTTTGCTATAACTTGGTATTGAGGCGTGAAGTATCATTGACTAGGGGCATCTGCAGATGAAGAGGGGCTTATGCTGACTGCTGGAATGAGAGTTGGAATCGAGAAATAATGCAGTCTGTAAGTGCCGCAAATTGTAAGTACCCATTAAATCTTGCAAATAAGAGTGACATAAACATGTAGTGAAGTTTGAGAGGAACAATTACATTGTTTTCACCTAGTAAAATTAGGATAATAGATTCTGGATACCAGTATCTAAAAATAATGTTGAGCTACTAGGCACATTATTGCAGGTCTTAAAAATGCTTTATCTGTAGGCCAAAACCCACTTTTAGGTTAAATGTTATGTTAGCCCATTAGACTTGCTGTACAAGAATTGAGCTGGCATGTCCACAATCATGTGTAGAAAATGCAGAAGGAAAGTACTTTTAATACACTTTGGCCTTTTTTGAATCAGAAGGTTTTTTATTCTAGTCATGCACTTAACTTTTCTTGGTTTTTACAGGTTCATGGAGGTGTCTGAAATTCTATCAAAACCAAACACTTTTCAAGCCCTGACAAATCTGTTTCTAGCTGTGTTCCGAAGCAGAACTTTATGTGTGCATTTTTACTGGCAGAGACTTGTATGATCATGGCCTTTGAGTTCTAAAGAGGTAGAGGGTGCTTGGGGATAAGGCTCTTTTGTGTTCCATTTTAGACTTTTAAGCCTTTTTTGTGGAATCTGTCCTTTAGGAAGAGCATCAGCATGCACACTTGAAGGACGCCAGTACCATGTGTGACAGACTGTGTCCAAATTGCTTCCTTTCTTATTCTACTAATTAGGTTTCATGTTTACCTCATCTTGTTTACCTCCTGAAAACCACTGAAGTTGTGCTTTTATTAACCAATACAAACAAGCATTTAAAAAACAACTATTGAACCTGGTGGTTTCCTTGGCATAGATATTAAAAGAGAAAGTCTGCTCTATTGTTGTGCATCAGTGGTAATTTGTTAGGGAGGTAAGGCTGTGATGTAGGAGTGACAAGTATGAGCCTAAAATATCTGTGCAAAGCCCTAGATTTCAAATAGAGGAAGATTTTTTCAGAGTTTGGGTAAGCACTTTTTTTTTTTGCCTGTAATAGTCCAATGAACTTTTCTGGATGTCAGATTTTTTGAGGGACATATTTTAATTGTAGGCTTTTGTATGGCATTAAGTACAACATAGTGTAACCTTATTTTCAGGAAGAATGAGCTACAATTCAAAGACAGACACAAGAAAAGGAACTGTTAAAAATGCCTTTCTCACAAGAAAAAATATGTGAGGACTGTCAGCATCAGCCATAAGCCAAATACTGATGAAACCTGACATGAAATATCAAATAGCATGATGTACTTGCTGAGACATGAGAAAAAAAAATGCAGCTCTTCCAGAGAAAAATGATGTTGTGACTAAGAAAAAGTCTCTGCTCTACGACCTACAAGCAATGAATAAAGACCTTGCCAGACGTATGACAGTGATTTAATTTAGATTTGGATAAAAAATTAGAGTAGAGTAACATTTTGCTGCTATCCTAATTCCTTATAAGAAAATACGTTCTATGTTATTCACAGTTTCAACATTACTGCATGATAATAAGTAGAGGTTTGTGACATTAAAACTCACTTTACCCCGCAATGCCATCATTGTAGCAGATTTTACAGGGAAAGGCTTTTTTCTTTGGTTTTACCTGTGATATTTTAAGAAATAATGTCACTAATTCAATGTGGGAGTGAAAGAGATTACTTCTTCCTCCACACTTCTTGTACCTAAGGAACATATCTTCAGAAATCCCTGATTTTGCTCAAAGTTGACAGAAAACCAGAAGCACTCTTTCAAATATGGTCAAGTTTTCCTTACATTCATGAGTCATGTCATCCACTTCTATTTTCAGTTACACAACTTCTTTTTTATTATAATTTTTCTTATTCTAGATATGTGAGAAACATTTAATAGTGTGAACAGAAATCAAAATGGTTAAAAACAGTGTGATTTCTTTGAGAAGGATATACAGCTTCATTTTTCAACACCTTTCTCTCTCTCTCCTTCTCCAAACATTTTGTCTGATAAATCCCTGTTAATAAGGCACCTAAGTATGTGCTTAAAAGATTTAGCTCTCAACTGAATTGGGTATTCATAAGATACACACACAAGCACAACAATGTATATATAATTTTACTTTTGAACTAAAAAAAATGAACACAAAAGATAATTGAATACTTGAATAGAAGTGGTTCTCAGTTCTTTGTATCTCTCTCCAATTCATGTTATACAATAGTCTTCCTTTTGAAAATATGAAACGGTTGATCTCTTTTAAAAGCTCCAAACATCGTATGTAACACCTAATAATACTTTATCAATCGAATATTTAAAAAGACCTTTTGTTCAATTTTTCACTGTCCCCACCCAATTTTTATAAAAATTTATAGCAAACAGAAATTCAGAGCCTTTGCACTGTTTTACTATTGAAAATCAAGTGCGTATTACAATTTCATAGCACCTTATTTTGAAATTAAGCTGTGTGAATAAGACTTGTTTCACTTGTTTCTCTTGGAACATAATACAAAGGTTACTGAACAAGAATATTTTTCTCCTGAAGTTTAGTTTCATTAAATTTTATTCTAGTCTACTTTACTCTTACTCATCTAGATATGTCTAGTGTCATTCCACTGGCCTCTCTCAATATATGTATTCTGCTCTACGGTTATCCTTGGAGATTAAGTTTCTGCTGAATAAAAGAAGCTACCATTCTATTTTGCAGGTTGAAATGGATGGGTCATGGATTAAAGCAAACAGACAAACAAGAAGCACTTCTTGTATCACAGTCACAGTACACAAACTTTCCCTTTTGCTAATCTTTGCTTGCAATCCAAACTCTGGAAAATAATAATAAATAAATTTTAAAAATTTTTGATGAGCCTGTGCTAGGAACTGTGTCCCTAAGGTTATCTAAAATTCATCAGCATAGGCTCATACCTTTCCTTTACCATGCTTTCCACATCACAAGGTGTTTTCTGCCTTCTTAGATATACTTTGTTAAATACCCTAGTATCCTAGGTTCTTTTTTCTTAAATGGAATCTGCAGTTTGGGGTGTAGCAGGAAACAGTTGAGGTGGAAAAGAATGACTTATTTGCCTGTGAATGAAAAGGATGCAAAATATGCTGTAATTCAATCATTTGGGAGTTGAGCAAACACTGGAAAGTGATTTTTATTTTATTATTTTTAAACTTCGTGTGATACTGTAGCACTGTTTGGGCTGAAGAGGTTTGGTACCCTTCTGAAAACTGGAATAGCAATAGATTAACTAAAAATTAAACTGTTTAAAATTAACATGGAAAACTAGGATTTTTGATATATTTTTAGCAATATTTACCCTTTAGATATTGTATATAAATTAATTGGATAATCACTGCAAAGAGGTTTGCTTGCTTTGACCTGCAAACAGGTTTGCTTTTGCTTTGCTGGCTTTAATAATTGTTGACAATCACAGCTTATTCTAAATAAGAAAATATTTGCTGTTTTTCAAGAATTAGCAAGAAAATGTTTTAATGTACTGGTTTCAGTGAAGATCTTTAAACATTTTCCTGAAGTGAGAGGTGGTTACAGATCCCCTGAATTTTTAACATCGTTGATGATTTAACATTGTAGTGTTCAGGATTGAACATTTAGCTTAACAGGACTGCTGTGATGAGAACTCTTGATCCAAAAAAATCATTCCCACTGAAATGGCAATGCAGGACAAATAAAGCAATACTATAATTTCTGTCCACAGCCCAATGGAGGCTGCATGGAAGAAGGTGGCTAATACTGGTGTTGGGGGTATCAACTTGATAAATAAGCAGATGTAAGAGTGCTAGATAATATTTAGAGTAGTATTTATCTACATGAGGATGAATTCTAATGCATGGCTACAATATCAGTCTTAATTAAACTAACATTATAAAACTGTTTCATCTCCTGTTCCACCAGTCTTGACCTCTGTGGATGTATACTGGTCACAGCGGTGCTCAGATAGCAGTTTTCATTGTTATGAACAATCACACTCAAAATCATCCTGTGGTCAAAGGGAACACAGTACATATATGGAGCCAAGAAATTAGTTCAGCTATTTTTTTTTAACAGGCTAATAGTCCAGATTATCTAGTTAATACAGAAAAGAGTCATTAATAATTAAGTTATTAAAGTTATTTAGTTTTATATTAGTAGTATATATCATTTATATATAATAACTAATATATTACTATACATATATTATTATTGAATACTTATTATTTTTATATATTTATAAATTATTATAATAATATAATATATTGATATATATTTATTAGATATAAATAATGCTAAAAATTATATTTATATATTAGTATTATACAGTTAAAGCTATTCCCCTACAGAAACACCCCAAGCCAAGCACATCCTTTTAATATCTGTGTTTTTTTTCCTTTATTTGTGTTCTGCTCAACCTCACAGTGTTCCTCTGTTTTTTCAGGCTGGCCATTTCACACTCTCATGAGGGGAAAGGTGAGGAGCACCACAGGTTCCTGACAATAAATCATGACCTCAGTACACCACTATCTCTCTCCACAGCTTGAAGACTTATTTGTTATGATAATCCACTTCTTTTTCGAAGTGACCAGGAAAGCAGGACCAGTGTTCACCAAATGGTACTACAGAGCCCTGGGTCATTCTGAGGAGGCTTGAGTCCAGGCAGCTGGGATGGCCAGTGCCACCTGGACCAGGTCCAGACCCCAGAAAGCTCTCAGCAGTGGCTGGGGATTTCTGCTGCTGATAGTAAAAATCACATTTACTGGGCTACAGACCTCAAAACCTTTTATAGGGATACTTACTAGTACTTTTTCATGTTTTTGGAAACTGAGGAGCCGTAAGTCTAAGGCCACACTTTCCAAAGGTGACCTCTAATTTCTTGAGTTTTGTCTGACCAACTTCACTGTGGGGAGAAGGTCTGTCTTTTCTCAAGTTGCTGAGTTCTTCCAAGACTGGAATCAGTATGAATGGTCAATACTTGTCATGGTTTAGGCACAGCCAGGAGCTGAGTACCATATGGCCACTCGCTCACACCTCTCCCCTCCCAGTGGGATGGGAAGGAAAATAAGAAGAAAAAGGCAAAACTCTGAGTTGAGATAAACAGAACTTAATAGAACAAAACAGGAGGAGAAGAAACTACATTAATAACAATAATAGTAATGAAACAATATATAAAGAGAGTGATATAAACCACACTAACTGCCTAGACCTGCACTGACCTCGTTGTGCCATGCCAGAGACCCTTGAGCACTCCCCGACCTGCCCCCTTGCCCTTACATAACCAAACTCAGGACAGTACCCAAGCTGAGGTGTGGCTATGTGGGCATCAAAGCTCTGGGTAAGTGAATTTTGTTAGTATGTAATTCACTTGCTCAAGGTTGTAAGCAAGTTGTGTCAGATGGAAGCATGCAGTGCACTCAGGTGCTGAATGCATGGGCCTATACTCCACCTGGTGTAATTCATGACCTTAATGAAGGGAATATAATTTAAAAGAGCTCGCCTGAGTGAACAGAAACTCTGTCTTTCAAAAGCAAAAATACTCAGGTTTTTGAGGAGCTTTCAGAAGGGGGTTATGGTGTGTTTAGATTTTACTTAAGCAAGTTCACTTGTGATATTTGGTGTCAATGTCAATTTTAACTGAAGGAATTCGCTGAGGAGAAATAAAGCATTGCTTTGAGAGAGTCTACTACCTGGAATTTGCAAGTGAGCATTGAAGTGCCATTTAGCAGGTGGAAAAGATGCATTATCATATTCTCCATTTTTTAAATTCGGTTTTCTTCTATTGGGAGGTTTTCAGAAGTGGACTGGCAAATTACGGGGTAGAACCAGCATGTCACAATGAGAAAAACAAAACAACCTTAAAGGGCAGATTTTATTGCGTTATCTAGTCACTGTCCACATGAGTTTAATCTCTGTTGCTAGCAATTGAATGTTTTCATTCATTTTTACTCTCCTTTTTCAGAATAGAGCTTTCATCCGAAAGGTCCATTATCAAACCTCAGTTATCAAATATAGCATCAAAAGGGCAATATGCAGTTCAGACAGGACTCCAGATCAAGGATAATAAACATCTATTAGCAGAGAATGTTGTCATAGTGGTGAGTTGTTGACTGTCATCAGCCAAGAAATTTCTGGAAACTGACTGCAGAGAAAATTCAGGATTGCTGCATTGCTACAGCTGTATCGTGCAACAGCTTTTATATGTCTCCAGTTTCATTTCTTAAGGTTGCACAATGACGGCAAATCATTCTGCAGATTTTAATGTCAGTTCCAGTGGGAAGGTGTTATTTTTTGCTTCTACAGTTCTACATTGCTTAATAACATATTCTGCAGTTTTAGTGTGTTTGATGTGTTTACAACAGCTTGATTTTGACTTATCAATTAAAAATTTCTGTTTCTAGCATTTTTATTGATTATCTTCCTATCTCCTTGACAATTAATTTGAAAAATATTCCCTTTCAAATAGTGCCTCTCAACTTCTTCTGTTACAGCCTTGGGCTATGTAAGGTCTACTCTATTGGAGTCTGGGAGACAAATAATTTTGCTGTGCTACATCTGGAAGCTGTTGCTCAGGGGAAAAGGCAAATCTGGAGTTCTCTGCCTGTGAGGGGAGGTTAGCTGCGGGTAGGTAATGGAGAAGGCTCTGAAATCATACCATCTCTTCTATATCTACAGAAGTAATCTGAAAAAAATCTATTTGTTCTGAGGGTCCCAAATAAAAGGAGGTCTTTGTGAAGTAACTGGTTTTGATTTTCCTCAAGCTTCCTGAGGAAAAGCAGTGTGACTGAATGAGTGTTTGAAACTGAACTCTCTCTGGAGCACTGATAGTACTGCTGTGAATCACAGAATAATTCAGGTAGGACGAGACCTGCAGAGGTCTCTAGTCCAAACTCCTGCTCAAAGAGGGGTCAGCTAGATCCAGCTAGGAAGAGCTTTGCTGGCAGTTTTGTCCAGCTACCTGAGATGTGGAGACAGGGTGAGTTGCTTTCTATGGTGCTGGAGATGTGTTATACAGGGAGAAGTTGCTGCTGATAGATGTCTTCACTACTCTGTTTAAGGCTTCTTCCTTATGGCTATGCCATTTCCTATCTGTAGTGATTAATAATCCTTGTTACCTTTTAAAGATGTTTGCAGGTGTTTTTCTGTAGAAGTTTTGATGAGATCGGATAAGGCTGATTTAAATGAAACCTGCACTAGTTTTTGTACCTGTTAGTAGTGGTCAATTTATCAATTCCCAGTGGAAATGTTTCCTCACTTTAAATAATGTTTGAAGTAGGGCTTGGTAATAGACCAAGATGTGTAAGATGTATGAGTAGAAAAACATGGTCCAAGTCTTAGTTCAGAGAATTGTTAATGCTCTCAGAAATCATGTTTAGCAGTCTGAGGCTTTGAAATAACCAAAGACTCTTATAACACTTGCCAACATGATTTAATTATTTGATGAAAATTGTGTAGGAATAATTTTCTTACTGAAGTGTCATCTATTTTGAACCTGACTATAGTCATATTTAAAACTGCTTTTTGTGGGATTATTTCTGGAGGAAAACAAGCATGCCTGTTTTCCTCAAGACCATGTGGGAATAAATTGGGCTGTGGACAAGACTGTGGGAATAAACTGGACTGCAGACAAGACCGTGTGGGAATAAATTGGGCTGCGGACAGTGTCCTTGAGAAATGCTTGAGAACAGCAAAGGAGGGAGCACAAAGCAGTGAAGTGAGAAGATAAAGAAGAAGAAAGAAGAGGATAAACAGGATGGGGGGTGGTAATGGAGACAGTGTAGGATAGCCGGTGATGTATTAGTTTAGGACATGTGAACAGTGCGTGTTTAGAGTAGGTAACCAATAACTGTTAATGGTAGTGTGTATACAGGAAGAGAAATCATATATAACCCTGGCAAAAATGTGAATAAAGTGCCCTCAACTTTGATCATATTGGTCTGTGTTGAGTTTGTTTCCTGCAGCTTTTGTATAAAATTAATTGCTCCATGCAAAATCAAATATCAATTGGTCACATTTCAATTTTTGTAAATGCACAAAACCATTATAAAGGTTAGCTGTGTATTTAAAGCATCTTAAGAATTCAGTGGTGCTTGTGCTTTTCCTGCTATGGTGTAACTTGATTTTTATATTTATATTTTTTGACAAGGCAATGAAATTTTTCTAAGTTGCTTTTCTGTTTGAAAAGGCAAAATAGGCTTGAAGCTTCTTTTCCTCAGCAGATTATTAAGTTGCTTGCTGCTTATTCTTTTTGGAGAAGTGGAATAAAATTGCTAATGTTCATAAAATTCATTCAGTTGGGTGTCAACAGGTAAGTAGGGCACTTTGTGAAGTGTGATAGGTATCACAAATTATATCCCTTCGTTTCTTTGTGCTAGGCCTTTGATAATGTCAGATAGACTTACTACTGGTTTGCTTCTAATTCTTTCTTGTCTGCTTAACATGAAAGCTTCTTTGCAATTTCCTTGTAATAGAATACAAAAAACCTTGTTTGCTATCCAAGACTGAGAACAGGAAAAATGCAAATGGAGTTCATGCAGCTGGTTAACTTTTGATCATCTTGAAGAACAGTAGGAGTCTTTCCAAATCAGAACTCCAGCTATCAGTATCTTTTTCCTCTTGGGAAATTCCAGATCTGGATGGGCACTCAGGCCAACACCTATAAACACATTTCTACAGTTAGATACCTAAACAGGTATCAGCTTCTACCTCGCCCTGTCACTACTGGGGAGATTATCTCATGTGAGGAGACAATACATACTGACTGGCAATTAGTCGGTCGGGGTTCTCGCCTCTCGGTGTGCTGGGCCTGAGTTTGGCTGGCAGCAGCAAGTCTTGAGCTTGCCCAGCAACAGTAAATTGAGAAAGCCATGAGAAGAGCGTATAAACCATTCCCTCAGAGTCCAATTCAAGTGCTACTGAGGAACGTCTGGCCTGCGCCTTGGTAATCTCCCCTTACTTGTGATGCCATTTAAGGGTACTTTCCTGGGAACTTGAAATTTGGAATAGAAGCCGAACCGTCCCTACTTGCAGAGTGCTATAATTGTTATTTACTCAACAAGTGTCTTATCCTAATAAACCTCACTTTGTGCCTCAGACTTGGAACTTCATTCCTTCAAGAGGTAGATAGAAGCCAAGAGCCTGACCACAGTACCTCAGCTACTTCCTTAAATAAAATACATAGAAAGAGCATTACAGAGTATACTGTAGAGGCATTGTCCAATTTTTTTTTTTTTTTTTAAACCAGTAACACCAATAAGAATATGGATTGATAAATTTTAATCTAACATGAGAAGTCAATTTGAGGGAGGAAAAATGAAACTAAAGTTGCTTCCTTCAATGTTTATCTATTTGCATCTTACTCTTTTTAAAATCAAATTTTTTATTTTTTTTTTTCACAAGTGTACTGGTAGTGTCATTTTTAACTTATGTAACACATTAGAGGTTTGAGGGCTTTGACATTGACACTTAAAGGAAAAGCTTTTATGACACTGCAAGAAACCCCTTCACTATTAAAATGTGCAGTGTGTCTACTGCAGTGAAATTGTGCAATAGCTCACGAAAACTTGCTTGACCTGTTCTTGGCAGGAGATCCAAGTGGGTCACTGTCTTTCTAAATGAAGTTTCAAGCACTGAACAGATTTATGCTTTAACATGATGATAATCGTAGTATTATATAATGTCTCCTTGTTCCACCCAAAATGAACACAGTAGATAGCAGAAGACTAAGGAGATTTCTATGTCTGAAAATTGTGATGAGGATGCTGCCAAGCCTCTGATGTGAGACAAGAGTGAAAGAAGTTTATCTGTTTTGTGTATTTTGCTTATAAATATTTATGTATTCTAGCAAAGAAACAAATATGAGATGAAAAATCAGAAAACAGAACAGAATTTTTTTTCCCCTCCTTTATTTAGGAAAAGGTCTTATCTTTTTGGGCGCCGCAGTATAAAAAAGACATTGAGATGCTGGAGGAAGTTCAGAGAAGGACAACGAAGCTGGTAAAGGGTCTGGAGAAAATGTCTTATGAGGAGCACCTGAGGTACCTAGGTTTGTTTAGTCTGGAGAAGAGCAGGCTGAGAGGAGACCTTATTGTTCTCCACAACTACCTGAAGGGAGATTGTAGCGACATGGGTGTTGGTCCCAAGTAACTAGTGATAGGACAAGAGCAAATGGGCTTAACTTGCACCAGGGGAGGTTTATGTTGGATATTAGGAAAGATTTCTATACTGAAAGAGTTGTGAGGCATTGAAACAGGGTGCCCAGGGAGGTGGGGGAGTCACTATCACTGGAGGTGTTAAAATAACAGCTAGATGTGGCACTTCAGGATGTGGCTTAGTCGTCATGGTAATGTTTAGTAGATGGTTGGACTTGATGATCTTGAAGGTCATTTCCAACCTTAATGATTCTATGATTTTTATTTTTTTCTTTAAGGTTGGTAATAATCCATTGTGTCACCTGTATATCTTCACTGGAGTAAGTTTGTAGAGGAAGTGGTCAAAAGTACCACCATTCTTTGATGCTGCTGGTGAAGGAACAACCTCAGATTTCCATTATTGAGCAATTACCCTCAAATAAAGTCTGCCATTTTTAATTTTTTTTTTTTTTTTTCCACAAAGAGCATTTGCAAGAAGACTATGTACAATCCCAGCTGCTACAAAATACTGCTGGCAAGGTTTCATTACAATGTTGTTATGCATTGAAGTATTTTGTGAAATGGTTACTTAAAACATCCAATAATAGCTTCACTAGAAGTTTTGTAACGACTAGTTTTGATGGTAAGCTGCACCATACCTAAATATTTTATTCCTGTTCATCAAAGTCCAACGTGATTAAATAGTACAATGAAAATCATGCTGTCCAGTAAGTCAGAATCTGTCAAAACATTATGGGATGAAATTGCAACAATAGTAAAACTTTTTAAAATCTATGAAATTAGTATAATCAAACCTTAGGCAGTAAAAAAGCTTCAGTACTAAAGCATGTAGAACTACAATTTTAACTAACGTCAGTATATACTTCCTTTCTGAACTAGGGGCCTGATTGTCATTGCTTCAAGCCCAGCACCATCAATGTGAGAAAACTGAATGTTAGCATCCTGCACTTGAAAACTCTTTGCCCAAAGACCAATTCTTATTTCTTGCATTTGCAGGGATACAGATGTCACTCAGCGAATAAACAGTAAGCTCTGTGTATTGCAGAGCATCCCTGAACTGGGTAGGTGAAGATGATATTTCTCCTTTAGCACTAGACACATTTGGAGGCTTAAAGAATGAGGCAGTTCAACAGAGACTTTCTTCACAGTATTAGGTCTCAGCAGCTGTTTGAAAACAGCAAGCCACTAGTTCTCAAGTGCAGAATCAAAAGATATGTAGGAAATATACACTGTGAACCATGTCTTTGGTTTCTTCACTCAAAGTGAAAGATCAGAAATGCTAAGTATATGACTTAACTATAATTACTAAAGTGAAATAAATTAAGTAAAAAGTAAATGTTTTTATCTTACCACAAATATTTTTTATTACTATTTTCCTGGATTAATTCTAAAGGTTCCTGGAGACAAAGTCCTTTTTCTCATCTTTTTTTTTAGGGGGAAGAAGTGCTAAGAAGTAACAAAGACTAGAATTGCAAGAAGTCTTCATTGAGACTGGTAAGATTAGGTAATTTAAAATAGTACTAGTCTGTCTAGTTCTATTCAGAAGCTTTACGTAGATCATACTTTCTAAAATCTATTAGTACATTTGTTTTAATGTAATATGCTTGCATTTTGCAATAGCAGATATCCAGATATAACTTCAGGTTTTTTTTCCTGAGATTTAAAGAGACTGCAATTTGATTCTATGCATATTTTGATCTCTAATATTGTCATCATTTTCTCTTGCATCTTAAATACATCAAGTGCTTTGTATCAATTATCCTACTGTACTTTTAAAGATAAAAATCAAATACATGTAAGTGATTAATTAATATAAGAAAACAGTGACTTGACTTCTTCAAGATCAGAGGCAAGTATCAGCTTTCTTCCTCTAGAAAGAGGTCCAAGTATCTGTGCTGGAGTATATCTCATCAGCTCAAACACACATTTTTGAATCACTACTTTTCTTTCAACCCCTTAAAAAATCAGAGATATCCCACTGCAAAATTAGAGACTGTTTATAGACTTGTTTGGATTTGTTTCTAATTTGGGTGTATTTCTAAATGTAACATGTTTTTATGACAGTAAGCTACATGTTCTGTACTAAATTATCTTCCATGAATGTGAGATACTAAAAGACAGAACTGCCTCACAGACCCTCATACATGCTGCTGTCAGCATTTTCTTCCTCTTTTAAAGATGTATTATTATCCTAAGTTCCTTCCTTGTACTATTATCAAATAAGGAGGAATAGATGTAGTTTTTATAACTTGTTTTCAAAATCTCTTTTCATTTACTCTTCCAAGTGTTTACAAATTCTCTGAAACTATCATTTGTTTTCCAAGTCACTAGCAATGAACTTTGTGATGTTTCTTTTTCAACTTTTCAACTGCCAGTAGAGTTGATTTATGTTCTTTTTTGAAATCTTCCCTTTGATACTCGTGGCAGGGCAATTGCATTTTGCAAAGCAGTAACATGCTGAAAATGAATAGACTTTGTTTCCTAATGACTTTGTAAGCTATCCAACACTCCAGGCTGCTGCTGGTTTTTGGTTGTTGGGTTTTTGTTTGTTTTTCAGAACAAAAAAGTATCAATTTCTTTCTGCACATTCAGTGTCTCATTTTCTTACACAAATGCTATTAATCTGAGTCATGTAATTCATTGCTTTTTAATTTTTTTTTTTTTTTACTTTGGCACATGAAATTCTTTAAATACATTAGTCAAAGTACAGGCAAGGCACATAAAGGGAAGAGGACTATAAATGAATGAAGAGACATATATATTTCTCCCTCTTCTTCTTAAGTATGGACTTACCGTAAGTAATAGCATAAAATTACTGTTTAGTCTGTGAGTAAAATTATGATTTCTGTATTGTCCCCATAGAGAGACAATTAAAACTTTGTAAATTGATGGATTCATTATGGAACTCCAGATATTGACAAGCTGTGATTAAAACACAAGCCAAATGTAACATTTGCAATCTGTAGATGGAGTTAACCAACTAAATTCATTGATTGAAATTTTTAAAATTCCTTTGGAAATGTGCATCTGATAAAGTTTAGTGTGAAGTTAGGACAAAAAAAAAATTTTTTTAATTACAAATTAATTAAAAGGCTTTCCATTATTTTATTATTGAGGAAGGAGGTAAGTTATCTTTTAATAGATTCGTTTTAACTTCTCTATGCATCTGTGTCATATCAGGTAATTTCTATTCTCCACTCTTCTTCCCGCACTGTATCTTTAGATATTCATTTGCTGCATAGCTTTACTTCTAATTTTTATTTTCAGAAAGAAGAAAAACTACTTCTCTGATGATTTTGTGCATGTTACAGTGTCACAGATGATAAAGGGTTTCCATTCCCTTTGCTTGATCACCCAGTTACCCTACTCTTTCTTCAGGTTGTGTTGCTGCTGTTTGGATTATGTTTACTTTTTTTAACCTTAGGAAATGATTTATTAAATCAAAGTTGGTTTTGTTATGGTAGTTAAATTCCATTGAAACAGTCTCCTGGAAATTGCTTACAAATGCCAAGAACACTCAGAAGGTTTCAGTACTTCATTGCCATCAGTATTACTGCCTTATTCACTACCTGAATGAACTATGTTATATATCAACTTTGAATTGTTGCAAATCCTAACACTTTTCTCAAGATCAGAGCAGGGGGGAAAAGGTTGGGGTTCAAATTATTTACCTTTATATAATTTGTGTTATGATTATTTTGGTAGCCCAGTTTATGAAAATGAATTGCAATACTTTCTTTAGCTTTCAAAAATATTGCTGCCCTCTACCCCTGCGGTCAGCTTTATTTATGTGGTGGGTTCACCCTGGCCATCAGCAAGATCTCACCCAGCTGCATTCTCACTCCCTCCTCAACAGGATAGGAGGAGAAAATAAGACAGAAAAGGTCGTATTGTTATAAGTTAGATTCACGAATTTATGTGAGTCACAGCCAATAC